>CATIUR010000001.1:387802249-388309749 GCA_949592205.1 Helichrysum umbraculigerum
TTTTGTGTTTACAATGCTTGTTGGTAAACAGAGTTGTTATACTAAGTTGAACTGTTGATTAATTATTCCCTCACTTAGCTTTATGCTAATCCCCCACATTAATACTTCTTGCAGGTTATAGATTTTATCGGGTGGGCAAGAAGTTGGACTGGAAGGAATGTTTGATGATTAGACGTTACTCTGATATTGATTTGTATAAATCATTATTGTCTTTCAGTTTTTGAAATAACACCCATGTTGCCAAAGAGGTTTTAAATTAGTTTGATTTTATAAGTATTTTAGATGATGTAACTTATAAATGTTAAAACTTGGACTAACGCTTCCGATATATTGTATTTAAATGTTGGTAAAATGAGGGGTGTTATAGAGTTCAACAACTTTATACTCATATTAGTCAAACTTATTAAAAAGATATCTACCTAAAAGTAAATATTGATAAAATATGTTAACACATTTTTTTCAGCTATTTAATAATGTAACATAATAATAAAAAACAATAGCATTAAAGTGACACTACAACGGCGATTGCTATATTATATAAATAGCTATATGATGATGGTAAAGAGTAATGAAGTTATAATAAATCAAATTTAAGAGTACTTAAAGAGCTTATATATCTTTTGGATGACTTTCATTAATTTTTAAAAAAGTTAAACTTATATGATAGTAATATTTAAGAGTAATGAAAGAATTATAATCTATTGAGTGTTTAATTTCGGGAAAATCACAATAATGATCCCATCATCACATCTCATTTAATAAACTAATCCTTTGACCAAGCTTTTTAACAAAATAATCCACCAATTGACGCCGGGTCGGCGCCCCCGGCGCCCCACCATTATTTAATTCGTTTTTAAACATTTAAGTCAAAAAATTGATGGGCCCGACGCCCCTCGGATGTCACATCGGCGCCCCACCCTCTCACACATGTCACCATCGGCGCCCACCCCTCACACATGTCCCATCGGCGCCACCCCTCACACATATCACATCGGCGCCCCACCCTCTCACACATGTCACCATCGGCGCCCCCGGCGCCAATTGGTGGATTATTTTGTTAAAAACCTTGGTCAAAGGATTGGTTTGTTAAATGAGGTATGATGATGGGATCATTTTTGTGATTTTCCCTTAAGGAAGCTCTACAACCATAAATTTTATTTCACCTATAAGCTATCAAAACTGACAATATTTGTTTATAAAAGTTAAATAGGATCCATCAAGTTATTAAAATTAAGGGACTAAAAATTTAATTAAAAGAAGTTAAATAGGATCCATCAAATTATTAAAGTTAAGGGACCAAGGGATAAATTCAAAAAGTCAAGTAAAATAAAAAACAGTAGGAGTGGATTTTGAACTTAACCAGGGGCGGAGCCAGAAAATTCGGATAGTGGAGACGAAAAAATTTATTTTTTATTTTTTTAATAGTTTCGTGGAGGTGAAAATTTTAAAATGTAATTAATACGTTAACAAAATTTCTTTTTTACTTTTACGTAATTAACAAATTCTTGTGAGGGCGACTGCCTACGCTGCCCCCACCCTGTCTCCGCCCCTGATTTGAACTTAGGTATACTACTAAAGTAGGAAGCTACTTACCACTCCATCCATGTTGCTTTTTAAATTAACATATTCTTTATATACTATTTAACTATTTAGATAAAACTTAATTATACAAAGAGACAAAAATATTACTATTCATAAGTAGTCTAAAATTGATATTATACAAGGATGTTCATGCCTATGCGTTGCGGCAGGATTTGTAAATATTAACATCAAGTGTACATGAGCACATGTTTCGTTTGTAATTTACTATGCAAAGTTTTTCATATGACGGCATATTGTGACGCGATATATCTAAAGTTATGAAATCTAGTAGATCGCATTGTTTATATAAGCACAACCTGATGTTACATTTGTATAACATGTATGAATATGATATGAATGCACAATCTCAATCACATTAAATTTAACACAACGTATATTATATATATACGAAATACACATCGTAACCATATCTTGTTCAATATTGCTACTATATAATTTGATAACTTGACAAAAAGTGTACATATAACCCACTGGCTTCATATTTCACACTTGACACTTCACAAATCAATTTCATAAGCTATATATAACTATTTAGATACCAGACGTTTAATCCACCTAACGAATAACATTGCGACAACTCATTAACTACAAAACGTTGAGAGCAGCTTACAGTGCATCAAAAGACCGTACTATAAACACATATTAACCAACCATTTAATTAGTTACACTATGAATGATACCCGAAAGTATGTGCAAAAAGCAAGGGTCAAAATGTCATCATCACTACCCGACCATTTAATTAGTTAAATTCCATGAATACTAATTGTGAATACTTATTTTAAAACAGATGAGTAATTAAAAATACAATAGTAATAATATATTTTTTTCAAAACTGATACCTGAAAGTATATGCAAAAAGCAAGGGTCAAAATGTCATCATAACTACCTGACAATTTAATTAGTTAAACTCCATGAATACTAATTGTGAAATTTGATTATATAATTTATGTACATTATATCATACATCATGTGGAATTTGATTATTATGCATATATTTTTCATATCATGAATGATTTAAAATTTGTTAAATACTAAATAAACATAATTATGATTGAGCTGAAAGATGTATTCTTAAAAAATGTCATTATTGTTTGCCAATCAATAATAACTTGTAATGAATTATAAAATGTATATCTTTTTCAAAAAGTCAATATTACAGGTTTTTCAAGTTAAATAATCAGTAGTATAGGGACCTCAAATGAAATAAGGAAACCATAAAAAAGACAAACAAAAATATAGCCCATGTCTAGGGTCGAACTCGTGACCTCACACATCAATTGCCATTGAAATACCACTTGGCTAGCAGCACAACTTTGTCAAAAGTTTGAATTTATTTATTATATCATGATAAATGAATTAGCAAAAAGTTACAAAGTTACTATTCATAGTGCAACTCAATTGATATTAAGGGAGAACTAGGGTTGTATACCCGTGCTTCGCTGCAGGAAAATGCTACATATTAAATAAAACAAAAATTTATAATCAATCTTTTTCGTTAATACTTATAGGTCATCTGTATCGGAATAACTTGATCCCTTTAGATCTTGGTCCATGATGGCCTTTTTAATAAGGTCAAATATTCCTATAATGTAATTGTCCATATTTACATAATACACAGTAGAAATTCACATATAAAACACTCAAAGAATAATAATAATTAATAATAAAGGTAAAAATTACCATTTCATTTTAAAAACGTACCATAAAAGGATTTATTTTGAAAGGGTGACATAATAGGATTAAACATTTTGAAATCGTATAATAAAAGAATTTAACACTAAAAATGAAATTCGGGTTTAAACACTGAAAAGGTAAAATTAGTGTTTATATCGTATATTTTGTAAGTCAAAAATGTTACATATTAATTAAATATTTGAGATTTAAGTATTGCATTAGCTAAAACCGTTCAAAAATTGAGAAAGAATAAATGCAAAAATTATTAGACCTTTAATTGAACTTTTTTGACAACTTAAATATTTTTATGACACGATTTTAAAATGTAAGTCATTTTTGAGTATCAACAAAACTCATATTCCCTTTATTGTCAAATTTTGGCAAGTTGGTTACCTTTTCGGGACATTTGCCCAAATAGAATTGTACATATAAATATAAAACATATTGATAAAACAAATGAATTTAGTACAATTTAATTAAATCGTATAATAATAAAACAAAATAAGTAGATAAAAAATAAAATAAAAAAAGTTAACAAAACAAAGTAAGAAAAAAGAAAAGGAGGAAAGAATTGAATGAGTTGAGTTGGAATCGAACCTGCAACCCTCTACAAAAAGAGGTAGTTACACAACCACTTCTACATCTTTTTACTTTTGTTTTTGTCTCAGCTATTAATGTATATAACATGATAAATGAGTTACCATTGTTAGTGCATGCATGTCATTAGGCTCGAACCTGAGTAATTGGAGGTCTAATATCAAATATGGTGGGCGGCGACCACTGGGCTAGACTGCTAGAGCTACTTATATTTATATTTTTCTTATGTAAATATATAATAGTTAATTAAGCTGCATATAAAGCAAAAGTTACTATTCATAACAGGTACTCGATTGATATTAGGTGATAATGATAATAAATTACGACTAGTTTGATTTTTGACTTTATTTGCACACCATTTATAAGTTTATCCTGTCAAACCATAATATAGTTTCTCATATTTAAATAAAATCATGCATCAACAAGTTTTACTCGTAAATTTTATACCTTCACTTAGAGTGAGAGATAATTAAAAGGATGAGATAAATAATCCATCAAATCTTACCATTTAGGCTTATTTTTTGGGTGACTTGGAGCTTCAATGGGTTATAGGTTCAGTTTTTGTTATAGTCATTTGATGCTTCATTTGTTGATGGGTG
This sequence comes from Helichrysum umbraculigerum, assembly GCA_949592205.1. Lineage (NCBI taxonomy): Eukaryota > Viridiplantae > Streptophyta > Magnoliopsida > Asterales > Asteraceae > Helichrysum > Helichrysum umbraculigerum. The sequence goes on from CATIUR010000001.1 coordinate 387,806,722, forward strand.
TGGTGTTTCCCCAAGATCAGTTTCATCGGCTCACAAAAAAAAAAAAAAAAAAAAAAAGGTCTCATAGGATCTTCAAGCTTTAGGCTAGGGTGGTAGTTTATTTACATTTGGTTGTTTTTGCAGTTTAATTAGTTATTTAGGTTTAATGGTTCATGATGTATCGTTTCAATATGTATCATTTTAGGGGATTTGCTTAATCTCCATATCAATATATTATTTCGTTTTTTGCCAAAAAAAATAATAAATAATAATAATAATAAGGGCAAATGACCCAAAAAGGTAACCAATTTGTCAAAATTTGCCAATAAAGAGAATATGAGTTTTGTTGATGTCAAAAAAGGAGTGACATTTTAAATTCGATGCCCAAAAAGGATTGAAGTTGTCAAAAAAGTCCAATTAAGGATAAAATTACAATTTCATTTTTAAAAAGTGTCAAAAAAAAAATTAAACTCTTTTAAATCGTGCCCTAAAAGGATTAAACTTTTTAAAATCGTGCCCTAAAAGGATTTAACACTAAAAATGAACTTCGGGTTTAAACTCTTAAAAAGTAACATTAGTGTTTATATCCTTTGTTTTCTAGGTAACAAAATGTCACATATTAATTTAATATTCGATATTTAAGCCTCGCATTAGCTAAAATCGATGAAAAATTGAACGACAAAAAATGTAAAAATAATTGTACCTTTAATTGAACTTTTTTGACAACTTCAATCCTTTTTGGGCATCGAATTTAAAATGTCACTCCTTTTTGGGCATCAACAAAACTCATATTCCCTTTATTAGCAAATTTTAACAAATTGGTTACCTTTTTAGGCCATTTGCCCTAATAATAATAATTAATAATAATAATAATAATAATCTAATCCATTCAATCCAATCCAATCCAATCCAACCCATCCATCCAATTTTTATTATTATAATAAAGAGATAATTATGTAGACAATGTGTAATTAACCCCTTTAAAGTTAATCTCAACCCTTTAATTAATTAACCTCCTTACCTTTTCACCATTGATATATTTCTCCTAAATTGTCCATGCAATAAGGCTCATTGGACTTGCTTAATTTACCAAATTACCCCTAATTATACCTACTTTATATCACTTAATTATCATCCAATTAATTACTAAATCAAACATTTGACTTTTTCAAACCAAAATAATCGCCTACTTATGTTACATCCTTCATTACTAATTAAAAGAATTAATAATTAGAATTTATTTCCTAGACTAGATATTTATCATTTTTTATGGGTGATATAAAAAAAATATAGTGACTCAAATAAAATGATACAAACCTTTGATCTTCTGTATTTTTATATGAGTTTCTCTTAAGCATATTTTGAGATGTAATATATTTTGAGTGTATCATAGATCATATTATATATAATATTTTTCTAAACATAACACTTAGGGTTATCGTTAACATGCATAAAAGTGTTGTACATGACGATTATTTACTTATTTTACGGAAATAGTTTTTTTTTTTTTTTTCACAGCCTATAGTTTCTTGATAATAAAAAAACACTATAAATAAATAAATAAATTTTAAATCTCATATTTTTTTTAAAGAAAAAAAGGTTTGTTCGACCCAAAACAAACGGATGTAAAAACTAAGTCGTCGGAAATATATATCCAAATGATATGAGAGGATCAACCTATTAGTCAACCAATATTCTGAAATTCCATATAAATTGTCAACTAAGTATGACTAGAATCCCCAATTTATTAACGTTTTTTACCTTTATAATCGCAGGTCTTTTCATATTTCAACATACAATAGTCACAAATTGATATTCAAAGGCTTTGTATATCTCAACAACAATAATACTTTTATGTTTTGTATATCATCATGGTCTCAAAAAAAGTGATTCATGTTGGAGGAAACAAAATATAGCATATAGAATATACGAGATAAGGATAAGAGATTTCGTTACGTTCTTCAAAGATGTTGCATTCGGTGGCCATATTTTATCAAGTATTTCACAAAGATAATTTAATATATCTCCTAACGTGTTAGATCACCTATTATATTCGTATTAACATTTCGTATTTCAAATTAGAAACCAAATGAATAGATGCATATTTCATCTACCATATTGAGTAACACTTACCAATTACTATTTTTCTGAAATGCAACCTCATCTACTGTTTGTAATAGTCCGAGGTTACATTGGTGCTATTAGTTCATACATAAGAATACTTTAAGGTTTTCTCATAGATGGAATCATCAACATTCTCATCTGATATTGTTGGCGGATGAATAGATAGAGATGACATGGATACTAATGGGTGCAACAAATACTAACGACTAAACAATCATCACTTGCTCTAATGACAATAAATAAATAATTCACAAGGCTAAAAAGACTAAGCACACTTCGTATTGCACAACCATAATAGAAAATATAAAATATTAGTATTGTTCTTGAAGCCATAACAAATTAACCACAAAATTTTCCATTAATTTGTACTTAAAAAAAAAAAAAATTTATTACATCACACATATAAATTATATGAATTCAATCTATATTTCGTAAATCATCTATTCACATTTTCATGCTCGAGCCCTGCGAATTTCGCGGGTTATAAGCTAGTAGTAGTAATAATAATAATAATAATAATAATAATAATAATAATAATAATAATCTCTTGAGGATAGATATGAAAAGATTTAGCATTTAAAGTATTTTTAAGTTTTCAAAGTTGAGAAAGGAAATCTTGTAGACATCTAGAGAACCCCATAAAGGTTTTACATTGCTCGATAGCCGGTACTACTCTATTTTACATCAATAGCTACTTCTTGAAATCCTTGTAAATCAACTACATGGGGATTTCGTAATAATTTGAACTACTTCATTCATTATATATACTAGATATTCATGCCAGTGCGATGCACGGGTTTAGTTTTACCAATAATGTGTTATACGTAAATTGGTAAATTGGCGAGTCGAGATAACATGTCCAAATTAATTGAGAATTTAATTTTTTTTGTGTGAAGCGACAATCCTACAAACTATCCGACATACATGTACAATCCATACCGAGACTCGAACCACAACTTATTGGTTAACGGAATCCTCTACCGCTAGGTCAAAGGCCTTTTGGTAATAAAGTTATTCATTTAGTTGTAAAAATGGGCCCTAATCAAAATATGTTACATGAAGGTGATGTGTTAGATTTATTTTTCATCTTAAATAGTTTAATGTTGCAACTTCTTATCACTTAGAATATATATCGAGTTTTTAATAAATTATAGATCTAGAAGTATATTAAGTGTATTAAACAAAATGTTGAAAAAAATTTTAAAAATGAAATGCAGTGTTAGGTAATTGGGCATATCCCCCTAAGAGCATCTCCAATATATGCACTATTTGTACCTTTTTGCACTAAAATAGTGCAAAAGTGTAAAAAACTCACTCTAGTATTAACACTAAACACTACACTATTTTAGTGCACTGACAAATAGTGTTTAGTGTTGCACCAAATTTAGTGCTGCACTAAACACTATTCACATTAAATAATAATATTTATAATAATTAAAATATTTTTATATGATGCATTAATAATATAATTGCCATTAATATTTTTAAAATCACTAAATATGATGTTTGTTATCATATTTATCAAAGAAACTTTATAGTTTTTTATTAAAAATACATTTATATATTCGAAATTTTTTAAATATAACGATTGTTATTATATATTTTATTATCATATAATAGTTATATAAAAGTTTTGATATTATGCTCTTGAATAGTGTATTTTAAATCAATTAAAAATGATTTAGTTTAAAGATTTAGTGTAACACATTGGAGTAACTTTTTTTTAGTGCTAACGTATTCTTTAAAGATTCTCTTTTTACACTAACATGGTGTAATTTGATGCACTAAAATAGTGCATACATTGGAGATGCTCTAAATAGATAGTGTTTTCATCAAACCAAGTCTAATAAACTCAGTTATCTATAATTTAAACTTAATAAATACAATCTAAAACCCTTAAATCGCTATTATTATTTTAACCATATTAAATATGTTCATGTCGCATCATGCGACCTGCGACCCGTGTCTTGCGACCGGCGATCAACACGATGAACTAGTAAAAGACAAGCAAAACATGTCGAAGCTGTTCGGTCGCAAGTCGCAGCCTGCGACCTGCGACCTGCGAATGCCGTCCGAGATCGTGAAACATTGTTACGTAGTATAATTTTAATATATTTTATGTTTAGTATTTAATTAACGCATTGTTTCGTTTTTCTTTGATAACTTTTTATATACAATGTATAAAATAATTCCGAATATATATTCATGATCAGTGTAATTTTATCTACATTTCGACATAAATTTTATCGCCATATGTTATGTATTTAACGAAAGCATTTTTTAGTCTCGAAATCAACTTTTTTTTATATCAGAATGTAGATAAAAATAAACTGGTCATAGAGGTATATTTAGATTTATGTAGTATAAATTTTCTCTTTAATACATAAATTTTCTTATGTTATACTATAAGAATGACTTTTCGACTTTTTTTAACCTTTATGGGTTATACTACATAAATCTAAATATACCTCTATGACCAGTTTATTTTTATCTACATTCTGATATAAAAAAAAGTTGATTTCGAGACTAAAAAATGTTTTCGTTAAATACATATCATATGACGATAAAATTTATGTCGAAATGTAGATAAAATTACACTGATCATGAATATATATTCGGAATTATTTTATACATTGTATATAAAAAGTTATCAAAGAAAAACGAAACAATGCGTTAATTAAATACTAAACATAAAATATATTAAAAGTATACTACGTAACAATGTTTCAATATGTATACGATCTCGGACGGCATTCGCAGGTCGCAGGTCGCAGGCTGCGACTTGCGACCGAACGGCTTCGACATGTTTTGCTTGTCTTTTACTAGTTCATCGTGTTGGTCGCCGGTCGCAAGACATGGGTCGCAGGTCGCATGATGCGACCTGCGACCGGATAGGGCAAATCGGTAATTTTTTTTTTGAAAGGGCAAAACGAAAAATACGGATAGAAAAAAGGGCAAATCGATTAATTTCCCATATATATATATATATATAACCAAAAATAATGACATCTTTGATGATTAATCTTAATTCTTCAAGTGATCGAAGTCATCATTTTGAGATACTTAAGTCAAACAAAATAAACGCATAATTCAAATATTAAATAGACCCAAAACTTACCGATGTGTTATTCAAGTCAAATAACGACATATATGCCACAAATTCAAAATTTCTTTATTAAAGTTGAATTATGTCAATTTGTGATAGTCATAATATGTACTACTAATGAATTTTGACACAAATGATTTTTGAATGAGATATTCAAGAAGATTAACAAACGTCAAACTAAAAGGAACCGTAACTCAACTACAAAATCAATCCAAACAACCTGCACGGGTATTACTCTAAAATGACACGGCGCGAGCGATGATCCAAAACTAAAGGATCCAAAACATAAAAAACGATACTTAATAGAATGAATTGAGAATCCACAATAACTCAACATTTGAGTTCTAATTGTAAACTCAAAATTGACAGAAGAAGAACATATCAAGGTGCAATGTATTTTCATTGTATGGTTGATGTTGTACACAATAAGAATCGGGTATTTATAGATCACAAAACTTTCAATTTAACTCTCTACTTATTAATTAATATTAATATACATACATATACATAATTTTGGTCACCTAGAATATGAAACGTGAACTGAAATACGTACGTATTTACAGATGATAAATTGCTTCAAATTAATTAAGTTGTTATTTAATTTGAAATGCCATATAATTTCTCATTTTATTTTATATTAGAGCAATGAAAGGATGGATGGCCTTTGAATTTACTATTTCATTAAAAATTTGAACCCGTCGTTAGCATTACGTAAGAACAGGACTTAGAGAATCAAAAGTTACTATTGACAAACTTTCAATTATACAAAGCGGCCCAAGAGTTTGTATGACCGTTTTATATTGATTGATTGCTATTACTCCGTAGATACTTATAACAAAATTCACTCACTTTGCTTACTGCCATTATTTATGATAACACACGAAATTCAAGAAATCATTATTAAATATCTTTTACCATTATTTAACATATTACATTCTTGTAGATCATTCTTTTTTTTTTTTTTACTATTTTTACCATATCTATCATCAAATTTTACCTTTTTTTTACCATCATTTATTGTAATGGTTAATCAACCATTATTATCTCAAAACTCAAAATTTTATGTATTGTAGATAGATTGTAGATGTAGATACCGAGTATTATTAAATTATCATCAATGTTTTCATAGTATAATTTGATTAATGGTTTTGTTTTCCGATTTGTTGTTACTTTTTGTATTTTATTTTTAAATGCGAGATGATAATAATTCTAAATAATCTAAATAAGGTATTTTGGTAAAACAACATTACTCATTTTGTACTTTTAAGCAAATGTGTTTTCGGGATAGAGATATCGCAATTACTGTGACATCAATTTTTCAAATTAGAAGATCATTGTTAGCCTTTCTTAAGGAAATCTTAAAACTAATAAGATGGTTTAAATAATGAACAAAAGACGTGATGTAGATTACAATTAAAGAAACACAAATTAAATCTGTTGATTTCTTGTATACTAGGTTACTTCCTTCCAACTCGCGTCTATTTAAAGAATGTGGTAGTTAGGATAATTTCAACTCAAATTATTAACAAAATTTGAGAGTAATTTCGATTTTCATAAAACTCAAAACTGAAGAGTTCACAATGACTATAGAACCCTAAAAAGAAAGCATGAATTCGAAATGGGGCTAAAAACATAACCAAAACAAAAGCCCAATATAAAAATAAAAACACAAAATATCTCATAACTTATTCTTGGAGGCGTTCTTTGGCTTCAAATTTAACAAGAGGTGGACCTCGTTCCAAGCTTTAATTCGACAGCTCATGAGCTTGAAATGGAGTCCCGTAGCCCAGGTTGCGGCCTTTTTCTTGAAGCCGCTTTAGTTACACGATCGTGGGCCTCCAGAAACATACAAACCCAATCTTAACACTTGGACCGTATCGAGACGGCCCAAAATACCAAAAAAGAAAACATATATAGCAAATGCGGTGACACGAAACTAATATCAAAAACAGATATGAGAATATGAAATTGAAAAGAAGGCGTAGAAATGACTAAGATACTCTCATGTGAGAGGAATGTGGAATACTTACCACTGTTGTGTAACGATGCTAAGTGTTAAGCACGAAATCGATCATTAAGGTATGTAGAGTCTGTAAACAATATGATGATATTTTGTAGTTTTAACACCTTTGGGATGAGATCTGTAATTTCAGTACGTAAGTACAACCAAAAAATTTCACTTAAAAAGGTTTGAGGTATAGTACGATCGTGACACTTGTCTAAAGCAAGTGATATGGAAACCAACTTAACGAATATGGACTTTTAACATGCCATGCCAGGCAAAGAACCTTTACAATGTAATCAAAATCGATGCTGATAGATAGATGACATAGACACATTTTTTCCCCTTGATCAATGTCAAGAGATTATAACTAAATTAAGCACATCATGATAATATACATGCATTTATGTCATCACACTTGACCAACTTCTTTTGAAATGGGCGGGTTTGGTAACTGGCCAAAACTCTTTGGGTACAAAGGAGGGAAAATATGTTAATATTAACAGATATAAATGACAGAGAAGGTTATATTATGGGAATGTTTCAACTTAACCCGTTTGACCAGTTGCGTTACTAGCCGATGTTCCCGTACGTCAAATTTTTTTATCCTTGTATTAGCTAATACTTTCTTTTTAAGTGCTTAAACCCCTTTGAAAAAGGGTTTATAAGTTAACATACATGAAGGTATCTATCTTATTAGTAAAGCGCTAACACGTGCCCTGCAATCAAACTCAAGTTTCGCCTTGTAAACTTACCACATACCTTCAATAAGAAACATCAGTTTAAGTGAAACCAAAAATTCACCTTAATCTCCATCATATCAATGTTATCACCAAGGCCTCAAGACTCTAGCTATATGATGTTTAATTAGAGCTTAACAAAAGGTTCCTTTAGCACTTCTTGATTTGGAAGTAAGAAATTCAAAGTTAACAGGAAATTACTGCAATATGACAGCCAACAGGATTTCACATGACTTGCAACTGAATCAAATAAAATTGGAAAAACTCTAAACGGGCACCAGAGCATTTTTCATTACACTTGACCCGCTCCGATCCCATTTCTTATCAAAGGGGATACATGGCGAAACCAAACTCTCAACAACAATACATATATTCCATAGACCAAAATATCTGAGTGGATGTACTATTGTGGATATCATGCACGACTAATTTCGACCTAAATACCAACAGCACCTTCCCATCATTTGAGATACACAAAGGCACAACAAAAGGATACAACCATTTTTCATTCCAAAACGGGATGGAAAACAGTTTAGTCCAAGAATCTATCACACCATAATCCTTCATCACCCATATGTCGACACGACTACAATGATAGTTACAAAGGACACAACCATTGTCCGAGAACCCCCATACACAAAGGCACAACAAAAGGATACAACCATTTTTCATTCCAAAACGGGATGGAAAACAGTTTAGTCCAAGAATCTATCACACCATAAACCTTCATCACCCATATGTCGACACGACTACAATGATAGTTACAAAGGACACACAACCATTGTCCGAGAACCCCCAGTTTTAAATGCTTACTGTTACCTTCACCATACATAGGTTGCGAAACTTCACCGTAAGTTTCCTTTGCTAAATCAAGAGAAACTATCATCCACGGCCCACGACCCGCCCAATGAAGAGCTCCGTTTGAAAACTTACCAGGTACACTACGACTGCAATCATCGAATAGATGACCATGAAGTAAATCACCTATTTTCTTCCAAGTTCCAGTTTTCAAAGAAATTATATGTACATTGTTGGAGTCGGTTATTAAAACAACAGTGTAATCATCAGTAGACTCATCGTACCCAAAACCATGCAGCGTACCATACGGCACGTTAGGCACTTTAGGTAACTCACTCCTTGTTCTAGTACTAGGGTTGTAAATAATCAGAGTTCGAAACTCCAAAATACATAACAATCCATTGCAAGACCCGATGATTTGAGTGAGATCCAATGGAAAACAGCGGTCTAACTCATTAACAGATATCTTAAACAACAAATCATAAAGAGAACAGCTTTTCAAATATCTATTATCGTTTTACCCAAAAAAATATATATATATATCTATTATCGTAGATGATAAAACGATGATGTGCAAAGATAATGTTGCGTGTTGATAAACTAAGATGAGATTTAATGAAACAAGGATCCGATATCAAAGGGTACCATAATTTGCAAACAGACTTATACCGTAACAGCGATTTCACCGGAAGCCTACTGAGAATTTCAACAATCATCTCGATTGGGAGATAGGATGTTTTGATTTTCTTTAGTTGATGTTCCCCTATTTAGGAAAAGCATAGTTCCAGTATTTTTCATAGATATATATAGAAGATTCCTACGTAAATTTACAATTTACAACATTCATGTTTCATTATTTTTAAATTGAGTCCGGTAGTTTTTATAAGACTTTTATATTCCTTTGTGCTTGATGGCTTAAAATTCAAATCTTGTTCACATATCTAAATATGATTTCGTAACCTTGACTATATTTCCGTTGCAATTTGTGATGCACTCTGCTTATACCAGCCCTGTCATCATGCCAGCAACCACATATTTGATTAAAAAATATTCATAAATGTAGGTACGAGCGTGTTTTATTTATTCAATTAATGCTAGAGCCTAGAGGTGGCAGTTTCAACCCATATCTGAAGGAAATGGGTCGAATGCTTCACAAGGGTCGAAAGTTTCCCAACGTATATTTTTGCTTGTATTATAATAAAAGCAAACTAGTATTCAAATAATATAACTTTTGTGAGCATATTTGACACGTTAACTATTTTCTAAAAGAGGAAAACAAAGTACTGAACAGAAGTTGTTTCAGTGAAACCCGACTCGCACAAAAGAACTACCCATTGTATTGACCCAACATGGGCGGTCCACCACCCGCAAACATGGGCGGTCACCCACCTAGCAACATGGGAGGAAGACCACAAGGTGGTTATATGGGAGGTCCACCTAATGTTCAAGGAGGTCAGCCCAACAACAACTGGAATGGCCCACCTCCACCCTACAGCGGAGGGCAGCCCCCAAACATGGGAGGAGCAATGCCGCCAAACAACATGGGAGGAATGAGGCTGCAGAACATGGGTGGAGGAATGCCTAATAGGCTAATAACACTCCTAACTACCAGCAGCAGGGACAGTATGGACAAAATAGTGGAGGAATGCCATATCAATCTGGTACAGGGCCCAACAATTATCCTCCCAATGTAGGTGGTGGAAACCCTTACCAGAGCCAGGATATTCTGGGGAGAGACATGCCTCCTGCAGCCAACTATGAATGAGCATAACATGGATGCCAAGAGCCTAACTTATTCCAGTTATTGTGATTGGTGTTCGTTTTACTTTTAGGTGATAAGATGGTTTTTACCAAACAAATTTTGCGTCATCAGAATTTGTATTGTCAAGCATATTTGAGGATCTGGTATCAGGCTTATCATATATTGTATATCTGAAGGAAATGGGTCGAATGCTTCACAAGGGTCGAAAGTTTCCCAACGTATATTTTTGCTTGTATTATAATAAAAGCAAACTAGTATTCAAATAATCTAACTTTTGTGAGCATATTTGACACGTTAACTATTTTCTAAAAGAGGAAAACAAAGTACTGAACAGAAGTTGTTTCATTGAAACCCGACTCGCAGAAAAGAACTACCCATTGTATTGACCCAACATGCCCGACCCGCCCATGTTTCCACCACTAACTTATGCAAAAACATACCAAGTTAGCTTGAACATGATCACACTAGCCAGGATGGTGAGGCTTGTAAACATGAAATAGTATCCCAGGGAAATGATATTGGTATTGAAGGTGTCTATTGCCTGCAACCAAAGTTATGACCATCAAAATTTCAGGATGGGAATACTAATACTCTCTATAACAGTAGCACATTAGGATTTTCGAACTGACATAAGATAAAACATATAGGAAATGCACTACAATAACATTTATGTCATTTATTTCATCTTTGGGATTATTGCATTATAATATAACATATTTTGGTCTGAGTTTTGTTTAAGTAACCAAAACAAAATTTTAAATGACTCCTTTAGTAGACTACGAAAAAAAAAATATCAGATTATGCACATGTACAACAAAGTCATGTTCACCATACCTTGTTCAGATAGTTGATTCGCATAACACAGAAAACAGCGAGTAGCAGGGTGAAAAACCATGTCTGAAAGTACTTGAACTGATTGCTTCTTGAAAATGATAGCTTAATAGCAATTGCCACTGTTGTCACACACATCACCTACATTTCCGTGATGACAAAAACCTCATGAGACCACTACAGATATTGTTGCATATCAAAGAAAAAAAAAAAGAAGCTGAACGGAAGACAAACCGTCAATGAGCCCATAAGAGAGCATATTCCAATACATTAGATGAGTCTGCACATAACGGTAAATGAGTACACCAACAAGAACAAGTACAATTATCGCAAAGACCAGAAAGCCTGTTAACATCATATAACTGTTGGTCTTTATTGTATAAAATCATACGTAGTAAGTTATATTCGCTTTGTTGATGGTTAAAGAAAGTCAACATACCCGGCTCAGTTGCGAAGTACCACACTTGTTTGACTGAACTAACTTGAATCTCTTGTGGAGTGTGCAGCACAATTGTGGTTGAACCAAACAGGCAGAGTACAAAACCAACTAACCAAATATATGAATCCTTTCATCCAAAAGCATACGTGCTAACACTGCACTGCACAGGTTATGTGTAGAAAAACATAATAATAACCTCTATATTAAAGAAAGCCTTTTCATAAGCTCTTTAACAATACCCGTGATTCCAAATTCCAAGTACCATACCACCATTATCTTTATAAGGAAATGCAAAAGCTCTTATAACTTGGAATAAAAAAGTTACGCAAATAATTAAATCGTAATTTTGCTAAGAAACATTTGATGACTTGATGTACTACCTGACTATTATACTTAGAGCTCCCAAGGGGGTCAGGAGAATGGCTGGAGCAAATGCATATGCTGCAAAACTTTTAAACTTTATAATTTACATATATAGCTAAAATACCAAACAAATTATAAATTACAACTACTACTAATAGCCATTGTTGGTTTTGCTAAATATCTAAAGCTAATCCCAAACACTCTTAAGTCTCTAACTAATAGCAATCTTATTTTGGAAATGGGGGCATAGTTGGAGAATTAGTTTAACACATTTTATTTATCAAATAACTATGATAATATTTTTTTCAAATGCTGGAACCTTCAACCAAACTTTGCCAACACAGAAGACATTGAAATCTCCATGAAACAATATGCTATTCATATACTGTCACAGATTAAGTAAGCCAAGACCCTAAACAGATGTACCCTCCTCATATTTGTACCAAACGGTTTACAAAATTAGAACCACCAGACTAATGATTTTCATTTAGCAGCCATTCCATGTTCACTGGGATCCCACTTCAGGAGCCAACGTAATACAAAATGACGAAAATTAAGAGAAAAATCCTACATACGTTAACAAATTCGAGGAATAAAGTATAATTATACAATACAAGGATCTGAAAAGTTGCTCAAAACCCAAAGTCATCATCCCTCTATAGGAACTGACAAAAATTGATAGAAACCAAGGTGATCATCCTGGGCTAGTGCGATCTTTTTGAAGTGATTCTTGTGCATATGCATCAGATACATGTGAAACACCTTCTTACCTGCATTTAAAGAACTTTTTGATCAAAGTTCTGGTTTAAGGAGTAAATTTTGTCAATTTGATCCTGTTTTTGCCTTTTTGGTTTCTATAACTGTAAACATTATATGTTTATATGGTGTAAATACTGTGCTAAATTTGAAAGAAGTGTGATTAAGGATTGTGTATGCATGAAACAAGGCTTTTCAAAAAACCAACACTTAAGACTAATTAGAACAAACAAGTATGAACAAATAACTCACACAAATCAAACCAAAGACTGAGTAGATAAGAAATTGCGAGTGAAATCGAACTCAACCAAGGATTAATACAGAACCATGAATTAGACCCAATAGTTGTTAAAAACAAAGATCATAATTCCAAGACTGGTATATCAAGACATACCAACACAACAAGGAGTGAGAGAGTGTCAAATTATGATAGTAAAAAAATGACTAAAACATGACCTACTGAACTTACTTATTTTGCAATTTTTAAGCTAATGAAATTACTTGATAAAAATAGTCATACACGTAATGAATGGCTGAAGGAACCATCTCAGGGTGTCAATTGTAAGATTTGTTAGGTAATGGGTGTATACTTAAATTCTAAGAATATGTTACGTACTCATACTCATATGAGTTAGAAGAGCACCTCTTAAACTCATACGAATATCATCAAATATATATATCTCAATCTTAAAAGTCAAAAGAAGAAAGATCTTCTTAGTACAGATTAGACCATGAAACGTACAACTAAGCTGAAATCAGCCGTTTTTGTCATGGAAAGTACAAGGACATGTCAGTAACACAAAATTCTCACATGTTTATAAACCATGAATATCAAAGTAAATACTAACACACCTACCTAGTTATGTTCTAAGTATGGGTACTCAATGTTCATTAACTTTTTTTCATTTCGAATGGCTCTCAATGTTCATAATTAATATCAGAAGGCCTATCAACATGATATAACAACAAACTAAAAGAATAATAGAAAACAAAAGTAGATACTAAACACACCTTGCTAGTCAGATTCCACATAAGGGTATAGCGGAATAACACTATCTGTCATATCATTTCTTTGTTCAGCAACCGTGTAATATGCAAGCAAAGAAGGTGGTTGCTGTTGAGCAGCAAAATCTGATTCATATTTAATTAACTCCATCTTCCAAAATGGTCGAACCATAGCAAAAATATCATGACCATCTTTTAATGCTTGGTAGTCCTGAACCCACAAGTACCTTAATGAAGGTACATTTAACACAGAGGTGGCTAATGCCTGTTGACTAAAGGCACAACCCCTCATCTCCAACTTTCGCAATTTCTGACACCACTTTGATAATTCCAGTAGTCCTGCATCAGAATCTCGACAGAAACCAAGATTCGTGTGTATTAAATTTTTACCATATTTCCCAATATACCCCCAACCAACATCGGTGAGCCCCTTAGTCCCACTCCGAAGGTGGATACCTAGCTTTACAAGTTTGGTGCAACCAGTTAGCAAGGCACGGACCCCATTGTCTAGTGGCAACTCAGTTACCTCCTCTACTTTGTGAAACAAACCCAAATAGAAATCATGGAGGTTTTTCAAGTTAGCCCCTATACATTCCAAAGTTTCATTTGTAATGTCTTTGACATTAACATGTAAATATTCCAATTCAAGACATCCTTTTGCCAGATAGGTCAATCCTATATGCGACACCAACCCTTCTCGTCCACTTCTATCAATCTTAATCCTACGCAACTTCTTACAATAGTGACTAGCAACTTGCAGTCCGAAATCTCCAATGACATCTTGAGTATAAAGTTCCTCTAAGTTCGGACACTTATGAATCAAGATACAAAGTTCATCGCGACCAAATCCTGAACATATTAGGTCTAATTTGGTTAATTGATTCTCAATAGTTTGAATAATGCGAATATCTAATTGATACCCGCGATTCCACGCTACGCGTCGCACCTTCGGAGGAAACTTGACACCAATGTATTCCTCACCATCATCAATGTATGGATGACCACCAAATTCTTCTAAATTAACAGCATAGGTAAATACTTCCGCAACATACTTACGGGGACAATTCGTAACTTTCAAAGAAACTAACGACTCACTACAGTTTTTCGCAATGAGAACAAGATCCTCATAACCATAATTAACGAAAGGAGTCAAGAAATAATTCAACGACTCAATACACTTATTCCGCATAGCTAATTCATGCAACCATTCGCCCCCATTCTCACAAAGAAAACTCTTCTCCAAACACAAAGTTCTCAAATTACTACACCTCTTCCCAATATGCAACAACCCATCCGTCGAAAACGCCGTACACGCCTCAATCTTCAAAACCCTCAACTTCTCCCCACACCTCTCCGCCAAAAGCTCCAAATCCGAATCATGAACAATCATACGCTTAAAACAAACACATTCCAACCGCTTTAACGACTTAACAATTTCCTCAACCCATGGAGTGACATATCCACCCCATTTAAATGACTCCAAGCTAAACATTAAGGTTCGCGGGTAGCCCTTTACAGTTAATGACTCGAGATACGGGAAACGTTCAACAACACGTGACGGTGGGACTGCGTAACTGTTGTGGATAGTGATATGCTTACGAGTCATACTGTCAAGTTCGTATAGCTTACGGGAGACTAACGAAACGGAGTTACGGTCATTGTCATCAATGTAGGGTATAACACAGCTGAACACCGTGTCGGTTTCGAAACGACACTCCTTATGATCCTTGTCCATTATATGAATACAAAATGTAACAATCAAAAGGACCCTAGGTTATAAAGTATTGTGAAGATTGAAATTAAAATAATTGATTATTCTTAGTAAGAACCTGACTGAGTGAGTGAGTAGTGACGGCGTTAATTGGATGTTGGTGAATGCTCCGGCTGCCGTTAACCGTATCCGTGATTATGCATTTGGAGCCCTAAAACTGCCTACCAGTGACTGTCGGAGACTGTTTTGGGGTTGCACATTTACATTTTACACTTTTAAATTTACACTTTTTCTGCAAATTTTAAGTTTAACGCTTTGTTGGTAAAGACTTTAGTTTATTTCAAAGTAAAAACTTTACTGTGTTTGTCGAGGGGTGATTTTTTGAACTTTGAGATGTGACCTAGTTAGGTATTTATGTGATAGTTTTCGATATATATCTATTGGAACTCTTGACATTATGCGAGGAGATGAAGTGCATTACTATTAGTTCATGTTGTTTAAGATGCCTCACGAATGTTGTTCGTTTACAATTTTTAACGAATTAAAACACTTATATAAAATAAAAAGATAGAAATTTATTGATGATGTAAAATGTTCTTATTTCTTAAGTTGTATGTCTTTTGGACTTGTTATTACGTACTCAACATAGTGCATTGAAATATTTGGGAATAAAGAAAGAAAGAAAAAACCTTGTCTAATAATATTTAAGACACGTAAAGCGCATCAAATTTTGTTGCGTAGTATAGTTTTTGTCAAAAATCCTGATTTCTCCAAAATGAACCTGGTCCAAAATTTTGTGCTACTTGTGTTGTTTAGTTAGCCAATTGTATCACCGTAAAAATATTTGTGAACCTAGTCACTAATACACCTGAATCCGCCACTCAATTTAGTTACTAGACGAGTAATATTATGACTAAATACACATTAACCTTTTAAAGAGTACACAAGAGAGAAATTGAACATTAAGAGCCCGCTCCCGAGTTTTTGATGAGAAGAAAAGAACAGAAGAGAAAATAGAATGATAGAAAAAAAGAGAATATAAGATATACTTTTTATCAGAAGAAAAGAACAGGAGATGAAGTGCATTACTATTAGTTCATGTTGTTTAAGATGTCTCACGAATGTTGTTCATTTACAATTTCTAACGAGTTAAAACACTTATATAAAATAAAAAGATATAAATTTATTGATGATGTAAAATGTTCTTATTTCTTAAGTTGTATGTCTTTTGGACTTGTTATTACGTACTCAACATACTGTATTGAAATATTTGGAGGGGGAAAAAAGCCTTGTCTAATAATATTTAAGACACGTAAAGCGTATCAAATTTTGTTGCGTAGTATAGTTTTTGTCAAAAATCATGATTTCTCCAAAATGAACCTGGTCCAAAATTTTGTGCTACCTGTGTTGTTTAGTTAGCCAATTGTATCACCGTAAAAATATTTGTGAACCTAGTCACTAATACACCTGAATCCGCCACTCAATTTAGTTACTAGACTAGTAATATTATGACTAAATACACATTAACCTTTTGAAGAGTACGCAAGAGAGAAATTGAACATTAAAGACTATTAGATGTTAATTTTTTTTTAACTAATAACTAAGCTACACGTTAGAGGCGTAAGTACTATGACAGTATTTGTTTGAAAAGAAATCGCATTCTTATAACCTTCTCGTCACAATGTTTGTTACACATTGTTTCTAGATTGGTTTTGTTAGTAACGATAGTTTTCATCTTTTAATTTACTGGTTCCTGTGTCAATATTGTGCTAAATTTTGTCAGAATGTAATTAGTTTTTCGAACGAGCTACTAATTTCAAACTATTTCTTTCACTAATCTAAACTTATATTAACCTTAAAATCTCATAAATGAATTTCATATAAAAATATCTAACAGTTGTAAGAAAATATTTAACATTTCATTTTGATTTTTTGAAAATGAGAAGGGTTTTTATTATTAACATGTGACAAAAGTTCAGAAACGTTGATTCGTAGATTTTTTAAAGATAAAAATGAAAAATGAAAGCCAATGCAGAAAAATGCAAAGGTGATTCAATCAATAGCATTGTTAGAAGACTCACATTGTCAGTAACAATATACTTATATTTGGCAAGAACGGAATGGAAGATTGTTCACAAAACAAGAATATCCATGTGAGAAATTATGTAGGACGTTATGTGAAGTTGTTAGACTCATCAAGCTAATGTGCTTCAAATTCAAAGCTACGCTAAAAGTCTGAAAGGGGTAATGAAGATTTGGAAAATTACAAGCCAAAATGTAGATTGGGTTGCTAAGTCGCGGCTCAATTGTGAGGAGATGTGGGAGAAGGGGTTGTGGTTCTATGATATATGGTGCTGCGCAATTGTTATTTATGTTTGATTTTCATAAAGAAGAAGGGAAAGAAAAGAATAAAGGAAAGAAAAGAAGAAATTACTTGATGCCTAATTGTTTACAATTTTTGATTTATGTAATAGCCTTCAATTATAAAGAATGTTTAAAGTATTTATAACATGATATATAAAAGAAAACTAATTGAGGTGTTCAAGTTTGACAATTTCCCATATGCCAAGACTCAAAAAAGATCAACACCCTATTTAAGTCTCATGTCATAATCCTCTAAACAACCATTTCTCCTTTATTTATATGCATCGAAATATAAGTATTACTATTATGTTGTTTGCAAAACAAATTACAACAACAATTTATGTTGACATAAAAAAAAAAGGTTACATATTTATATCTATTCCTTTCCTGGTGGCGCGTCATAGACTAGCATATGCATTTTCACAAATAGGCCAACGTTGTACTCCTAGGAGGTTCCCTCGCGATTTGGAAGATGTGTGGGCCTATTTGGGATACCCAATCTCTGAAATTACTAGAAATCTTGGAGGTTTGAATACATAATACTATATAAAACATTTCTTTTTAACAATTATGCTTTATCTTATATTTTTTTTCTTCTTCTGAATTTCAGTTCATAGAAATCTGTTAAGCCGACGTGCCAATGAATTTGGTTTTGATGAATGGCCAGCTCCTTCCAATGCTGAATTTGTTATGGTTGCTGCCCAACCCAAGGTTGGGCAAAGCCAATTAACAAGGAAGGAGCTGTTTTATGTCTTTAGAGATGACACTTTGTTGAACTTATGGAACAAGTCAGAGGGTATTTGGGAGTTGGTATTCTTTTTGGCCCAGAAGATGTAATTCAGTTACACTTTGAGATGGGCGGTGTTAGATTTGGTCCATTGCTATTTGGTCCATTGCTAACTGATGCTGAGTGGCAGGATTGTATGGCACGTCCTGAAAATGCATTAAACCTAACATTTATTCAGAAAAATTAACAAAATATTTCATAAATTATCAATTTTTAACCTCAAATTGAAATCAATTGATAATTGCATTAAACCTAACAACTATTCAGCAACAATAACAAAGTAATTCGAAATTTATCAGTTTTTAACCTAAAATCGTTGTTAATACATAAATTATCAGTTCAAACCTAAAATCGTTGTTAATTCTTAAATTATCAGTTTTTAACCTAAAATCAAAATCAACTGATAATCGATAACAATGATGTATATGAATTAAATCAGTGATTTATTAATATTACTAATCGAGTTTAGTATTTTCTTACCGAGAATTTGGAGAAACCCTAAGTTGTTGGTGAAAATGCTGGTTCTAGAGTAACTCCTTCTAGAAAGCTCTAATTTTGGTGTAAAAATGCTCCCTTTTATATATAGGATGGCAATCTAGCACCACATTTGTTCTTTTTTCTTCTTTTCCTTGGGTAAGAAGTGAATAGTATGTAATTCATTTTTCCAGAAGAGAAAGGTAAGGAAAATATGGATCATGTATTTTCGTTTGATTTTTTTCTTCTTTTTTTGGGTGAGATGTGAATCGGATGTGAATTTGATGGAATCGGATGGAATTCATTTTTTACAGGTGAAGATGGAAGGAAATTATGGGTGAAAGAGGAATATTGTGAGAGCGAATGAGAGGATTAATTTTGCAGAAGAGAAGAGGGAAGGAGATGGGTGAGAGAGAGTACTTGTGAGAGAGATAATGAGAGCGGTGTGGAGGATTTCATTTTATTTTTATGTATTTTATACTTAGTATATACATAACATTAAATATGTCCAAAACTCTACAACAAGCTCAATAACATTAAATCCATAATTTAAACTTCACACCACAGTTTTTTTTGTTTTCCCCTAGATGTATCAATTCTGGGGCAGACTTGAAACTTGATGATATTGATCGATGATTACGCTTTTGAATGATTGAGGAAAGAGGGAGGATTGTTTGTACCTAGACACAGATATACAAAATATAAAAATCTAAAAATATAAATAAAGATACACGTCGTAAATAAAATGTGCAAATGACAAGATGTGAAAGAGTTTACCGTTGAGGGTTGGACACCATAACTCTTTTTCACTAGTGTTCCCTCTAATATGGATGGTCATCGATTTGCAAATTCTACACTATTTAAAATCCCTTTTTATCACAACTTTCTACACTATTGCAAATTCTACACTATTCTACACTATTGCAAATTCTACACAAGAGTTTATGTATTTTATACATAAACATGAAAAATCCATTTTATAAAGGTTGGAAAATCACAGTTTGCAAATTGAATGTAATCGAGCCTTTATAAGATGGAGAGAAGAATAACCTATTTTAAATAAGGAAGTGGGTGTTTGCATTTTTCTCAATGGGTAATTCAATAACTATTCATAACTTTCTGGTTATTAAATTTTCATAACTCTACAAAAGAGGATTTCGTGTATTTTATACTTAGTATATACACAACATTAAATATGTCCAAAACTCTACAACAAGCTCAATAACATTAAATCCATAATTAACTCGAGATCTACACCTCTTTGTAAAGAAACGTATTAATGGTCTTTGGAGTATTTTACTAATGGGGATATGGAGGAGTCACCGGTCACGTACTCTAATAATTTGTGTTTGTGTTGTATCTTGTTTAATAATAAATGTTAAAAAAAAGGTCTTATTATAGTTTTTAGCCATACACGTTCTTTAATTTCAGCTTAGATGGCTTCCAACGCTAATATTACGTTCTCGTCGGTTTGGAACCGACTGACCGACGCCGATATTACGATCTTGTCACTTCGCGTCCCTCGTCACCCGCTTCGGAATTCCGACGCTTTCTTATTTTATTTTTTTTGTGTGTTTAATTTGTGTGTATAGAATTAAGGGTAAATTGGTAAATGCGGGACCCAAAAATTAAAGTGAAGGGTCACGTATGGCAGGGGTCCGTCAGTTTCAGTCGGTTTTTAAAAAAGCTGATATGGCGCTGACGTGGCTCAGTCGGTTTTAGTCAGTTTTTTTCAGGGTTAGGAGTGGTCTTAAACGTTTTACAATTCAAAATTTTCACATATGTAGTTGTAAACTTGTAATTTTATATATATATTTGTCAAGTGTTTGAGATGATCTAGGCGAATCACAAACGAGGATCGTTGAGGCGTAACTTAATACTATCAATGCGTGTTATGATTAAAAGCAAAATATTGCGACATGTTATCAATTGATATACAAAGCACCATTGCAATATGCGTTAGTTGATGATAAAATTGTAGTGTCTAACAACATAACTTAAAAGAAAAGGTAGTAATATTTACTTAACAAAGGCGGCTTATGTCTGTGTTTTACTCTTTTGTTCATCTCCTAATAAGTAATAACTAAAAAGCCTTCTAGTCTTCTCTTCTATTTAAGCTAGAATTCGTGATTACTCTTTATCGTATTAATTCAATATGTTATTCCAATAATTACTCTTTAAATGAATACGGAGTCGGCAAAAGGTTGGGCCGACTATTTATTCACTTTCATTTTTTAGGAAAGTTCATTCCCTTCGTACTTCAAAAACCTTCCAAACTTAAAACCAAGAAACCATTAAATTTGAACTTGATTCAATCTCTGAATTGGATAGCTTCATCATCAGATTTCACTATCATCATCATCTAGTTATTGATCATGAGGTAAGTGTTCATATGATTTAGATTTGAAATTTGATTGAATTCCTAGGGTTATTGAATTTGATAGGGATTTGATGATTTAAATGATGATATGCAATGTTAGAAGCTGTTATTAGTTATATATAGTCGAGTTGTGACCTGAGTTGTGATTATGGTGGGTTTAGAATTCGAATTTTGGGTAGAAGAAGAAGCGCAGGTCGCTTGTCTGAGTGATGAATCCGGCGGATTCAATGGGTAAAAACATGGGAATCCGACGGCTTGATTATGAATCCGACGGATTCATTTGTTTTGTGTTGTAGCCGGCGGGTATAACTCAGTTCCAGCAGCCTTAATTTACTTGATTATTAATAATTATGTTTCTAAACTAGTTATAATTTATAATTGTTCTATGATATTGAAACATAATATGTTTAAAAGATAAGTTGTAAACTTATGACAAAAATGATATTATGATATAAATATCAATTATCATTTGATAATTGTTATCGTATTGATATAATACGTTGAATAATGATATATTGTGATATGTTATATTTTTATAACATGAGATTATCATTATGAATGAGTTACTAACTCATTGTTCTGTTCATTCTCAGATTAAAAGAAGGCTCAGTAATATTAGACCTCTGAGCGTGCATCTGAGGTATTCGGTGAGTGGATCTATAACCTCAGTGTGATTTAGTTGTAACAGGTTTGGTTACAACGAATAACGTATTATTACTGTTTTCGTTTTCCATTATGATTATGGTTGGTAGTAATAATACTGTTAATAGACTGTTTAGTCAGATATGCTGACCTGATTGAAAATGTGCATATGTGATCACTTGATATTTGGCCTTCGGGCATCAGTATTGAGGTCAACCTGTTGGTTGGGTTTGGTTACTATTGTTATACGACAGGAATTTTCTTGTACTTATCGTTAATAGGAAATTAGGTCGTATGTGATTAGTACCAAACCATCGGTCTCGTCCGTTATGACCATACGGATATGTACGTTAAGTGTTCTTGGCTGAAGGTTTCCCCAAGAACCACCGGTCCTCATTATATTGAGATATTATCTCATTGATATTATGTGATATTGGTTGTGTGATATTGGCAGAAGGCTTCCCCAAGAACCAAGTATTATATGTGAGATGTTATGTTTACTGTTGGCATTCTTGGCAGAGGGTTTCTCCAGGAACCATCGATTGACTCTGATATTTTGTTTACGATTATTTGATGTAAACAAAGTTGTTATGCTAAATTGAACTGTTGATTATATGTTCACTCACTTAGCGTTATGCTAACCCCACCACAGTCCTTCCTGCAGGTTATAATTGATGGGACATATTTGGTTGGGCAGGAAGTTCTTGGAAATGATGGAATGTTTGACAGGCGGATTACTCTGATGTTGGTTTAATAACTGAAAACCTGTTTTGAATTATATAACACCTATGTGACAGTGTTTTAGTTGATAATAAATAAACTGTTGTAGAATGCATGTGTAATGCCTTTGTAAAAGTTTATAGACATTTTAAAGTATGATATGTTTTGAATATACGCTTCCGAGTCGAAATTATTATTAAAATGGTTTGTAAAAGAGGGGTGTTAAACATTTAGAGTGAAAGATAATTAAAAGGATGAGATAAATAATGCACTCCGCCTACTATAATAATAATAATAATAATAATAATAATAATAATCTCTATTTTTTTTGCGAAAAATATGAAATTTTATTAACTTTCAACAGAAGTTGAAAACTACATAGTCATCAACTAGAATAAATCTCAACTCAACTCAACTGACATTCCTAATTGAGTAAAGATCTATCCAAAACAAAATACAAAAGCTACAAGTGAGCCTAACTAATAATATTGTGGCAACAAAACTCGAGGTTCCGAGCATCAAACGTGAAACTGAAATGACAGACACAAACTTCCCTCCACAGCCCAAAGGAAGGTCTTCCTTTTTATTGCTTCTACATCGTGGCAATCTCTTGAGGAGAGGATAGATATGAAAAGATTTAGCATTTAAAGTATTTTTAAGTTTCCAAAGTTGAGAAAGGAATCTTGTAGACATCATATTCCCCAAAAAAAAGTTTTACACTGCTCGTAGACAGCCGGTACTACTCTATTTATTTTACATCAATATCCACTTCTTGAAGGCTTATGTCAACATCAAATCAAAACACACCTTTTCACCGTCGTCTTCTAAATACAGTAAGAAAGTAATGTGCTTTTAATATTTTACACAAGTAAACTTCCTCCTTATCTAGTTACTCCAAGGTTTCTAGCTAGTTAGAGCCCTCCCAATGGTTTCGTCGATTGTCTGTCACTTCAAACCGACGAAAGAGACATTGTTGGCACGTCCCCGTCACTTTTGGCCGTCACTTTTTTGTTTTTGTTATTCTTTTCTTTTTGTGTGTGTATAACTAAATGTAAATTGTTCAATGTGGACCCAAAATTTAAAGGGCTGTCAGTTTCTGTCAGTTTTGTGAAAAAGCAGACGTGGCGCAAACATGACGCGTTGGTTTCCGTCACTGTTGGGAATGATCTTAGTAGTTACACAAGTTAACTTCTCAATGGTTAACGTATACAAATCATCATATAAATATATTTTAGATAAACAATACAGGCTACAGTTACTTCAAAATAATTGAGAAAACAAGGATTAACATAAATTGTTAAAGTAAAAAATAATGAAATACTACTTGGCTACTAGTAGCCGTATAATAATAAAGATGAATGAAAATGAGAAAGACTACCAATGAATTAATAATTTGTTGTGTATTCTTTTTTCTATCTTTCCCACTTATGATTCAAGGTAATCATCAACTACATAAATTACTCTCCAAAAATTTTTGACAAGCAAAAAACAATTGTACTAGAGTATAGTTTTTCAGTTACTTTAATATTGCTAGTAATCTTTAAAAAAAAATTTGTATTATAAATAAATTGTTAATAATTTGGTTGTTATTACCGATGGCAAATATTTTGAATCGCCATATCAACACGGTATTGTTAATAATGAAAGATTGGGGATCATAGGGGAAGCCGGGAAGGGGTTATTTGAGGAGTATCTTTTTATTTTCCTTTTCGTTGGGATTTTCCTTTTCGTTATTTGAGGAATATCATATGGGATTATTGTTGAATGCTATTGTCCTTTTCGTTTAATTGAAAATTAATGTTTGAGCTGTATCTTTTTATTTTCACATCATATATTCTGTATTTCTTGCAATATGATCTTCAACATTAACTACACAGTATTGTATTTGTTTACATATTATTTAAAACTATATTTTTAGATAATATCATCTAATTATATAGTCTTTGAAATCCAACTTTATGCTACTTTGTATTTTATTACCTGTTATCTTCAACATTAACTTTGAATTACAAAAACCCAATCAAAGTTTTTATAAAATTAAAGTTTCTACTACTTTTTAGTTGTTTCCATATGATATACCCTAATCGAACTTCTTATAAAAACAAACTTTCTGATACTTTGTTACTTTATTTGTTACCATATGAGTGAGCATAAACATTATCTTCCAAATAAACTCATGTAATTATATATTTAAATTAGTGAATATCTTATTATCAATTTTCATCCATAAGTTTTATTTGACTAACTTTAAATGGTAAATGCTTATTATAAGAGCACAAGGAGCGCTCGATGCTGTTTCAGTGTTTAGTTCAGTGTTCTCGAAAACACTGAACGAAAACACTGAAGCAGAAAAGTGGGGTATTGATTAACATTGAGTTTCAGTGTTATTGTCAGTGTTCTCGTAATTATTTAATTATTATTTTTTGTTTCCTTTGTAACCCTCGGACCATTCGAAAAAAACAGAAAAAAAATTAATTATGAAATGTAAATTATACATAATGTAAATTATACGGAGTATTTATTTCTATTTAATATTTATTTATTTTGTAACATTACACATAGATCAGGGGATCAAAATGTAAATTATAAAAAATTACAAATTTAGACTTCATCTTCTTCGTTGAATCTGCAGCTTCAATTTTCAGATTTTTTTTTCAAACTTTTTTTTTTAAATCCCTTATATCCAAACGAAAAGAAAAGAAAACAATAAAAAACAAAAAAAGGAAAAAAGAAAAATGCCGCCGGAACCAGCGTTTTAGAATGGACGGTGGACGAAAACGCAGACTCGGAACATCGGCCCGGAGCGCCGAACGCCGGAGTCCGGCGTTTTCGTTGTGAAAACGGTGCGAAAACTAAGGGCACTCCGTGTGCTCTAATAGGGTAAGGTTCAAATGAGACTAAAAATTTGTGTGAGAATAGAGGAACCAATGATATGGTGCCATGTGTACAAAGAGAATACAAAACTCATTTACCCCTTAAGTTAAATATCTCACAAACGACAAATCAAAAAATTATGAAAATTGCACCATTAGATTCAGCGTTTGATCCTCTTCGATTTGTCGTCCATTAAGGCATACTTTCGACGAGTTTTTTTTCTTCTATATTTTTAGTGGGTCTCACATTACTAACACGTGTGTTACAGTGTTGCGTTTAGGGTTTAGGGTTTAGGGGTTAGGGTTTAGGGTTGGGAGACATATTGTGGTTGTTTCCCAATTCTCACACAAAATAAATGGTCTCAATTGAACTCTTTTCTATTATAATACTCCCTCCGTCCCAAAATAAGTGTCCACATTTCCTTTTTAGTCTGTCCCAAAATAAGTGTCCACTTCCAAAAATAGCATATCCATTTTACCATTTAACCCTCACTCAAAACTGATACATGGGAGTCCGTGCAAAAAAGCAAGGGTAAAACTGTCATATGTACTACCTGACAAAGTAATTTCTTAAACTCCGTGAAGACTGATACCAGACATTTAATTTGGGACGGAGGGAGTAGTATACATTCGGATATTATTCAATACATATTGTATGTACGTAAATTATGCACATTGTTTCCCTATTTTTTATTTGATTTGCATAGGGTAAGTATCTATATCTACATATTATCTATTTATTATTTTTAGAACTACATTGAATAATAATTTATTAGACATGAACAGTCTGTTTGTTTATTGGTTCACTTTTTTTTATGGCTTCAATAAAGATAGCAGGTAAATAATAACTTATATATGGATGAGTCATGCAGTATAACCTAATCCACACTTGGGGAAATTATAAACAGTCTCTTTGTTTATTGGTTCAGTGTTTTTTATGGCTTCAATAAAGATAGCATGTAAATAACTTCGAAACAACTTTTACAATGCTATGTTAGATTTCACAATTGGTTTCTCAATGACGATATGTATCGAGACCGACTGCATGAAGATAAAATCAAAAATGCCTTATCCGTTGTTGAACATAGTATTGATCAGAAGTGTGAATCCATTGATCTATTTTCTAAGCCATGAAGTTGTTGAGTGTGAATCCATTGATCTTTTTTCTTAAATTTATATGTTACATGTAGTATTTTGTTATATCCTTTTTAATTTTGTTTATTGTTTTCCAATGAAGCAAATGTTGATTCTGTATTTTTTTAAAAAAAATCTCTTCGTTAACCATCATATTTGGCTTCTGTTTAAGTATATTTATATCTAACAAGTGTATGTGGATTTTATAGATGATAAACTATTTCACATTGGTACTAACTAATTCAAAACATTAAAACTCAACTGTTCAACATTAACACAATAATAGGTGTGTTTCATCAATAAATAAGCTAAAAGTAAAATAGTAGTAGATGTTAAAATTTTATACACTTATATCCTGATGTTGCAAATGTAATTTAAACAAAACCCGTGTATTCACTGGTCAATTAACTAGTTATAAATAAATTGTTAATAATTTGGTTGTTATTACCGATGGCAAATATTTTGAATCGCCATATCAACACGGTATTGTTAATAATGAAAGATTGGGGATTATAGGGGAAGGGGTTATTTGAGGAGAAGAAGAAGATTTATTTGTGATCATTGAATGATCTTTTGGGTTGAATCAATGGTTATAAGGGGTGACAATTTTGTAATTACTTTCAAAAATAAGGGTATTAGTTAATAAAAAAAAACATAACATTAAATTTCATCCCACACCCCTTCCACTATATAAATTTTTACATTTTAACCCTTCAACTTTATTTTCTTCCTCCTCCTACCTTTTTCTTCCCCCAACCCCACCTACCACCACACCCACCACCCCCACCACCTGCTGCCACCAACTGGCTGCCGCCAGCCACCGCCGGCCACCGCCACTCGTCGCGGGTCGTCGGAATTTTTTTTTTTTCAAAATTTTTTTTCAAAATTTTTTTTCCAATAAAATTTTTTTCCAAATTTTTTTTTCAAATTTTTTTTTTCATAATTTTTTTATTATACATAGTATTCATTTTCCTAATGCATTTTGTATAAAACTATAGGTTTTTTTCACTGCATGTTGTATCTTATTGTTAATTAACTAAAACTTTTATATACCTTTCCTCGTATTCTATACCCGACATCAACAAAATACCGTACAAATGGAGAATGTATATAATATAAAATGTTGTAAAAAGAGAACAATATGTCCTAAATGAAATATATGCAAAATGCAGTAAAAACAACAATATGTAGTATACTTTAATACAAAATGCAGTGATTAACAAACAATATATAATAAACAAAATATATGCAAAATGCAGTAAAAATAACAAAATGCAGTAAAATAACAAAATGCTGTACAAATAATAAAATGCAGTACAAACAATAAAATGCAATAAAGATAACAAAATGCAGTAAAAATAATAAAATACAATACAAATAGATTATTTATAATATAAAATGCAGTAAAAAGCGAACAATGTGTACTAAATAAATATATGCAAAATGCAGTAAAAACAGCAGTACGTATTATACTTTCATACAAAATGCAGTAAAATACAAACAATATATATTAGATCGAGGTGTATAAATAAAATGCAGTAAAACATCAAAAGAATAATGTGTAAAATTAAAAAATGCAGTAAAAAACGAACAATATCTACTAAACTTATATAAACAAAATGCAATAAAAATAATAAAATGCAGTATAATTCTAATAAAATGCAGTACAAAGTGATAATGTGTAAAAAAATTATAAAAAAAATTTGAAAAAAAAAAAAAATTCCAGCGGTTGGCAGCGACGGGTGGCGGCGGGTGGCAGCAGCTAATGGCAGCAGCTAGTGGTGGGTGGTGGAGGGGAGGGGTGGGGAGGAAGAAAGTAGAAGGGAGTAGTGTACAATATTAAAAAGGTGGAGGGGGTAAAAATGAAACTTTAAAATTTCTTCTCCTCCTTCTCTTCAAATGGTACCTTCTCCTCTGAAACTCATCCATAATGAAATCACTGTATTCTAGTTATATTTAACGTTGACATTGAATGCTTGAAACAATAAGATAAAAAAAGATACATATAATAATAAAAATATCATCATTATCATTATCATTAGTTATATTATAAGGAAAACTTGGCTTCATATAAATTAAACACGTCATCAGTTTTTAGGAATGGGAAAAAATAAGATAAAAAACTAATTCCCCAACTAATTACTTAATTTTATCATCAATTAAAATGGTTCAAACCATGACACGTTAGTGTTTTAATGATTAACACCTCATTCTCTCAACTCATATTAATTGCTACTACCTCCGTCCCGTAATAATAGGAGATCTACTTTATATACCACCTTTTTTTATTTTTTATTCTAAACATAATCATTACTGTACTTTTTCTGTACTTTTTTCATCACTTTTTCTTATCATTCTGTACCTTTCAGTACTTTTTATGTACTTTTAATCATTAAGTGGTATGTTTATTAAAATTAAGTGGTATGTAAAGAGGCTCCCAATAATAGTCCATCTTTTATTTTTCTCTTTTTCTTGGTAAATATATAAGAAAAACTAAACATATTAAAAATTTGGACACTTAATCTATTTAGCAAAGGGATTAGGGTCTGGAAATGTAACAAACTTTGACCAAATCTCTATTGTGTGTACCCAACTTACGTATACTAATTTTAATGCAACCAACTTTCCAAAATGGTGTTTTTGATGTAACTTGATGACGTGTCGCGCGTATGGCATGCCACGTGGCGTATGGAGAGAGCGACATGTCACCAAGTTACATCAAAAACACCATTTTCGAAAGTTGGTTGCATTAAAATTAGCATACGTAAGTTGGGTACACACAATAGAGATTTGGTACAAGTTAGTTGCATTTCCAGGTACTAATCCCTTTAGCAAATGACAGGTAGCTTGCGCATCATATCATATTAGTACAAGACTAATCATCTTTTAAAGCATAGATGACATGCATGTATGCTCTAAAACCTAATTGATCCAACAAATGTAATATATACTTGAAATCCTTAAGAACGTTTTCTACATGTCCATTTTTCTTCTGTGTATAATATATTCATTAATAATCTTTGTTTATTTTATTTTATTTCCATGCATCTATTTTTGTTCAAGTTTTAGTTTTCATATTTGGGTTTAAACTTGATTTGAGTATTTATTATTATGTTTGTATTTGAGCATGTTTTCACTCTATTTTTCATGTCGTTAGATTTGGTTTTGTTTTCTGCTTTGGAGTTAAGTTTGGTTCTGTTTTTTTTTTTTTTTTAAGTTTATGTAATTTGGTTAATAAATGAGTTCAAATAATTTTGGTTCACACTTATATTTGAGTTCAAATTTGGTTTTGCCTTTTCATTGTTGGGAAATAATCTTCATTTCCGTTTTTTGGTTTAATTTGGTGACTTCCCATATTTTTGCCTTCAAATTGTGTTTGGAATTTACTTATTTGCTCACTTTCCCATAACACATTACGTGTTTGTTCGAATTATAGAGTTTTGAACATTAATTTTTTTTTTTTTTGTAACCTTCCATTGTCTAATAGTTTTTCTCTCATAAGTAATACTCCATTAGCTGCTCCGTAAAAGATTGCGGAGGGAGAAATCATACGGCCATGGTCAATTGGTCACACCATGGAATTAACAGTCACCTACCATTTGCATAAAAAGTAAACATGTTTGAGGATAAGTATGCATAGAAAGACTTGATATGCAACGGTAAGTATACAACAGTAATAGTATGCATACTTATCCTCAGACATGTCTACTATTTATGCAAATGGTAGGTGACTATGTTTACTGTTGCATGTCAAGTACTCTTCATATTCATAGTTCCAATTAGAGGGGGCAAAATGGGCGGGCGGGTGGGTTTGGGCTACCGGGTTAAATTGGGCTTGGGCTATAACGGGCTTGGGCTATAATGGACTCGGGTTATAATGGGCTTGGACTATAACGGGCTTGGGTCGAAACGGGCAATTTTGAAATTTGGTAAAAAAATGTTTGAATATAAAAGAAAACAAAAATATTCTGAAAAAAATTATACGACTTTTCATTTTCTTGTGAACTTTATGTACTTGTTATTCATATATTACGAATTATGAAACAAAGTACTCCGTAATTTATTACTATATGTCTAATCATTTGATAAAAACGTGAATGAAAAAAAAATGTTAAAATAAAAATAAAAATGTTAGTTAGGAGAAACAATGGAGTATCAAATATGAAAATAGCAAAAATGTTTTTTCGAACTACGAGTCCACTATCTCATTCTTACCTCAATTAATAATTAATTTGTGTTTTGAAGAGATAAAAATGGTTTTGCCCATTGTAGCCAGAAGAATTTTACATTACGCCCATTTAAGCCCGTAAGGATGAGATGTGGTTGTCCAGTATCACTCAACAGCTATGAAAAAATACCCAGAATGACCCAAATTTTGGTATCGTAGGCAAAAATTGCCAGCTCTAGTTCCAATGTATCGTATGCTTAACTATACATAACGTAAAAGAAATTCATACAGAAAGAAATAATTAGCCTTGTTCTGTAAACTAGCTAGTACTAGACTACTAGTATCTAAGTACCTTATAAAGCATTTGGGCATTCTCCTTTTAGTACTTTAAGACTAAAGATCCGAAATTACTAAATTACCCATCATCGAATTGAATGATAAAGGATAAATCTGCAACCTTACACAATCCCTACACAATGATACATGCAACCTTACATAATGATAAAGGAGAAAGTGTTGGAGAGTTCATTCAAAAGCTGGTATGTTGCATGCATTATTGTCTTGTAGTATTTGTTCTATGAGCATGTCTATATACAGTTCCCAGTTCCAATTCCATTTGTTCTGTATACTTCAATAGGCATGCAAAACCCATCTTTTTTTAAAGTGTTTGTCTTCATGCAAATGGGCTATCCATATACATGCAAAATGAATTGGAGTACACGGCAATATCATGCAAAAGTGAGATGATTTGATATCCATACATGCAACTTTAATCTTTACAATCAAGGCGACTTTTTTTTGCTAGATCGATTTATAAAAATAACTACTCAGCACGCTTAGTCTGGAATTTCGATATTTGAAGTTTACTTTACTTTAACTACCATTTTAAGTATTTTTTATATATTCGTGTTCACCTTTCCTTTTTCATGTCACCATAGAAACGCGATATGTATAACGTACCCATATACATATTGACATGCTGCATTATTTTTGTCCAAGTGTTTTGTTTAAGACATGTATTTCGAATACTTTTACAGCGGTTATTCACTACTTATTTTACCGATTTCAAATACGTTCCCGCCGCATTGTGCGGGTTAATACACTAGTATGATATGATATGTTGGTTGTTTTTCTTAAAAAGTACTTTATTTATGTTATCAAAAAACCATTAAATTCACGATATAAAAGAATTTGTATTCAAAGTAAACTATAGAGAAGCTTAGACCACTATTAACAGTGAACACAAACTGACCACTTCAGTTTGTGACACATCAGCGGTTCACAAAATTGACACAAATTGAACATTTTATTGCTAACAGTGAACACTTCAATTTTTTTTTCTGGATTACACACATTATTTACTTTTATCATTTGAACAAAGGTTGTCAAGATCGCGATCCTGATCGTAGGATCATACGATCTTACGATCCTACCAAGGGAAAACGTGCAGGATCGGAGTAAGATCGGTCAGGAGGTAGGATCGGAGTAGAATCGTAGGATCGATCGTAAGATCGTAGGATCGTTGAACGATCTGATCCTACAAATGGGCTAATTTTTTTAGCAATTGGGCTTGTAAGGCCCATACGTAGTCCAAATCCTATCTCAAAACTTACCGTCCATTTGGTTCCAAATTTAATTTCCCCATTTAATCCATTTATTATCAAATTATAACCTAAGAGTAAGTCTAGAACCTCTAAAACGACAATTGGAGATAGGATACTATCTTTTGTTTTAGAATGTTTATCGTTATGGAAATATATGCTGACAAATTGCATCACTTTTGTAATATAAAAGTTTGAATGTTAGGTTAATTTATCTAATTAGTAGTTTTCTACAAGAATTTAGATATCTTTGTATAAAAAATGATATTTTGGTAGGATCTACGATCCCGATCCCGATCTTGCAAAGACAAAATTGATCTCTACGTAGGATTCCAATCCTGACAACCTTGATTTAAACAACAAAATTAAATAAAATACTTTCATTAAAATTAAAATATTGCATTAATTCAAATTAATAAAATTTATATGTAATACTTATTTACTTTCTTTTTTTTTTTTTTTACAAAAACCCTTTCGTGTAGTTAAACAAGATTCCATATGTGGGCTGTGAATTAGCCCAAAGGTCCAATCCCAAACCCTTTCTTTTGTGTAGCAAATTTTAAACCTAGGAATACCACTGACCTGTCTTCTTCGTTTAAACCACACACAGCAGCAAACCAATTCCAAAAACATAAACAATTCCGTTCAGCAAACAAAAAGGTGAAAAAAAAAAAAAACTATTAAATAATACAGCTGGGTCCCGCGGTTCTCCCTTCAGTTCCCGTCGGAATTCCGACGTCATTAACCGACGACGTTAACCAGGCCCGGAGCTTGAGGGCCGGATGGGGCCTCTGCACAGGGCCCCTAGTTCTAGTGGGCCTCCAAATCATATAAACCATTTATATGTAGTCCAATTCTAAGCCCATTTTTTTCCTGGATATATAAAAACCCAACAAGTAAAGCCCAACAATTAGACTTACGAGTTTAGGAAATTTACTTTTTGAAAAGGAGGCCCAACAATATCCTTGTTGTATCTTGTATGTTTATTTCTTTATTCTTATTCTTATTCTATTTTTCAACTATGTAAGTTAACTAATGCGTGTGGAGGACCAAACAAACTCTAAACCCTAAACGCAACACTTTAACACATGTGTTAGTAAATGTGAAACCCGCCAAAAAAGCTGGGAAAAAAAAACTCGTTGAAAGTATGCCTTGATGGACGGCAAATCGAAGAGGAGAAAACGCTGAATTTAATGGTGCAATTTTCATAATTTTTCGATTTGTCGTTTGTGAGATAATTGATGTTGGGGGTAAATGGGTTTTGTAGCATTCTCTTTGTACGCATGGCACAATATCATTGGTTCCCTCATTCTCACACAAATTCTTATTCTCATTTGAACCCTACCCTTATAACATGATATGTAAAAAAAACTAATTGAGGTGTTCAAGTTTGACAATTTCCCATCTTAAAAGCCAAGACTCAACAAAAGATCTACACCCTATTCAAGTTTCATGTCATAATCCTCTAAACAACCAATTCTCCTTTATTTATATGCATCGAAATATAAGTATTACTATTATGTTGTTTGCAAAACAAATTACCAACAACAATTTATGTTAGACATAAAAAAGGTTACATATAAATAGTTAATTAAAACATGGAACTTTTCAAAAAGGGAATATAATAAACTTCTATATTTTAATAAAAATGTAGTTTTGAAAGACAAAAACACTAAACCTTAAGCAAGGTAAACGTTAGGTATGAGATGGGAAAACCTCAACAACATTGAATATAGGCATAAGGCATGCCCCTCCTTTCATTTCCAGGACACATTCTTCCCTATCTACCCAAAACACACATTTATTGTTTTATACTAATACCAAAACCAAACAAAACGAAACTGATATCTCGAACCAAAGGGTGTTTGTTTAGAACCCTTTACGGGTCGGGTTTGGTTTTTGGTCTCGTTGGGTTTGATCAAAATGCAGTTGCATATTTCCCCAAGTTTACGACATGTTACGTTGCTGCAAGGGAAAGGTGTGAAGGAGTTCATAAAAGTTAAGGTCGGGTCGCGAAGGTTGTCATACAGGATGCTTTTTTATTCACTTTTAGTATTCACATTCCTTCTAAGATTCATCTTCGTTATAAGTTCTGTTGACACCATTCAGGATCAAACCAAATGCTCAACAATTGGTACAAGAACTTTGAACTCGTAATCTTCAAGACATTATTATCCTCATGATGTTTTTTGTTGCTATTAGTATTCGAAATTTAATGGTAAATTTCACTATTATATATCAGATATATATCATATTGTTTCTTACTAATATTTTGTAGGTTGTGTGGGAAAAAAGCTAGCACCAGGTGTATTAAATAGTGGAAACCTTCAATCAACTTCAGATGTAATATGCTAAACAACCAACTCATGCTTATCATATGAATTCTGAAAATTTTGAGACTAAATTGTATATTTGGTTTCTGAAAGGTTCCACAAGTAATATATCAAATCTTGGAGGACCCATCCAGCCATGATGAAATAGTAGAAGAGACCAACATTCCTCAAACTTTGGAAGAATTTGTTAGTAGCATGAAAGGCAACAATAGATTAGATGCAAAGACCTTTGCCATCAAGCTCAAATCTATGGTACCTTCCCATTCTTGTTTTCTAGCCCATTCTTGTTTTCTAGCACACAATGATACCTGATTTGTCTTTTTCTGTTTAGATTCCTATGTATTCACAAGATGTAACAAAAATCTTAATACAATTAGGATTATTTGTACCTATCAATCCTAACAACCATGCAAATTTCATTTCTTAGGTAACACTTCTTGAACAAAGGACTAGAAAAGCCAAAATCCAAGAATACCTTTATCGACACGTGGCATCTACTAGCATACCAAAACCCCTTCATTGCCTATCCTTACGGTTAGCCCACGAGCACGCCACCAATGCAGCCGCTCGTCTCCAGCTTCCCGTGCCCGAGCTTGTACCAACACTCGTTAACAACTCCTACCACCACTTTGTTCTTGCATCTGATAACATCCTTGCAGCATCTGTTGTAGCAACATCTCTAGTTTACAACTCATTAAGACCCGAAATGGTGGTCATTCATATAATCACAGACAGAAAAACTTACTCTCCAATGCAAGCATGGTTCTCCTTGCACCCTTTAGCACCTGCTGTGATTGAAGTCAAGGCGTTGCACCATTTTGATTGGTTTGCAAAGGGAAAGGTCCCAGTTTTGGAGGCTATGGAGAAAGATCAAAAGGCTCGGGCTCAATTTAGAGGCGGGTCATCAGCCATTGTGGCTAATAACACTGAGAAACCTCATGTCATTGCTGCAAAGTTGCAAGCCATGAGTCCAAAGTACAACTCCGTCATGAACCACGTTCGAATATATTTGCCACAGGTGAGTCTCTTTAGCACTGGTGCACAAAGAATTCATTTAAACCAAGTGTAATGTGAAGCTTGTGAAATAAGCGGGTCGGGATGGCTGGGTAACAGGTCAAAATCGATTCAAGACAAGACGGGTACATTTATGTGTTGAAACAGGATGGTTTCGCGCTTAAAACACTTTTTGTCCAGATTATTGATGGATCTTTTCATTACTAATTAGTGTGACAAGTGTAAATCAACAAATTTATATTACTTCCAAAAAATATATATGTCTCATTTTTAGTAAACTGTTTTGGAGGTTTTATACAGTAAAAATACACTATGAGCGACTTTTCACCCGTATGACCCCCTTTCTGTCTATTCTTTTGATGTTATATGTTCGACCCATTAGAACTAAACTTAACAGTATGTAAATTGATCAAAACTGTAACCTCTACTGTATGCTTATATGTGCAGATGTTTCCAAGTCTTAACAAGGTGGTGTTCCTAGATGATGACCTTGTGGTTCAATCTGATTTGTCACCTCTATGGGAGATCAACATGAATGGAAAAGTAAATGGAGCCGTTGAAACATGTAAAGGGGGTGACAAATTTGTAATGTCAAAAAGGTTTAAAAGCTACTTGAACTTTTCTCACCCATTAATATCCAAGAATTTTATTGCAAATGAATGTGCTTGGGCATATGGCATGAATATATTTGATCTGAAAGCTTGGAGAAAGACCAACATAAGCGAGAATTACCACTACTGGCTTGAAGAGGTCAGTGAATTAAAAGATAACACATGGTCAAGCACCACACAAACAAGATTTTGACTATTTGTTTTTCTTATGCAGAACTTGAGATCAGATCTAAGTTTGTGGCAACTAGGAACATTACCTCCAGGTTTGATAGCTTTTCATGGTCATGTACACGTTATCGATCCATTATGGCATATGTTGGGCCTCGGCTACCAGGAGAATACAAGTGAATCAGATGTTCAACAGGCTGCGGTTGTTCATTTTAATGGTCGAGCGAAACCTTGGCTGGATATAGCATTTCCAGAGCTTAAAAAACTGTGGACCAAGTATGTAAACTTCTCAGATAAGTTCATTAAATCCTGTCACATCACAGCATCTTAGAATACAACAAATACAGTACATTTTTTGGGTATATTATACTTGTATTACATCCATAAGGTTTTGCATTTTGTTGACTATTGATTTAATGAGAAAGAACGAAAAAATATAGATTTTTTTCAGTCTTCTGTGTCTTTCTTGAA
This sequence comes from Helichrysum umbraculigerum, assembly GCA_949592205.1. Taxonomy (NCBI): domain Eukaryota; kingdom Viridiplantae; phylum Streptophyta; class Magnoliopsida; order Asterales; family Asteraceae; genus Helichrysum; species Helichrysum umbraculigerum. The sequence continues at coordinate 387,844,078 of CATIUR010000001.1, forward strand.
TTTCTTAATACTCCAGCCATGATAAAGATTTATATTTATACACATAACCAGTAACAAACACAAACCACTAGTCAGCTACGAAACGTGATGATCAACCAAATTCAACACCAATTGTAGTGGGATTTCAACTTTACTGGTAACTTCTATGAGTGTAGAATCGGGCCATAGTATTAGCATATATGCTCTAAAGCATCTGTCTCTTATGGGGCATATGATTTGGTGCTGGGACTGCAAGTTGTGAAAGAAATTCCAGTTGGTCAACATAAACAGGGGTATTTGACTAGCAACAAAATGTCAAAATCCATGCAGTCATTAAGCCCAAATGGAATAGAGTTTCTAATATGCCACACCCAACACAAACCAACACTAACACCAGTATCAGTTAGTTTAACTTCATATAGATACCACAAGTATAACATGGACAGTATAATACCAAATTTGACCATAGTTATACAGATATAAACCTAACACAGAGTCATAGATCAATGACAAACTGCCTGCACATGCAATGATTGCCAAACTAGGCGACTGGCGGGTGGAGCACATGATCCTGTGAGGTGTCGACCGCGGCAGGTGGCATGAACTGCCACATGGCCATTCCTGGGTAACTGATGATCGGAACCATCTTATTACCTGCTTGGCCAGCAGCAGCATATGCAGCAGGGATTGCAGGTGGGGGAGCCATAAAGGTAGGTTGAGGGTGGTTCATCGAGTTTACTTGTTGCTCAAGTTTCTCTTTTTCCATCTTAAGCCTCTGCTTCTCATCACGTAGTTCGTTTTTCTCAGTCTACAAGAGGCATCCAAAAGCAGCATGAAAACAACAAGACATGAGTTGTTGGAGCTCTCAAAACAAAACGTGGCAATTTTGACCCATTGACCAATAACTTACGAGTTATGATGGGTGTGTTCATGACTTCGCGTTATGTTTCATCTCAAACAGAATAACTCATTTTTTAGACAATAAATACACTAATACTGAAAAAATGTAATTATTCGTAAACATATTCGACACACTAAGAAATTAAGACGATAAGTGTTCAAAGTCAGCCAAAGGGTTTGTTACCTCTACCCAAAACAGAAGATGATAAATATGATTACCTTCAGCTCCTTAATTTTCTCCTGAAGATCTGTAGTAGAATCTTTCAGCTTCTGAGCTTCTTTTCGCAATTGAGTCACCATTCGGACAGCATCAACCAATATAGCAGCCTTATCGATTTTTGGAGGTCTCCCAGGGTCAAGAATTGAAGCCAATTCAACAAACCTAAAAACAGGCCATAATGGTAAGTGCCAACACATGAGATGCATAGATCGAATGAGCGATGACAGATAATAGCATACTTGTCATTTAGCTTATCCCTCCTCAATTTCTCTCGACATGCTTTGCTAGTTGTGCCACTGCATGATTCAGACCTTCCCCTGTTGTACACAAGTCAAGCAGCAACGACAGGATCAAAGAACTGGAAGAAATTTGTATATATTCCCTAAATCAAATCTTAGTTGTGTGCACGATAATCTTCAGTTTTTTGAAACTCCATAATTGGATAAATATTGCATGAGGAAAAGTGCAACTGTAAGTGAGTCTTTCACCACATGGGATAGCAAACATCAAAATGAAATACAGATAATATGTCAAGCTCATTTCATTTAAATCAACCAAGATACAATCGTATTTGCAAACCTAACCAAAAACACATCTTTCACAATCATTCATATAGAAACAACAATGCATAAAAACTTAAGAAGAAATAAACAATTACCGCTTTTTTGATCTACCATCATTATGACCATCTGAATCCACAATTGACCCATCAACTTCAGCACTACAGTCAAATAGAACAAACAATGTTAATAAACAAAATAAGAAATCATAAAAGTAGGCACACATTAGCATATACATATAATATAACGATGTAAATGATTAATTAGCACTCAAGAACTCACCAAACAAAAAAAGAGGCCATCGTAAAATACAGTAAAGCCAAATTATCATCTGATCGATGACCATTTACCATTCCGATTTAATTTAAATGAAACTTCATAACGATTATTTATACAAACAGTTAGCTTATCAACACTAATTCATCACTCACATAGATTGCAGCTATTTAAAATAGCACCAATAATACCTTATCAATAGTACCATTAAAGCAATATACAATTTTTCAGCAATATATGAAAAGCACCTACAGGATTAAAATTAGGGCAAACCATATACCAAACCCTAGATTACACAAAGCATGCAAATGAAACCCTAGAAAACTAATCAACTGCAAAAAAACAAAATTGAAGAAATAAAGAGTACCTAGGATTTGAAGATGAATGATTAAAGGTGGAGTGAACAGGCCAATTGAATCCAGAAACAGGAACTGTGAAATTATTAGCATCAGGTACAGCTATATCTTCAATTAAACCGTATTCATAGATCCAATTTGTGTTTTCCGGTGTAACCATTTTGCCGGAATTAAATAAAAGTGAGATTGTGCGTTTGTTATTAAATACTGTATTTGTGTGGAGAATGAGGATGAGAGATAGAAAATGGAGAATCGAAACGGAATTTTAATAATTTAAATAAATAAATAAATAGAATTTGGTTGATTGGTGTGTTTGTTTATAGATTTTGATAATTTTTAATTATTTATATTCGTCCACTATATACAGTGGCTTAGCGTCACGGAGCACACGTTAACGTGTACTAGTTATTTTGGGTTTAACGTACCCAATCACAACAATTCCCAAAATGTTTAAAAACTTATAAGTTATAGAGATGAGATCATTAGAGTACATGAATTTATAAAAGTATTGAAGTACCAATAATATTGTGTCATGTGTATAAAGAGAGTTTTCCACATGTACAATACCCATTTACCCCCAACACCAATTATCTCACAAACGACAAATCGAAAAATTATGAAAATTGCACCATTATATTCGTCGTCTTCTCCTCTTCGATTTGCCGTCCCTCAAGGTATACTTTCGACGAGTTTTTTTTTTTTTTTTTTTTTTGTGGGTTTCACATTTTAATAACACATGTGTTAAAGTGTTGCGTTTAGGGTTTAGGGTTTGGGGTTTGGGCCCGAAACCCCAAACCTCAAACCCTAAACCCTAAACCCTAACCCCTAAACCCCAAACCCTAAACCCTAAACGCTTTACAAAACGCTAAACCCTAAATCTTTCTAAACCCTAAACCTTGAACCCTTCTAAACCCTAAACCTTACTAAACCCTAAACCCTTATAAACCCTAAACCATCAAACATACTAAACCCTAAACACTAAATTAAATGTACAAGTATGTAGTAACACATGTGTTATTAAAGTGTGAAACCCACCAAAAAATGAAGAAAAAAAACTTTGTCGAAAGTATGCCTTGATGGACGGCAAATCGAAGAGGATTAAACGCTGAATCTAATGGTGCAATTTTCATAATTTTTCGATTTGTCGTTTGTGAGATATTTAAGTTAGGGGGTAAATGGGTTTTGCACATGTAAGTATTCTCTTTGTACACATGTTACATTTTCATTGGTACTTTCATTCTTTTAAAAATTCTTGTACTCTAATGAACTTTTCTCATAAGTTATAATATCTCCAAACTCATTATTATTATTTATTTATTATTTCTATTTCTATTTAAATGAAGATTAAGATTCCATTCCATTTTTTATACTCCCTCTGTCTCATGTATCCCTATTTCCTTTTCCGGATGTCCAAAATTAATTATTTACTATCACATGTAAAATAAATAAAAAGATTGATTAAGTTTACTATTTTACCCTTACTTGAAATTAGAATTACAAAAAGGTAAGAAAAAATTTAATTAATTAGTCATGGCTAGAATATAATTCTGCGAAAAGTAAGGAGTAATAATTATATTTTATAAAACGGTGTGTTCTTTTGTCATTTCTAGTGTCTAGGATATAACACTAGAAAGCAGCTGGGCCAAACGAGCACAATTGAGATGCTAAAGGGTCAACTCTTCCAAAGGAAAAGCTCAAATGTGGAATCATAACTATATAGGCATCGACTTATCTGTCATCGGTTTGCTAACGTGCAAGTTCATAGAGTATCGAAGTCGGCTAGCCTTCACTCAATCTCAGTTGCAATATCATATTCTCTTGTGCTGACTGACCTCAAATACGTGAACTCATCGACAATACATGTATTAACTATCATGGTTACAACATTGTTTGTAATACCTCGTAGGTTAATTTTTTTGCGACCACAAGCACATAATATGTGGCCCCGTTGCTATGGGTCTATCGGATCCGAGTCAGGTGACCATCTGACCCCCACCATGTACAGTATGAAATAATCAAGACATAACATGTTATTTGTACTACATAAGAAACTTAGATTGATAATTAGTCGTATAAAGTTGTTGTAAATTAAGGTCACAAAAATAACTATATGTACAGCTCTTTACTGCTGGGAATTTAATTATTATGATATATAATGGAAGAAAAACACACTAATTTACAGTTAAATGAGGTGTTTAATTAATTCAATGAAAAGTAGGCATGAACAAAACCGGGTTTTGGCCCAACCCGACCCGACCCTAAAACCGAACCGGGTTTTGGTCAAACCGGGAATTTGACCAACCCGAACCGGGTTTTGACCGGGTTGGAACCGGGTTTTTGACCGGGTTGGAACCTGGTTTTTGACCGGGTTAAGACCGGGTTTTCGGGTTTTTGACCGGGTTTTCAACCCGACCCTATTTCAACCCGGGTTCAACCCGATTTCGATTTCAAAAAACCGTACCCGGTTCCATACCCGCCGGGTACTAAGAAAACCCGAACCGGGTAGGGTAAAACCGGGTAAGATCGGGTTGGGTATTCGGGTTCAAAATCGGGTTCGGGTTTCAACCCGGATTTTTTGTTCATGCCTAATGAAAAGCAGTTGTCTTTTTAATATGGGCTTACAAATGAGAAAAAATAAAGTTAGAAAAGTTTGACTCCACTAAACCAATAACTCCACTAGTATAAAAATATATATATAATGTAACACAATAAACACATGACCAAAGTGACTCATAAACGAGCTAAAAACTAACCTCAATAGCTAAAAGAAGTTAACAAACTAACTTGCACTTAATTGGTCAAACACTAAGAGCACACAGAGTACCAGCGTTTTTGTCAAAATTATCCGTCGAGAACGCCGTAAAACGGCGTTCTGCCATTCCGCGACGGCGTTCTCGACGGCGTTATCGACGGCGTTTTTCGCCCAAAATCCTCTACCAGACGCTGTATGCAACGGTTTCCTCCATTTTTTTAATACTTAAAACATATAAAACAATTAACAAAAAACATTCTCACTCAGAAAACACTTAACAAAATCATTATTCCTTATTAAAACATATAAAACAATTAACAAAAAACTCCAGAACACTATACAGAACACTGTTTACCACTCTACAAAATCCTCACCACAACATTCTCACGAATACTGTGTTTAGACCGTCACCACTCCGTGTGCTCTAAACCCAAATGCATAGATGGTGGTGTACTGTTGTAGATCTTTGATCACATTGGAGGTGAATGACCAAAAATTTACTTAAATACCGCTATGTTAACTCATCAGCGCAGCCTGTTGTTATCAGTATTCATATTTAGGACGTCTCACTTCAAATATCAAAATGTAAGACTCTGAAATTATACACAGATACGCTATACAACTAAAAGAGTACTCACTATGAAATGTAGTGATCAAACAAGTATCTATTACTATCGAGTCTCATCAAATCAACAAGTAGAAATCTATCACTGTTACAAGCCATGTACTATTCTTTCTGCTGCTATACACATTACAGGCAGACTGATTGACCGACTGTTAGAACTTACAACAGGGTTTCAGAATATTCTACGTTAATAATTACGAATATCACGTGTTAAAATCACAATCCATCGTTTCTTAGCCATAGCTCAATCGAGGCTCCAGATATCTCATTGAGGTTTGTCGTCGAGGGATGCTGATCTCACAAGCATTAACTCTTGCAGCAAACCGAAGCGAACAAAGTGACTCGTTAACCGACGATGGTGCAGGAGAAACGTTCACAACCATTAATGTCTTTGAATCTCCACCTAAGCAAGGCTGGTTTTGACCATAGAAGACGGTCAGAAAATCTTATTCAGTCATAAAATGTATACAGAAGTTTATGGTTTTATATTGAAAATTTGAAATGTACCTGGAGAAGGTATGTGAGTTTTGAATTCCTAAATGGTACATGCTCTTCCTTCTTTGCTAGAGCAAATATTACATCACTTAATGATGACAAACTCCTGTTGATGGCCTGATTCAATCATATTAAAAGTTAGTAACATTTTATAAAATAAATTCAGAATCATCTATCCTACAAGAGCCTTTTAACCACTAGTTCTACGTTCATCACATTTGATGAATTTGTAATAAATAATTTGTTGTAGGGTACCTGAGTTTCTTTTAATCGTTCCCCAGTGGATCCACTCTTGGAGAGACGCTCACTACCAGCAAGATCAATAAGGTTAAGAACGCCTTGTACGTGTTGATCCATGACCTAAAAAGTACAATCAAGAGTTTATCATATTGCCAACAGTTCAAACATGTAATAGTAAAAAAGGAAATGAAGGCAGACGGGTTGAAAGTCACCCAAAGTTCATATCTAATGCATATGACCACTTAAATTAATTTATTCTGAAAAAGGAAATGAAGGCAAACAGGTTGAAAGTCACCCAAAGTTCTTATCTAATGCATATGACCACTTAAATCAATTTATTCTGAAATTACAATTATTATTAATAATATATAATTTTGTAATAACATATGACACACTAAATGTTTTCTATAAAATAAAGCATTGGGCAAAACGTGTTTACGATCAACCTAACCTGACCATATTGCCACCCCTAAACATCAGCAACTGTATTTTGGTTTGACAAGTAAAGATTTTTTTTACCTCATTAACACCCGATATCCGCAAAGTGAAGACAAAGTGACTTCTTGATGACTGCTCATTCATTTGAGTCTTACCCACAGACCTAAATATAAATGAAGACATCACACATAAGATACCATTGTAACATCAGCATTTTCATATTAATTTTACTATCCTTTGACATCCTAATACCTGCTTTGTGCAGCACGGTTTAACAAATATGAAACTTCTTTACTGCTACGGACATCCACAATAGTCAAATCTGAAACATGTGTGTTGCCATTTGCATCGTGTTTGATTGCATACAGTTGTTTATTACCACTATCCATTGAAGATTTGTTTGTTGATAACAAATCACGTATTGTCTCATTGTATATTTCAAGCATTGAAACCTATAAGATGAATTGTAGAATAACTGTTCAATAAAAATGCCATGACCTGAAAAATAACAGATGATGAGACGTGAGATTCAATTGCAAACCTGCATTTCATACTTCCATCCTTTATCTAAAAGAGTTTGCCGCGCCTCAAATATTTGTTCTAACGAACGGGGTATTAGCCCTTTATCGTCATAGCTTCCTGGTGTGCCCATCATTGTATGTGTTTTGCCCGATCCTGTTTGACCATAAGCAAAGATACAAACCTACAAAGCAATTAAGTTTGATTAGTGCATAGTAGAGGTGACTGTAAGCAAGTATACTGTCTGGAGGTCAAAGATACTACTTTTCTGAATTTAGAAATAGAATACAGTTCTTTCAATTATATTCTGTTGTTTCATAACCAACTTAATTGAAGTTTAAATTACTGAATATCCAAACCATCCAACTTAGTTCTACTTTTTATCGCAAATAATCATTTTTTCGCAAAAGAAAGGAAAAAGAAAATAATAATGACAATGATAATAACTATTATTATTATTATAATAATAAATAAAAGGAAAAACTGAATCCTTCAGGTTATAAAAATGACTTAATTAGGAGTTAGGACATTGTTACAATGTGTCAATGTATAAGCAAAACAAAAACATTGTACTTGGCAATTTATGGTGACAAATCACTTGTACTTCAAAGGATAGTGTTTCTTGCACTACTACAAGAATGACAATTTATTTTCACACTCACAAAATAAGTCAATGATTCTTTGTACTTTATTAAAGGATGATCCAAATAGTTGATATTCAAATAAATAAAATAAGAACCATTAATGTTTACAATATTAACAAAACCGAAATAAAAACCTTAAAGGGTGCCTCAACTTCTGGAATGCCAAAGTAAATTTTAAAGGGAAAGTATGCAAAATACCTTATAACCATCGAGTGCACTTTGTACGAGTTGTGATATCTCTTCAAACACCTCTTCTTGTGATGATTGAGGCATAAATACCTTATCAAACATGAAAGGATGGCTTTGCCCTTTTTGACAATTTTAAACAGTATTGATATAAGAGACCATGATATGATAAAGAAAGCCAAATCTGTAGTTCTATCCAAGTGAAAACGTACCATGTTGCACCACTTCAATGCCTCGACCAAGAGCTTCGGTTGTTGTGGGAAAAGTAATACTCTTTATTTCTTTTTCAACACCTTCATCTAATAAGAGGGGACGGACTCTACAGAAAACTCGAATATTTCCTTTTAATTCCTGTGATAAAAATAGTGCACTCATTATGGTTGAACACAATTTTAAAAAGTAGAGCAATTTCGACCAATTTACTTATGAATGGATCGATTCGGGTTGTCTTTTCTATAAAGGGATAAACTATATATGGTTTCCCTAAAAAGATACAGGTCAAATGGGTCGAAACTCATCCACTGGTTTTTCTACTGTAATTCAGTAATACTCCGTACTACATGTTTCTGTAATCATATCTAAAACACAGCTTAAATAATATTCAAAAGCTTGGACTAAAAGGATTTCATGTCAGCCCAAGTACCCGATCCATTACACAACCACCCATTATGCCACCTCACATGAAATGAAGGATTCATACCAATACTGTATTATGCAATTTTTTCCGTAAGGCTTCTCCCTCGATAACTTTCGATTCTGCCTCCGCCAGACGTATTTGTAAATCAGCATTAACTTTTTTCTGTTCTTCATATCCCATTCTAGTCTCAATTGATGATAAATCAGATATCTACAACACAAAAAATCAAATTTAGTCTAAAATCAGACCAACAGATCTCTAAAACAGAATTGTTCCCAAAATTGTATCAAATACCTCCAATTTCTTCTCTGCTGTAGCAAGTTGCTCCTGCAGCCTTTTTATTGTGTCCGTTTGTAAAGCACATGTTGCCTGAATGTACAAATGATAAGTATCGCACAATTTATCAGATCCATTTTATAAGAATGGGTCGATGGCTTATGTTTTATCTTTTATGGCTGAAATGGGTAAAATTAAACTAATTTAGTTGACCAGGAAACTGGTCAAACAAATCACAAGTAACCCAAAGCGTATATTTAATGCCTGATACCTTCTAAATCATTTCATGGAAAAAAAAAAGCCCCTTGAATATCATTGAAAATTTGAAATAATAAAAATAAAAAACTTACGATATTTGAAACACTTAATAGTTAATATTTATGCAAACTTAAAAAGATTTGAACAACACATTTCGACAAATACAAAACTTAACTTTTTTTTACTTAACTTAAACCATGTGACCGAATACCCAACCCGCCATTGCCACCTCTAGTTACATGAAACAAATCAATGGGAGTCTAATTACCTCGAGCTCTATCGATCTTGAAGTTAGGTTACCCAATTCAGCTGCCGATTTTCCAGTACATTCTTTATATTGCAACACTTCAGCTGTTAAGTCTTGAACTAACAACAACTGTCGATCACGGTCTTCTCTCACTAGGTGCAAGTCCCCTCTCAAACATCCAACTTCACTAGCTAAAGTATCTTTTAGCTTCATTGACTCTTCTAAACTAGCCTAGAAACAATAACTCAAAACTTTAGCAAATGATCATTAAATAATAAATTTTTAAGAAATTTTTTTTTCCTTTTCATGAAAACACAAATTTGTGCTGAAGTATCGAATAACTAACTTTTGTAGAAGCCAACTGGTCCTGCTGAGAATCATGGTAGCCTCTTAAATTGCTTAAATTTTCCATTAAAGCAGCCTTTTCTCGTTCCACTTTGCTAAGGGTCTCGCTTGTTTGATTAAGCTCGGATTGGAGCTTACTGTTGTATTGTTGTAAGCTTGTGTTGTATTCTTGCAACCTCTTGTACATATCATTGAGTGATACTATCTGGAAAATGTATAAAGTTATTTCAAGTTTGTAAGTTTCAATTACAAAATATATTATCGCAATGTTGGATTTCATCAGAATTTTAGATCCATTTTTTTAACCTTTTGATTTGCACTTGAACTCTCTCTGAGAGCTTTCTCAAGATCTTCTGTGAGGGATGCTTGTGACCTTTCTGCTGTCATTCTAGCATCTTTCTCAGTCATCAATGTTTCAATTGCAGCCTAAAATAAAGATTAAAGAACATATGATTAATAAGTAAAGTAGTCAATAACCAGATGATTGATTTTGGTCATATAGATTCAAATAGTACCAATTTTTCGGCTTCTTCTTTCATGAATTTCTCTTGTAAATCCGAGTAATTCATTCGCAATTCATCGATTATTGAGTTCAGTTCTTCTTCTTTGGCATTCATTAGCATTTCTGAAAACCATATTATAAATTAAATAACACAAGAATTAATATCAATATCAATATTAATGCTAATAAGATATAAAAAATGTATGTTCTAAAATTTATTACAAAAGAAAATATTCAATTTAAAATACAGTACCCATTTCATTGGATTTCTTTTCTGCTGATTCAAACAGCTTTTTAAGCTTCTCATGCTCTAAAGAAAGATCCCCTTCAAAATCTTGAAACCATCTTACACACATCCTTAGCTTTTTAATATACTCCATCATTAGGTCACATCTTTCCTAAAATCCCACAAAAATGAATATCACATATAATTCCAAAAAAAAAATTAAAAAATAATTATAACAATTTAAATATTAATCACATTGCCCAAAAACACACTTCAACACATACAAGAACAAGAAAAAACCTTGAGATTTAAATTTATCTTTGATTCTGATTTCAAATTCAAAAATTTAAATGATAGTTTACATATTTAATCATCACCCAAAAAACACATATTTGGCTCACACAAAGAAAAACAAGAAACAAAAATAAACCTTGACGTTGAATTTATCTTTAGGTCTGATCTTCATATTCAACAAAGCTTCAACTTCTTCTCTTGTGAACTCAAACCCACCACAATCCGACCCGGCAATGCTACCGGGTCCGGACCGTAAACTCGGATCTTGACCGCCATTAACAACAGAAAAAGCTTGCCTTGGTGTAGCAGGTGTTCTGCTACCATTAGCTGTACCCACCATCTTTTTTCCAGATCTTTAACACAACTTCATGAAAACCCAAAAACAAAATTAGATCTTCATTTGTTCTTGAGCACCAAGATTTATTTTTTTATTAAAACCCAGAAACAAGAAAGGGTAAAAAACAAATTTTGCAGGGACAACAAAAAATTGAAAGGGTTTTGTAAATTCAGAAAATAGTGTGGGGGGAGGGGAGCTTGTGTGGTGGGTCCGTGAATTGGAATCAAAGTTATCATCTGATTTTAATCAGAGCCGTTGCTTTAATTTGCAGGGAAGGGTGTATGATGGAGAACTAAAATTATTTAAACGGAGTATTAATTATATTATTTAAATTTTAAATTTCGTTGAGAAAATCCAAGATAATTGGTAAAAGCATATTTGTTAAAATAAATAATTAAAAAGATGCAATTGGGGACTTGGAATTAAAGGGTATTTTATAATTACTGTGTTTTACACTACAACTATATTTAAAAATAAAAATAAAAAACTTATATTTATATTTTTGTTTCATATGCTCCATAAAATTGTGAAGTTAATACGAAGTTAATTATATAACGTTTACTTAACTTATTAATAAGTTGCTGGATTACTCTCGTATCACTATATCAAACACGAATTTTATAATTTTTATGATATTATGAAGAGATAGTTTTTTCTTTATACCGAATTTAAAAACATTTGGAGAAATTCAAGAAAGAAAGTTAAAATAATTAAATGGGAAAGAATTAAAAAAAATTGAATTTTTTAACCTTTTTACTCTCTTGGGTAATGTCGTAATGGTGGTGTTAGGTGTGCCTTGACTGCTTCCTAGGAGTACATTAAACAAATGAGCAAAAGGTAAAATCAGTAAATGTGAATAAGTGAGGTGAGCGTTGGAATATGGCTACTGGCTACATTTGATATACCCACCGTACCAAAAACAGTGATGATATAATAATATAATAATTGATTTTTAAATGGGTTAAGTACTTCAAAATGTAATTATTTATGGTCTGACATTCATTGTATGCAAGAAAGTATTCGGATCTCCATTGTATGTAACAAACTTTCTATTTGTTCTGATTGTATGTATTTAGGTGACGTGGCAACTTGTGATGATGCCACGTGGCACCTTATAGAGCTGATATATATGTAAAACATCAAAAGTTGCATACAATAGCACTGAATAACAATTTTCTTACATACAATGGAGGTCCAAATACTTTCTTACATACAATGAATGTCAGACCATAAATAATTACATTTAAAAGTACTTAACCCTTTTTAAATTAAATCATCCTAAACATAAATACCTTTAAATGATTACAATTTAGATGTTATTCACCTTTATTACCAAAAAGAAAAATATATATCTAAATAATCATTATATCGAAAGTTTTGCTGTGTGTATAGTTTATTTTTTAGATTTTAATTTTAAATTAATTAATAAGTTTGTTCAATACAATAAGTTATAATTATGGGATTCAGCAAAATATGTAAATTGGCGGGAACACGTCATTGTCCACCCCACAAGGATGACTCCGGACAACTCCCCTGACATAGTGGGGGCGTCTGGAGTTGGAATAAACCATTATTCAGCAAGTTCCTCTAGAGCCCCATGTGTTTTACGGAGGTGGGTACCTAGCATGCTAAATGTTTATCCATGGCAACGTTTGAGCCCTTGACCTCTAGGAAGCCAAGGGCCCTCCTTACCAATGGGCCATCTAAACAAGTGGTTATAATTATGGGATAATTTGTACAACTTTTATCGTTTTAAATTGCTATGAAAATACATTCTACAAATAGATGTTAATAATGCTCATTTCTTTTTGCTTAATGTCTTAAACTCATATAGGTTAGACGATAAATATACGGAGTAGTATTCTCTATTAATAGATTAGAGTGTGTTTGGATGGTTAGTTTTGGAGGAAAGGTGCGAGAATGAGTATAAATAAAGAATGATAAATGATGTTTATTTGAGGAGCGGGAATTTTAAAATTTGAGAACCAAAACTTCATGACGATAACTTTTCCAAAATCGCGATGGAAAATAACTTTGAAACTAACACCCATTATTATTCCACCGCACAATCAACGCACATCTATAGTGATTCCCTTCAACAAAACGCACCGTTATTCATAAAGTAAATACCGTGAAGAGTTTTTTTTTCCATGTATAAAAAAAAATACGATGAAGAGTTGATAGCGCTTTGATTGAGTCATTATTGACATTTGAATGACCATAGTCAAAGTTCGCATTAGAGCAACCAGAATGATATAAAGCTTTATAAAGCTTTTTTTATGAAATTTATGACATATTAGTAGAAAAGCTTTACAAAAAAGCTTTGTACCCAATGAAGAAAAGCTTTCAAAGCTTTTCTTTTCAAAATATACACACACAAAAAATCAAAAAAGCTTTTACTCAAAGACTTGATATTTCTTAAGCTTTGCAATAATAAAGTCTTTACTCCAATGACAAAAGCTTTTCAAAAAGCTTTTTTACAAAAAAAAGCTTTGGAAAAAGTCATTGTTGGAGATGCTCTTAGTCGAATCTGCTATTCTCTTTTTACATTAAATAATTCTTTCATCTAATCTAATGAAATGCATAAAGGAGGTACAAAAGTTTTTACTTCACTAAAGTTTTTTCCTAGAGTCTTTGAAATGGATATAAAATTAAAATTTACCCCTATATAACGTTTTTATACTTATGATTTTAAATAATAAACTAGTACTAAGCCAAAAAGTGTAAAAATTCCATAATTTTTCAGTAAATCAATGAGATTAAACTAACGTGTAAGCATCACATGACTAAGATTATTTTAATGTGATGTTGAAAAATAATTAAATTATATTAAATTAAATTAAAAAATATTTGATATTTTTGGACTATGGTTAGGCGTAGTGTAGGGCAGGGTTGTTTTTGAAATATTTTAAACACGAATCTGGCGGTACGACACTATACACTCCCGTTGATCACTGTCAAGCCCAACAGCCCATACCCCTACAAATTAAAAAATTAGCATAATACATCCCTCAAGTTTTGCTTAGTACGAAACTAGTTCTTTAACTTTCCAATCATGTCATTTAGGACAAATGGTCGGCTATTTTTTTTATTCTGTTGTTTGTTACAAAGTAGAATGGTTTATTACTCCACTTTTTAATGTTGGAAAACACACATCTGCACATGTTCTCTTACGATTGATTAACAGATTCTATCCACAAATCTATGAGCATATTTAGGCGAAGTATTTTTCAATTATTACTTCATAAAAAACAACTTATCTGCAACACACTTGTATATGATGTCATTGCACATAAGATATAGATTTCACGATCGGTATTCACTTATTCTTCTTATAAGATCGGGATCGTAAGATTAAATTGAAAATCTTATGAAATTGCCCTTATATACTCAACATGTATTTTGATAAAAAAAATTTTATGCAATATATAAAACAATATCTTGAACGTAGTAGTACATGAAATTATTGTGCATAAAGTCCAGATTTTGATGGCCTTGATCCGTAGTAGTACATTTTAACAAGTGTTACAACGAGAATACGGCCTACCATGCTCTTATCTTTTTAAGAGCTCTCTTTTTTTATTTTTTACCCGTGAACTATACATTATATGCTACAAATCATGCTTACTATATGTAGGTGGATTGAATGTATAGGTGCCTAGAGTCTGTATTTGTGACTTGTGAGTTACAACACTGATTTAATGTATAATTAGGGCCTTATAATTATCTTAATGATCATGTTGGATAACTTGATAAAATTATCATATCTACCTAAATCTATCAAGGGTATTACCTTTGAGTTACTAGTATGAAAGTAAAGAAGAGAATAAAAATGGTATAAAGTGACAAATTTGACATTTCGCTATAAAAATATCAATTCTTGAGATATTTTTAACCTATAGGTAAAATGGGTAGAATCTTAAATCACATCACAATGATGATGTTAGATGAGTGTTTGATGATGCTAAAACGTGTAGCATCACTACCAAAGTGCAATTCTGAGGTAGCTTTCCAACTCATCATCAGATTTCAATTAATTAATTATGCTTTAACTAAGTCTAAATCCAAAATGATTATGGTTTTAATATGCATTATAAGTTTATAAAATTCTTAATTTGAGTCCTAAATCATATTTATTTTTAACCCCTTAACCGTAGTTTTGTAAATATTCCTTGACTAATATATAAATATTTTACTAATTAATTTTTTTATATAAGTTTGTACGTGACCCTTGACAATTAATATTTATATTTATACATAACTAAATTATAATTATAATTATAATTATAAATTACTATTAATGGTAAAGTGTAAATGTTTATAAAATGACCAATTTTGACAGAAGAAAAACGTGTTATCCTACACAATAATTTTGCCATTGGGTCATGGTTATCAACTTATTTATCATATGATAAATACTTAAAATTTTACAATACAAAAAATAAACTTTGACATTCAAAATAAATTATTAAATAAACGTACGTGATCTACAGCTTCAAGTTTTAACATAATTTTAACGTTTTTTTAAAAAAACGTTAAAATTATACCATTTTGTTACGGCTTTATCATTTACCAAAATTACCGGTAACCAAATATCAAGAACATAAAATTTTGTGCACATATATGCGTCGGTCGTGTAAATGCGTAAAGATGACCCAATGTCCAAAAAATATCGATTTGGCTTTGTTCACAAGCATTCTCAAATGCTTTTTCCAGCATTCCATACAATCCTCACCACTCACCCACTAATTATTATAACGTACTATTTTTGGAATTAATCAATTAATTTCCAAATCATTTGTAAATCATAAACTTGTATGATTAACCCTATTATTACACCTTTATTAAGTATAATTAATAATCTTTCAGATCACCTTAAGACAAGATGATGACGACCTGAATAAATGTAGACGATTTTACCGATTATTAG
This sequence comes from Helichrysum umbraculigerum, assembly GCA_949592205.1. Classification (NCBI taxonomy): domain Eukaryota; kingdom Viridiplantae; phylum Streptophyta; class Magnoliopsida; order Asterales; family Asteraceae; genus Helichrysum; species Helichrysum umbraculigerum. Next base: position 387,860,320 of record CATIUR010000001.1, read on the forward strand.
TGTCATCACAAATTGAAGCGAATCCGTAATTAGCAATTAAGTGTTGTAGGTTGAGTAGTCATAACAGGTTTAAGAGTAAGATAACAGTATTTTAAAGGGAAAACTAGTAAAGAAAAAACACGAGTGACCTAACAAATTAATTAAAGATTGAATTGAATGAATAGATTAAACAAGTACGTCAACGACGACATTAAGGTTGACACAAACTAAACTAACGACCCGTGGATAGTCATGTCGTGTTCTTGCACATGGTGCGAGTCACATCTATAATCTATTCTTCGTACATTATAACTACAAGAGATGTATGGAATTTGACATGTTGATTATTTACATTCCCAATGGGAATTTCCCATACACCGCAAATTATTTATCACACATCAACAAGTGACCATCTTGGTTGGTGTTTACAACGTCATTACTAACATGTTTGTGTATGTAGGGTCGGGGTCCGGTCCATTTGTGAGATTATTGTCGCAAGCATATTGTTCTTGACTTCTTGCGAATGATTCATTCATGGCCATCTTAAGTCGATCTAAATTAAAGTTCATTTGAACAATCACGTATTCATGTACAGTTCTTAATATTTAAGTGGATCTCATTTAATTTGAACATCCATCTACTTTTTCTTTAAAAGTATCTATGTACCCTATTTTTAATCATGTTATTCTTCGTATGTATGAAGCTATTTAAGAATGCTATTGAATGCATTCGCATCATTAAAAAGAATCCATAAAATGATGATGATCAGATGATGTAATAAAAATTGACGACACTTATATGAAGTTTTACTTTTTAAATCAATATATTATCAAAAAATGTAAAGTTAGTGTAAATTACGAAATATCAAACCCGCTTAATTATATGCATGTTTTTTTTTCCTTAAATATTTTTTTAATTGTATGCTAATAATTGCAGTATATTCTCTAGAAAACATAGATGTGAAGTTGTGAACATAAGAATTATGGATGGTCACAAAATCTGTCTATATTTGTTTATTACTATTACTATTCAACAATTAACAAATTTATGCATAAACTTTCTTAATTTTAATCATGGTTTTTGACATTTTGAACGTTTCTTTCATAATAATGATTATAGATCAAAAATTTAACTTTCTTATAAGTATACACATGAAATTGATAATATGCGATTAAAGGGTGGCCCCGTTAATTTTATATATATTAGTAACTAAGCGTTAAAATACAAGATATGTAAAATATCACATACGATTTAACCTAACGCAAAAACGAAAGATTAAGTATATATACATGACAACATACCATGTATATGATATACATATCTACATTGATATTTTTTGATCAAAAATTAAATATGTATTTGGGTTTTTGTAACATATAACCTTGTAAATTTAGGGCCTGCAAGCTGCTATGAGTGACGTGCTAGCCACTTTATTATGCACTGTACGTTTAATTTTCAACCATGTCTTGCGTCATTAAATTAAATATTATTATCCTTTACTTATCCAAAACTATTCATTATTATTATTTGAGTGAAGAAGTACATTTGGTATTAAAAAATTAAATGTTAGCCACACCAACAAATACCTGCCTACAATGTTTTTCTTATCATAATTTTAATAATATCTATATTTTAAATGATGATTCTATTTATTTACTTATTTTCCTTTCCTTGGTGGAAAGAGGTGCGTCCCGGGGGCGGAGCCAGGAAATATAAGTAGAGGGGGCGAAATAAACTTTTTTTATTTATTTTGTAGTTTAGTGGGGGCGAAATAAATTTTTTCTTATTTCGTTTGTAGTTTAGTGGGGGCGAAAATTTTAAAATGTCATTAATACCTTAGAAAAATTTCTTTTTTACGTAATTTGAAAATTATAGTGGGGGCGGCTGCCTACGCTGCCCCCGCCCCTGGGTGCGTCGGAAGGGCGGAGTTAGCAGTGATGAGGGCGAGTTCGTTTACTATATAAATTGTAAATTTCTTGTCAGAAATTGTATTTCTTGTTCGTGCTATAAACTCATAAATATTGAGATATTGGTGTTACAAGTTACCTCAAATCCTACGACAACAATTTCAAATGCAAGTTTTACAAAAAGAATATATATTATTTTTTACAGCAGTTTACATAAATAAATAGTACAACATTATTGTGAACAATATTTCCATTAGCATATATACTCAATTAGTTGTAAACTAATTTGTTGGTATCATTAAAAAAGAACACGCCATTAAGTAATTGCTAGTGCCTAGTACAAATTTGAGGGTGCCAAGTGCCAACAACCAAACATTAATAAATTACTAATATTTTAAAAACTAATATATAATTAAAAAAAAAAAAAAAGTCTTCCCACGTTTAATCATCCCGTATACAAAATCATGATGATGTATTAAGTTATGAAAATAAAATTAGCGAAAAAGTATAAGGAACCAGCTGTTTCAGCAAACACTTCGAATACAAGTCCAATTACGAAACCATCCACGAACTACAAAATATGATCACATTTGAAAATTCCACAAACACCGACATTGCAAACTTGCAATATGAATGACAGAATGAGTGGACACTGAGTCAGTGGCGGTACCAGAAAATTTTTCATATGGGGGCAAACAAGCTAGAGTCATATTTTGAGTTAACGTTCATTTTTTCAGGTCAAGATGTAAATAGGAGTATAAGAAATTTTGTATTGAATACAATGTAAACATTAAGGAAAAAAAAAAAAAAAAAAAAAAAAAAAAAAAAAAGAGTGGTTTTCATATTAATTAGATGATCAAATCTCAACTTTGAGATATATCAAAATTTGTTACTCCAAATTTTTAATGCAAACCAAGCTAACAAAGCCAAATTAAATTTCAAAAGGTTGAGAAAACAATTAATATTATGAAGACAAAAAGCCTGAGAGTAAAAAAAGGAAAACTATGACACACATATAAAGTCAAATGTAAAGGAGGATGGCAAAAACTAATCTCTCTTATCTATTAAAGGAGAACCTTAATTAACTAATCTTCTCATACTCCAGCCTTCAAAAAGTAATCTCCCCCTTTTATTGGCTTAGTCAATATAATCCTAACCATTGATTATCATTAGCAAAGTGATTAATTAATCTTAAACCTTTTTACCTATTTTTTTCCAAATATGCCCTCATACTACCCTTCCCCTTTTGTTTCAAAAAAATCAACGGCAGTAACCCAGAACAATCAATCGATTCAAATCAAAACACCGATCAGAGTCCCAAATCGATTGAAAAAACTCTTTCCCACATCTTCCCCTCTTTCAATCGTACACTTTAATAAAAACAGTCACCATAGCAGAATTTCTACTCGGGTATCATATTGCCACGATTCAATCCAGAATGTGATCAAAATTAACAAGATTAAAACGCGATCAATTGACTCAGAATCTTCATCACAAATCGGACATGAATTTACCTGGATATGAATACCTCTTTTCGATAGATTTGAGAGATGCGGGATTCTTCAACGCAAGCCAAGGTATTGTGTCAATATACATGTCGAATTCAGTTTTTTGTTCATCATGAATTTCAATTTTTTTCATCTTGTGGTTAAAATACTACTCATGGAAATAATAGTACATATTCTTAGTGCATTCTAGGTGTTTGATAAAATGTCAGTGAGAGTTTCTTACATGTGGTGTTACTTTTACTTTGGTTTCTTATTTATTTTAATATTATGTGGTGTTTGTTACAATATCAATTAAAGCCTTTTAGATTGGATTTTAGCTGATCGTTTTGGTCCAATTTGGACTAACTGATTCTCAATTAGTTTATTTTTTGAGTTGATTTGAAACGCTTATTTGTTTAAATTCATATTAATTTTTTCAAAAGGGCTGTATAGATAGATGGCTAAAGTGATCAAATGCTTCAAAAAAGTTGGCTCATGAAGTTGTAGGACGATTTAAATTGAAACAGATACTAAAGACAGCTTGTAGGTGGAGTATTTATCTAAAGATCACGTCACAGGCTATGACTATGTTACTCAAATTTTGATCATGCTAAGCAGCAATGTGTTATCTTTCTAATTGAGTTATTGGTTAAAGTTTGAATTATATGGGATAATGATAATTGATATGAGCTATGTTTGAAGTTCTATTATTCATGGATGTAAAAACTAAATTCTTGATATTCAATTGTAATTTAGCCGGATGTGGTTCACCATACATTCTTGCTTTATGCAGAACTGAATGAGTATTTCATACAACTGATTATAAACATGTGTAGAGGTAGCATAAATCGGTTAGTCAAAAGGGGTACGGGTCAGGTCAAAATGGCTGGTTTGGGCCGATCGAAGACTTTCTTTTGCAGGTGCTCTTAATAATTTGTACTCCTGAATATTAATATTAGATAACGATTTCATGAATAAATTCTTGTGGGAGGTTTTACGCGTTAAATTTACACTTTGGATTACTTTTGTCTCTTTTCACCCATTTACCTTATTAGAATTCTACTATTTCTCATTCGAGATAATCATAACTCAAATTGACCAAAGATATTGGTAAATGACTTATACAGAAAAAGCGATACAAAAGAGTTATTCTTTATGATGTTCTTTGATTTGGCGATTTTTGGGGAAGTATTTTGTAACAGCTTGATCTTGAAATGATGGGTTATGCATTTTAATTTGTATAGTTTACACTTCAGATCAGAAGTCACTAATATTTTAGCTATTGTTAATTGTCAAACCAATGGTGTCTTTCTTAAAGGTCTTTTAGATCATTAGCAAGAAAATCCTTTTGATAAAAGTTGTGGTATGTAAAAATTGCATAACCATGTTAGTCTATGTGTTTCAAATGGGTACTAAGTGCATGCACATGTAATTTAATGATTTATTACAGATTGGACATTTCTGCACAATCTTCTTTTATGTTTTCTCATATCATATTTCTCTTCTTTCTAGGTGGCAATACCCATTTCTTGACGTATGTTGTTCATATTTTACTATATGGTAGATTATTGGTAGGCATTCCAACCATTTAAGCATTAGCAATAGAATTATATACTCATATGTAAGTGATCTTATAAACTTCTTAGAATTTTGTTGTAGGTCATTAGGTCCCATCGTTGTACTTTCCTAAATTCCTAAACTGAAAAACTGACTACATTTATTTTGGTCCCCGTAAACAACACAGTATATATAGGGTAACTGGTTTTAAACACGATTTTTTTAGTCAAAAGTACCCATCGAAAGGGGTCTGATCGGAAAGTACCCATGACATTTATTTGTCCAATTACTATGTTAACAATATGTCAATCTTCTAAATGTTGAATATTATATTTGATTATTCTTATTAGATTAGATGAAAGTTTTATTTTATTATGGTCGATACCTAATTCATTATAAATTAAAATAAAACTGATGATGCTGATGTCAAACCCTGGAAAACGAGCATTCAGTGAGACATTCCTCTTCGTGATGGTCAAGCTTCAAGTCCAAATTGCAGATGCTCATTTTCAATTTTTCATTCACCGGTAACCTTTTCTTTTAATTTTAAAAAAAGTTTTAAAGGACTTTCTTACCTATAAGAAAAGTTGTAATTTTCTAAGAGACAATCTCATGGCATTGCAATAAATGGTAAGTGAAGTGGGTATAATTTAAACTAAAACTTAAAAGGGTGGCAAAATGGGCGAACCAGGAAGGTTGTGTAACGGATCAAAAATGTTAAGATTTGGGCCTGGAGCAGGTCAAGTTGATCCCACAAGCTTTTTAGCTAGAAAGATGTACAATATTAAAAAAACAAACAAATGTATGTCAGATACGATTATAAATAATTATATGGTCAATAACATCATTTTATTTGTTTGACCTGTTACAAAACATTATCTGCATTGGCAAATAAATAGTGATCTGACAGTTACGTACAATTTTCACTAACATTATGATATCCTTTACGAATTCGCCGGTGGGTACAGTTGCATGTTGCTTAATAAGAAGGCTGGTTTTACAAACTTTTTTACGATTAGTTATGAATTTTACTTTTAACAACCAAATTATATTCACTTTTAGGACCTCATACACATGAAAGCTATATTTCTTAAACACGTGATATACGTAAAGGAGATCAGAATGTTAGTGAAAATTCCTAATATTTTCTGCCACAAATCAAGTTTGCATAGCTTAAATTGAGTGTTTATACAAACAGTGACATTCACCCAATGACAACAATGTATGCCCATTTACTTAGAATTGGTTTGTTTTGGATATTGTTTGGGTCTGAAATGATGATTAAAAAGTTTTAGTAAAAGGGTACATTTATACGGGTCAGGAAGTTTAACTACGTCAAATGGGTTTGAAATAACCAGACAATTATGTTCGGCTTTGTGCATCTTTTAACCCATCTAAAAACAATCTGTTTCTACTTGACCCATAACCCGACCCAGCATACCCACCATCAACTCTCTTTAATATAATAAGAAAAACTATATACTAGGTAGTCTGTATAATTTTAATCCTCCTTGGGCTAATCTTGCTCCTTCATTGTGTGAATCAAACTTAGTATAGCCCTTAAGCTTCTAATCAATGATTGTCTATGCAATAAGGACCATATGGAATGTTAACATTACTATTATGCCCCTAATTACATTACACAATCTAATTGACATGTCGTAGACAATTAGTTCCATATTCAGTTTGTAATATAAGTATCAATTTCAAAAAGTTCATAGTTTTTGGTTTGCCCATTTTGTAAATAGTATCAAATAATGTGATGGATTTATTAAAGAATGTGATTACCAAATAATATTTTTTACATTTGTCTTATAATTTAGGGTCAACTTTTAGTAACGGTTGCAACGGGCTATTTTGGTTTGCCCATTTTGTAAATAGTATCAAATAATGTGATGGATTTATTAAAGAATGTGATTACCAAATAATATTTTTTCAGGTTGTTGTTGAAATGGAAATAATTGGATTTATCAAATGCGATAATAGGTCTACTCCTGTCTAAGGACTGTATACAGAGTTGCGGTGTTGAGATTAGTATTGAGAGATGCATGCAGGTACGGGTGGGAATATGCTTTTAGGACAACAGGTTGCAGAGGAATCGAAGGAAGCCATTGGAAACGCTCTTAAAGGATCAGATCCTGTGTTCATAACAGCATGTATGGGTGGCGTTACATGCACTGGTGCTGCTCCAGTAGTAGCCCATGTTGCAAAGGAAGCAGGATATAACTGTTAGTGTTGTCACTTATGTGTTCAACTTTGAAGGACGCAAATCAGTCCATTTGAAGGACGCAAACTATTGTTTCTGTCCTCAAGTTTGTTATTAAAATTTATGAGGTTAGTAGCTGTTTTGAATGTTTTTTCTCTTAATGTTGAAGTTAATTTTGCTTGCTACATTGCCCATCAACAATACCCACTTTAAACTGAATCTTTAAGTGCTCATGACTGTATATATAGTAGATAGAGTTGTGACTATAATATACATTATTTGTTTGAGTGTCTCATTATATAAACTTCAAAATGATTGTATGATGTGCAAATAGTGTGCCATTCAAATTCAAGATGCTTTGTTTGGGAGTTTTGATGCATTACTATCCTTGCCTGTTCCTTCATTTCGTTTAGTAGTTGTATTACTTAAAGATCACTTCAATTCGGAGATCCTTACAATTCTTGATTTTCACCACAGAAGAAGCTGAAATTTTATCTTGCAATGATGCCCTGTGGACATTTGTGAAGTTTGTGGAGAGGATCACACTAATTAGTACACTTGTAGCATTCCTGAAAATGGTTAGTATGCCATGGTCTAACTTTTTTTTTTTTTTTTTTTTGTTTTAGTTTACCTGTTTAAGTCCAGAAACAATAATATTTGGTACAGGAGGCAATATGGGCGGGTCGGGCCAAGTTAGATAGAATGGTTTCACTTTGAATTTCTATCGAGAGAGTAAATAGAAAACTGCATATGATTGGGTTTGTTTTTATTGACTTCTATGCTTCTTTTTCTTCCATTAATTTGTATTATGACGGATAACTGATTAATATCACAATTGGAACTTGAAAGTGCGTTTGAGATGAGGATTAATGATAATCTGTGGCGAATTGAAATGAATCATTTGTACAATTGTATAATGGAACACAAAAGTACCTTTTTATATATTATTTTTATACATGAAAACTGGTGGCCAATTGAGATGAATCAGTTGTAATTTTTTTTTAAGATCTTGATGGCAGGAAATGAGCAATTATGAGGTTGTTTAGTTTTTACATTTAAAGATCTTGAATGAATTAATATATATCCTATAGCAATGTTATAGCAGTCATACATATAGCTCTATAGGTACTTCTGTTTTTCAAAATTGGCATGCTCTTAAAGCGAAAGTTGATCGTATGAAGGTACAATTTTTCTTATTTATACTCTCTGGTAAATCGATTTTTGTTATAACAATTAATGAATCTTCGATAACTCTTATATCATTAGCGAATGTTGACTACTTAAGTAAATCTAAAACTTGAGATCACCGAGATTGTCATCAAGTGGTACCACTTCTCTTCTGTTGTACCACAAAGGTATTTATTTATTTTTTAGATTGCTTTACTTCACAACTTTTCTATGTAATAAATATGATTCTTTTTACTTCATAGTCAACTTTTGTCTTTTACCAAAAAGATAAACTGAGAATGGCAAATGAATCGATAGAAGAAAAAGAATATCTCATAATATAACTTCTTAGATTTGGTGTGTTAAAGTAGATGTTATATGTTCATGAAAAAGTAGAGGTGGCATTTTTGACCCATTCTCTTTTGAATGGTTCAAATTGGATTCCTTATGAACTCAAACGGGTCAGATGTGCCAGTCAGGTCAAACAAGATCAAGGTTGTTGGAACTTGGATTCAATACTACTCTTAAATCATTATATTGAAAAAGTTAGATTATTATTCTTATGTAAACCATTTATGGAGCACTTAGTTTCCAAAGCTGGAGGTCTACTTTCGATCCATCATGGTCTTGGTCCTAATCGAATGCATATTTACATTTATAATGTTACTGTTTAACATTTAACGATAAAACATAGAAAACATACCATGGCAATTAAACATATTTTACATTAATTTTCTCAGGCTGGATCCATTTGGTTAAATTGGCCTTTTTTGGTTTGTCCATTGTCGTTTGGTGAACTTGGTGTTGCTGTGAATAAAGTTCTTTCTACCGTTTGGAACAAGGTGAATCACAAAGAATATTGGCTTGAGGTTATATGTTACGATGGTATCTTACTGATATATTTAACCTGTTTCCAACTAGAAGACGGATATAAATATAACCTTCGGGATACAAACACTTAAAAGCCATGGGTTAGCTGTTAAAGAATACTGTTACTGGATATCTCTTGGTGCCCTGTTCAGTTTTGCACTGATTTTCAACATTGGATTCGTCTTTGTTTAAAGCTACTTCATGTTGTTTTCATTATAATTTGTTTATCCCTTTAATTATTTAATCGACACTTTGACATATAAATGGGTCGAAACTGCTACCATTTGTCTTGATCTCCTCCTTACCACTCACTGTGATATTTTTTAAGGGAAAAAAACCTATTGAACTAATGAATCTACGTGTATCACTTACTGAATCTATGTTATTACTCAACAGGTGCACCTCCAATCTCTTACTGTCAGTTTTAAAGTAATTAGAGTTATGAGGTTTGACTCAGAGCAATGGATGTATCACCGGCTACTTCCACATAATCTGCGTCAGCAGGTAACACATTACAATGAATACAAGTAGTTAGAAACTCTAACAGTGCACAAAGAGAAGTTGGTTGAGAGTTTGCCTAAAGATCTCAGAAGGGACATAAAAGTCATAGTTGTATCTCTTCATTCACACGGGTGATTCACTACTATACCATCTACTAGGGTATTTGAGATCATCAAACATTCCTTTTTAGAGGAAACAATATCTACTCAGATTACCTAATTGCTATTGGATTTGCCATGTAACTTAATATGCTTCTTATATCAATTTTTGGTTGATTATATTAGATCATTTTACTATTTGCATTTTTGGAATAACAATGTTTTTCCATCACATTCGGGTGAAGCTGAGAAGTCCCTATTGGTTGAACAAAGAGGTACGAGGCTAAGATCTTTTCTAATTTTCTATGCTTACCTTAACATGTTTTTGATCATGAGTTAGTAAGAATATTTCTTATCTTTTAACTACTATCCCCATTGAATTTACAAACTTCCACAGAACAAAGAATCAACGAATTGCAAGAGTTGGATGTGCTTGTACGAAGGCAGGTATGTGACTGATTTCATTTAGAAATCAAGTTGGTTATGCAATAAGGTTCACTTTGCTCAAATTTTTATTATGCTATTGTTGTTGCATGGTTGCAGGCTCAAGTGAAAAGAAATATTTCTAAATAGGTCTTTATAATAGCATCATGAGTTAAGTAGAATATAAATAAAGTGCTGTCATTTTTGTTAGGACATGATCACATGAAGAAAGAAACTTTTGGCATCATAAAAAGGTGATTATGATAGCGAAAACGATTGTGATATTGAATTTTTTAGTTGTATATATAAAAAAAATTCTATTAAATTCTGATGTACACGTTTGGGAATTTTTGGTTAATCTATTTTCTAATGGAAAACCGAATTTCCTGATTAAATTTGTGGTTTAATCATCAGAATGAGCTCGAAACAAGACTTTTACAATTAGAAACTGAAAAGGACTTCCAGCGATCATAAACTTTCACTTGTGTTTTCTAATAGCATGATAATGTGTATACCATACTCTTAACAAATTTTAAAAGGGACCTTTTTTCATTATACACGCGAGGTGGCAGGACTGACAATTGTGGGAATATTGGAGAACAGGTCTGGGATAAAATCAGTAATTATGTAAGAATGAAGTGAAAACATAGAAGACCTTACAGATTTGTTCAGAAAGGTGAGGGACGAATTGATGGATAAAGACTCGGCTGCATGTGTTGGAGCAAGGAGGTGATTAATTTACATTTTAATCATTCTTACAACAACAGGTGGCAAAATGGGCAAGGAGGGCATGCGTGTTAGGTAACATGTCGAAACCGCTGCTCTTTCTGTCTGAGTTGGGGTAACTCTAAACGGGTGTGTATCTAAGGTTAAGAAAAGTATAGATTAAATGGTTCGATCTTGGTCATGTTTTGTCTATCTAAAATTGTTGGGTCGTGGGTATCATGATCCATTAACTAATGGGTCAGATCACAATCCATATAGTTGGATCATGGTTTAGATCAGTTCATTAGCCAATCCAATCCGTTGAATTACTTTTATGGAAGCTATATGATTTCATGGTTAACGTATGCTTAAAATTTACATTATCACTGCAGATATTACAGTTGGTCATGCCCACAAAGTTAATCATGGATATATCTGTAAGCAACTACGAGTGGCATGCGTTCTTTCCGAACGGTAAGATATATATATTATTCTCGAGTTTGCTTGATTGTGATTATTGATGGTTTTGTAGTGACACGTCATATTGGCGTTGTTAATGCAATTGGGGCTCCAATAGTCATGGTGAGTACTCATTATCATAATGTTATGCCTAAACGAGGCACAAATCTAACTAATGTTATTTAATTGTCTATTTCATGGGCACACAAATTTGGTATTTAATATCTGCTACTATCATCGGTGGAATCTATGGGGCCTTCAGCCACTTGTGTGAGGTTAGTTCATAATTTTCTTTAATTAAATTGAACTTTAGAGGAAGATAGCATGCATCAATGGTTCATAGAAGTGGCGAATCCTTGATGTCACTATGAAACATTGATCATGCATGACTTGGATTTAGAGGTGGCAATTATGATATATTTTCTAATGGGTGAAACATGTAAACTTTAAAAACTTAGTTAAACATGAAATGGGACGAACAGGTCCAAAGTGACCCATGATGTGTTGGTAATTATATAGCTATTTAATCATACATATTACATATGTTATATCTCTGAAGTTCAAAGGAAAAAATGTTCATAGGTTAACCCATATTAATTTAAGACGTTTTGACCCATTTGGATCCAAATCCCTGGTAACGCTATCTTTCTCTTGCCATCGTCATTATTTGATATTTGATCCTTAGATTCGGACACTGGGATGCTACGGTCTCGATTTGAATCAGTTCCTTCAACTTTCTATGAACGCCTTGTGGCAATGCAGCAAGAAGAGCCTAAAAGAGATCACTTGATAATACTAAATTTCCATTTCTTCGTCATTGCTGCAAGCACCAAGAAGTGATATTTGCTTCTTTTTACTAAGATGAAATTTTTGTACAGGAAGATAATTTATGGATAAGAAAGAACATAGCAAAGTTTTCGCAGGTGAATGAGTTCATATTTTCAATGCGGATGGAAGACTAGATAAGCAAATAACAAATCAATTTAAGTAATAGATGTATGCACTATATTCTTAGAATTTTTTAAAGCAAATTTCTTTTGTTATAATTCGTTTTATTAGCCCGCAAATTTTGCGGGTTATGATCTAGTCACCTTTTAATGCACTTGGTTTATTCGTTGACACAAATGTATGGAAAGAGAAAGAATAAGAAAAAGAGAAAGAATAATAAGACAGACATTGAGATTCGAACCTAGCTCCCTTTTAGAAAAACAATTGGCGTTAACCAACAAGCTGGAACACGTATAGTGCTTATGTTTCACACATATATTATATAACCTTATGTGGGCAAATTAAAAGATCATCGTCTTCCCAAAAAAATTATAGCAGGTCAACCAAAGCTTGTGGGGGCGGATGCCCACAGTGCCCCCACTGTGGTACCGCCCCTGCACTGAGTCTCATATATTTGCACCAAAACATCAACTTTGTACATTTGTCGAACCATAATATTTTTCTCAACAAAAAAAGTGTAGGTCTCTCTGTGGGGTTTTCTTCCTCAGGTGTAATAGGAGTAACCGGGCGAAGGTTAGTGGGTTGCATACTGCCCAATTGGATGTCACTATGACCCCTAACCACTAACTACTAACTAGCCGTTCTAAAAAAAAAAAAAAAAAACTCTTTACGGTGATTCTCGCCTTGTATGAATACAAGATAACATACTCATTGGCCCTTTTATGCATTTATTTATAGAATCACCATCACCATATGTTAGACCATTTTTTAAGCAAAATTTAAGTAGTTTTAATCAGTGGGGGATCCAGGATTGATAGTGACCCGTAGCAGCTACTTATATAACATAATTTTTTTTCCGGTAAAGCCTTAAAGCAACTCATACCCAAAAAACAATGATCGACAAATATGTGACCCAAACATTCTGCAAAATTTAAGTTCTATACATGCTACTTGTACATTCCACAAATGATAATAATGTATTCATTGATTACAAAACTCTTTTAAGGAGAAAACCACATATATGCTACTTGTCATCTACCCATATGTATTAAGATTCTACTTATCAAAATTCCCACAAAACTAAGATTGTTAGATGTTGATCAGTAGTAATACAAATCTGTTACTAATCCTATTATTATACAAAATACAACAAAACCGAGTAGAAACACACTAGTTGGATAACAACTTAACAAAAGTAAGTAAAGTTACTATATGGAAGTTGTCCTTTGCGCGGTCTCATCACTTGAAAGCTATCAATCACCACTTTAGTCGGAACATCTTCCAGTGCTTCCTTTTCTATAGCACACATTAGAGCACCATGCATGTAATTATCACCCATTCGATTCCGTAAACTCAACTTTACAAGTTTCATTTGTGAAAAACATCTTTCAACGGTGGAGGTTGCAACAGGTAATACCAAAGTTAGCTTCAATAACCGATACACCAAAGGAAAAGAAATATGTCTTTTTGTTATCACCATCAAATGAGCTAGATCAGCAATTCCATTCAAGTTAGCAAATCTGACATCTTCTTGCATGGTGTGATAGTAAAGTGTAAGCTGACCAGGAAGAGATTTCATTTCCAAATCATCAAAATCATGTGGATACATCTTACTAAGCTTCACTAATTTTGATACATCAAAAATCGAAAAAAATCACAAGACTTAATGTTGCAATATTTGCTTTCAATCTGGTGCTTATCTCACTGAAATGGTCACCAAATATGTTCGTCTTATTTCATCTATTTGATTAGGGTCATAATATGTAATTCTCCGCCTCTCCGAGGGCTCCGATGGGAGATCATTCAAATCGACTGTAGTTGGTCTTGAAGTTGAAGGAGTAGTATATGTTTTCGAGCTAGGTTATGTAAAAAGTGATGGATTTGTCTCTGTCCCTACTTTCTTTGTAAAAAAAGCCCCAATAGAAGCCTACAATTAACAAGTTTAACAAATCAACAATAATTAATAATTAATAATCAAACAATAAACAAATCAACTAATTTACTACCTTTTACAACTTTTAAGAAGCAATAAATAATAATAATATTAATGTTCGATAGTGGTTTCAAACAAGTTAGAATCAATATTATATGTTTTATGTCAAAAGTGTTAAACGAGAATTGCAAAGTTTACCTGTATCATCTTGAATAGAAGATTGATTTTTAGAAATCACCAGAACAAGCGAGTATGCGATCTGATTGAGTATCGGAACAAGCGAGTATGCATATCTGATCGTGTGATTTAGGAATAGAAAATATTAGGGTTAAAACCTAGTTTGGAACTCTTACTCACGATCAAGTAAATTTGGGGGCTGTAATTATGAGATTAGAAAACAAAAAACAAAAAACAAAAAAAAACAAAAAATTCGAATTGGGCCAAGTATATACCTATTTGAATTTAAGTAGTGAGACATTTTTAAACATGGAGTATTGAATTGGATTTTACTCTTTAACTAGTATTGGACTTACTTTTTAAATCGTATAATGCTAGTTACATAATTGGACCTAGTGTATTTAATCATATATTATGTTATTAAATATTAATCAAATCTTTACCCAAAAAAATATTAATCAAATCACATCAATTTTGCTATAATTTTTTTTAAATTGATAGCATATGAATCAACTTACTATGTATAGGACCGGTATCTAAATTTTTTTGGACCCGTAGCAGTAGTAAAGAATATTATATTTTTAAAAAAAATTTACACTTCGTACTCTGAACGGACCCGTAGCAACAGCTACCCCTACCTTGTACATGGCTCCGCCCCTGGTTTTAATGCTATGTCGTGAATTTAATGTGATGAGGTAAATACAAGCAAACTACCGCTCAAGTGCGGTCTTATTATTTTGACCACAAATATACAAATTACAAAGTGGACGACCCATTAAATTTAATTTAAATTGTTTCTGACTGATTATTAATACTCTTTTCGTTTATCATCAACTTTTGAATTCAAATGTGCTCCATTAAATTGAATTCAAACAAGGATTTCTGGTTACATTCAAGCATTTACAAACACTCCAATTTAAGCGAAATATAAAAACAATTTAAGGTCCAATATATAAGAAGACTGCAAAATGGGCTTTCGTTTAGGCTCAATATGAAAAGCAAACGGGTCAAAAAAATAAATGGAGATGCGGGGTATCGATCCCCGTACCTCTCGCATGCTAAGCGAGCGCTCTACCATCTGAGCTACATCCCCTGATCTGAATACCGTTTATTCATTAAATATTATAAACATATATATTTACATGGAAATTTGTATCTATAAAATCTTATGTACCTCCAGACTCCATACACCGGTTCAGGGGAGCCGGAAAATGCAAATGGAGGGAGTGAATATATTTTTTTTTCTGGGGATGAATTGAAGTTTTTAAAATGTTATTGATACCTTCAATTTCTTTTACATAACTTAGTATTTCTTGTAGGAGCTGCCTATGCTGCCCCACCCTATCTCCGCTTCTGCTGCAGTTGTCATAAAGAACTCAAGCTTCATAATTTCTTTTACCTATTATTGTTTGTTTTGTTGTGTTATACTACTAAGAAATCAAGATTCACATATTGTGTTATACTGTTATACTACTAAGCCATCAATATTTAAAATGTATGTGGTTTTATTATATAGTTTGCATATTAAAAAATCTACAGTAATGTTTTTATATAGTCTGTATGTTAAAAAAGAAAAATAAAAATCACTGTTTTAATATTAAGTACTAGTTGATGCAGATTCGTTAACCACCCCTTCGTTTCCTCGTGGTATGCCATGTTCCAAGGAAGTCTTTGGAAGTCTAATGTCCAAACCTGTGTCGTTATTCACATACGCTTCGATTTTCTTCCAGTCCGTGTTCCAGGGAAATTCTAGCCTTCGAACAAAACCATGTTCCCACCATTTACCAGTCCTCCAGTCTGTCGTTGTTCGTGATTCTTGTTTGTGCTTCCATAGTCCACTGATCTCTATAACGTTCCCATTCTCAACAGTAACACGAATATTGTTCCTTTCTAGTTCTGTTACAATTAAACAAGCTAATCAAGGGACACTGTTTGAGTGTTGTCTGTCCCCAAAATAACATTAGTAGCATGTCTTAAGATTAAAGGCCACAAAAGGACAGGTTGGGTAGCCTGTCATAACGGGTTCGAATTCAAGCTTTGCGGGTTGGGTTGGCAGACCCGTCAAAACATTTATCCAAAAAAATATAATTATATGATTAGCTACCGTCATAAATAATATTACAATACTATATTAATTTAGGAGGTTTTATGCATATGAACATACTTTGAACCCGTTCAACCCATTTACCCCTTTCTCTCTTAGTTAAATCTTTTGCCTTGATCCGTTTGACCCATTACTCCATTAGATAGAAACTAGTTCTTAAATGAACCCCACTAACAGGTTTGTATAATTTTAAAGGTTTGATAAAACGGTATGATTTAGTGCTAATGAATCAAAGACCCGATTGAATAAATGATTCAGAGACTCTGAAAGAGTCCTTGATAAATTTCCTGTATCACTGGATGAACAGTTTGAATGACAAAACACATACCGTTTTAACCTTCATATGATTTAGTCCTGATGAAATATGACTGGCTGTTTGATGAGTGTACTCTGAATTAAGTATCTAAAACAAAAATGTTAACAGGGAAGAGAGAATTAAAAAGTAATCAATAAAAGACTTACTTGGTAGTTCGGATTTTAGGATATAACATGCTTCTGTTTGAAACCAATCCACACAAGGGTTCTGAAGATCAGACAACAACACACCTGGTTCAAATTCCCAAAGCGGAAACGCATCCGATGGATCAAAGAACTTTTTAAACAATAAAGGTCCAAACAATGATTTATCACCAAAAACCTTATGTACAATTGGTCCTCCCTTAGCCATAAATGCAGCAAAAACGTCTTCCTTCAAAGGCGCACGCCATTTATGTGGAGAATGTTCTTCTGATACAACTTCAAGTTGTACACTAGTCATTATTCTAGACTCGAGCAAAGTTAAGTTTTGATGTTTATGACTTCTTATAGTTTAAAATATACACGAAAAGAAAAAAGAATATATCCGATTGGAATATATGGAAGAGTGTAAAGTTGTAGGAATATTTCATTTTCCAGATATTTTATGGACAAATTTCGGCACCATGATCGGTGATTACAGCTATTGGACTATTAGGAAATATGTCTTGATTCAGAAGTTATATCCTTTGGATCACACACTTCAATTCGCTTTTGGTTAATATTCGGTGATCTTCTTATGGTCAGGAATTTAAAAGGACATCTCTATCTTTATGATTGATAATAAAAAATATGTTGCATAAAGAATCTTGGAAGCTGTTGTCATTTTGCATTATATTAGTGGCCTTCTCTTTAACTCTAGGGACAAAGGAGTCTTGAGTTCTTAAGTCAATTGACCTGCACTTTCTTGTGTTGTGGCATCTGTATTATGAGTTTTTAGTGGTCTTTATAAAGGTCTAATTTTGGTGTGTTTCCTGTGTTTTTTACTTTATAGCTAAGTGGAGTACTATTATTTTTATATTCCTCACCAAATGCATATACCTAATCATCACCTATGTGGTCTAGTGGTAAGACGTTGTGATGTCCTCGTATTCGGACCTTTTTAGGTAAACATCTTGGGGGTGACAGGAAAGCTTCACATGGGATATCCCGATTAGGTCGTATATATCTTAGTAAAAAAAAAAAAGACGCATCCTCCTTGAAAAACATGAATAGGAAAAGAAACTTCATTGGTTTTTCGAATGCATACATATGCACTTAATAAACACCTACATAAAGTTTTCTTGATTAGTTTTGAGAAGGCATGTAACTTTATGAATTTTAAGAGAATGCAAACTACAATGTACACATTCTATTATTGTAACCTCCATTCTACCAAATAGGAAAAACAATTGCTAATATTCAACTACAATTTACAATCATTTATTTTGACAGAGTATATATGTAACAATTTCTTGTTACAAACAGAAATGGACTACTACATAATATTATATTATTATAAGTTAATGTAATTACTAATATAATATAATTGGGCTGGTTATAAGTTATCATTATTATTATTCAAAAAGTTACAAAACACAATCTAACATCTTGGCGTTCCGTACAAACATAGATTCCCATAACGGTATCATCAAACTCCTAAATCCGTTAGGTTTCCGCATTCTTGAACCAGAAATATATTCATCAAAGAGGTGAAGAATTCCCAGAAAAAAATTATTAAAAAGATAAAGATTAGAATTTTAGCCTAAGTGCTAATTCATCTCTGTTGGCATTAAGAAATTAATTCATTTTATTCATGTTGTTGGTTGATCTGTTTAATTTCGAGTTATTCTGTATATTTGGTGCCCAGAATTTGTCATTTCATCCCTAGAAACTAAATTAATTTTGACAAACAAGATATATGTGACATGTAAAACAAAATCTTGAGTATTGGTATACGATGATCATCGTCTTATGGTTATATTGTGATATGTGGTTTCATCGTATATATGTATACATTTACGCACCCACATTGCTGATTTAAGAAAAGATGGGTGCCGAAGGGATGGTTTTGTTCATATCAATTGTTGTTCTACTTTTCCCTTTGGCAACAACATCAGCAGCAATGGTTTCAGAAAGCAATGTTGAAGAAACGATGGATGATAAAACGGTATCACTCTTGTTCCAGCTGCTTGTTAGTTTTTATGTTTGTTGTTAATGCTGTTGTTTGGCTTAAACCACGTTTCGTTTCTAGATAGTATGCTTTGTGCAAGATCAAAAGAATGAATGTAGTATTTCACAGTGAGATTAAGAGTTAACGCCTCAATTTTCATGAATACTACTAAGACTAAATAAACATAAACGTAGAAACTATATCATATAACTATAGTATTTGGTGACCTGTCAAGGGGTTCTGGGTTTAACTGTTTGTCTCATATACATTGTGTTGGAAGGCATATAATGGGTGTGCCTTAAAGATAAAATAAAATAGAAAACAGAATCATAAATCCTAATACAATTAATATAGTCTAGTACTTGATGTTTTATTGATAATGTTGTTTAGCTGCAGGTTGAACTATTATGGGCCAACAATATTCATTTTCCTGTTTCCATTGAAGATGAACATATTAGAAGGCCTAATGCTGTTCCTATAAGACGCAAGTTGACTGAAGAAAGTGATAATACTTATATGGATGAAGATATAGAAATAGAACCAATTCCGTTTACTGTTTCTAAAGCAGAGACGGGTGGGGGTGGTATAGATACCACAACAATTATTATTGCTGTTGTATCTACTGCAATTGTGACGTTTCTTCTTGCTACACTTCTCTTTTGTTGGTATACTAGGACTTATGGTGGGATACAAACAGATGAAAAGCCTCCTCTCAGCTTAAGTATGGGTGAGTGCTTAATTGGTATTATTCTTTAATTCTTTGAGGTGGCAAAATGGGTAGGTTGGGTAATGGGTCAAAGCGAGTAATCTTCTGGTGTTGGTTAAAACATGTCTGATTGACTAGAAACACTTTATGTCCAAGAGTTTTACTTTTCTTATATATAATCAGTGTGTCAAATATGATTATATATATTCTTTCAACAATAGTGTTCTTGTTCAATAAAATGATTTACGAAATTTCATGCATTTAAAATACTCCAGTGGGCTACGTTCAACCCATTTGGCTCGTTTCTTTTCTTTGAAGCTAATTGTTTTTATGCTACCCATTTGACCCGTTAGAGATAAAAATAACCTGAACTAATCTACTAGTATTTACACAGTTCTCTTGCTGGCTGTGACTTTTAGGTGCTTCACAAAAAACTTCATTTAGTTTTCATAACTCTGTAAAAGATCCCGGAAATGCTGGCAATCGGTCGTCATTTAACAAGTCAGACCTACAGAAAAAATATTCCTCTGTGAACTCAAGTGTATCATTAGGTATCCCGTTAGAGCCACCACCTGGGAATTTAGCTGCTTCTGGAATAGCTCCTCTGAAACCGCCACCTGGCAGGCCCGAATTGGCTTTAAAGACTCCACCCACTCTAAATACATCATCTCCTCCTAATCTATCACCTTCATCTGCAGCTCCAGCTACTTTCACTTCTACTTCTATTCAAGCTCCGTCAGCTAGACGGGCCCCATCAGCTAGACGAGCTCCATCAGCCAGACGACCACCAACTTCTGGTGCACCACCGCCTCCACCACCATCTGCAAAACCTCCACCACCACCACCGCCACTCAAGAAAGGTCCTGCTCCACCACCGCCTCCAAGCGATGGTAAACCTCCGTCTAAACTACCTCGTCCTTCATCTGGACAAGATGAGCCCGATGGCGATGATTCTAACAAAGCTAAGTTGAAGCCGTTCTTTTGGGATAAGGTTATGGCTAGTCCTGATCAAGCAATGGTTTGGCATCAGATTAGAGCTGGGTCATTCCAGTAAGTTGTATTTCGTTAAATTATTTGGAATTAAGCTTCCAAAACATAATAAATTTCTTCTAATGAACAGGTTCAATGAAGAGATGATAGAAAATCTATTTGGATATAACGCTGCTGCTGAGAAAAACAAAGGTGGTGGAAACAACAAGAAGAGTTCATCACAAGATCCCTCTTCGAATTTTGTTCAAATTATTGATCCAAAGAAGGCCCAAAATTTGTCTATTCTTCTAAAAGCACTCAATGTGACAACAAATGAAGTTTGTGATGCACTGAAAGAAGGTAATATGCTATTAGCTCATAAAGCATTTTTGTCTTCTGAATCTGAAAACAGTTTAAATGTAAGTAGTTAATGTTGCGAATTTTGTATGAACTTGTTTAGGAAATGAGCTCCCTATAGAACTTATTCAAACATTGCTAAAAATGGCACCAACTGGAGAGGAAGAATTGAAGTTAAGGCTGTATACCGGGGATATTTCTCGCCTTGGAACTGCAGAACGGTTTCTTAAAAAGCTGGTTGAAATACCATTTGCTTATAAAAGGCTCGAGTCTTTGCTTTTTATGTGCACACTTCAAGAGGAGGTAGATATAATTAAGGAGTCCTTCCAAACATTAGAGGTGAAACTCTAGACATCTAAATTTAATATTCTACCTAGATGTGGCAATATTGACTGATTTACTTGTAATAATAATGGGTCAGCATGGGTCAAATGGACTGAAAGTCGCCCTGAAGTCTGTTTCTACTACATACAACCTTTTAAAGTGTTTTTTTTCTTTTTGTCAAATATTTTAGATTGTTATTGAAATACTACTGTTTGTCAAATAACATTAACCTAATAATTTTTTTGATCTTCAGTAACGGACAATAAATTGTTTGCAGGTCAGCTCATCCCGGCCCGTTTCACCCCATACTAAAATATGACCCATTTAACCCGAACCCATTCTTTCCATTTACCTAATCTGCCACATCAATTTCAAACATGACCCATTTTATTGTCTAAATTTATGGTACAGGCTGCATGTATAGAACTTAAAAAGAGCAGGTTGTTCCTCAAACTCTTGGAAGCTGTTTTAAAAACCGGAAATCGTATGAACGATGGAACATTCCGTGGGAGTGCACAAGCTTTCAAACTCGACACACTATTAAAACTTTCAGACGTGAAAGGAACAGATGGGAAAACTACTCTTTTACATTTTGTAGTTGTGGAGATCATCCGGGCAGAAGGTATAAGAGCAGCCAAAACTGCCCGTGAGACCAACAGTTTCTCGAGCTTTAAATCTGCTGATCTTTTAGAAGAACCTCCCAATCAAGATTCAGATGAATATTATCGAACTCTTGGCCTTCAGGTAGTCTCCAGTTTAAGTAACGAACTCGAAGATGTTAAAAAAGCAGCCATTCTTGATGCTGATGGGTTGACTGGTACGGTTTCTAAATTTGGTCAAGCACTCACAAAAGCTCGCGAGTTTTTAAATACAGATCTAAAGAACATACAAAAGGAGAAAAATGATGATGAGGACAATGATGATGAAGACGAATTTGCAGTGATTTTGTCGAATTTTGTGGAAGATTCTGAGAAGGATGTGAATTGGATGCTTGAAGAAGAAAAGCGAATAATGGCGCTTGTGAAGAATACTGGTGATTACTTCCATGGACAGCCCGGGAAGGATGAGGGGTTGCGGTTGTTTGTGATTGTTCGTGATTTTTTGATAATTTTAGAGAAGGTGTGTAAAGAGATATCAACTACTCCTCTTTTAAGGCCATCCAAGCCAGCTGAGAAGAAAGACGATTCATCTTCTAAAACGATAGAAACGAAAGATGATTCATCACCCAAGACAGTAGATATGAAAGATGATTCATCAACTAAGACAACAGAAACGAAAGATGATTCACCATCTACGACAACAGACGCAAAAGGTGTTTCAACACCTACAACGACAGACTCAAAGGATGTTATAGAACCTACTACCACAGACACAAAAGATGTTTCCGAACCTACGACGCCAGAGATAAAAGATGTTTCAGAACCTTCGACGACGGACACAAATGATGTTTCAGAACCTACAACTACAGACACAAAAGATGTTTCACCACCTACTATGGCAGATGCAAAAGATGTTTCATCACCTATGAGAACAGAAACAAATGCTGTTCTGTCGCCACAAAACACTGACGATCCAGAACCTGAAACACAGGTAACTGATAATCAACAACATGAAACTGATCGGTTAGCTGAGACGCAGGAAGATGATGATTTGAGACCAAAGAAACATCAAGATGATGATTTACAACATGAAACATTGGAATCTGCGGATTCACTAGACAAGATACAGGATGATGATGATTTACAATCTAAGATGCATGAATATAATGAGTCGCAACCAAAGATACGTGAAACTGATGATTCAAGGCATGAAACCCAGGAGACGGATCATTCACTACATGAACAGGAAGCTGATAATATTAAAAAGCACGAAGATGAAGATTTGGGGCCTAAGACACACGAATGTAATGATTCAAAACATAATAAACAGGAAGATAACGAGTGGCAACATAAGACGCAGGAAAATAATGATTTGCAACTCAAGACTGGAAAGCAGGTTGAGGCAACAAGTGAAAGATCTTCAGAACCTCACCCATCCACTTTTCGTGTTCCACATGAAAGACTTATTCCTGCCATTGCAATGAGACGGGTGGATACGTTTAGTAGTTCAAGTTCAGAAGAGGACTAATCCATAGTTTTGTATTATGATATACCAGGTATTTCTATTACATCGTTACCCTTCTATCTGTTTTACTAGAACCTATATACTCCATTTTCATCTAACAAAAACATAAATATGTTATGATCGTCTTTTTATATAAACTGACATTTTATAATAATAAATATAACAGTATATAATTTGACTAAATTCAACACCATTCTAATCTGAAAAAACTGCAAGTTGTTTGTCTGTCTAATATGACCTTATTTTGTGACTGAACTCATGATATTTATGGGTTCTAGCTTGAACAGAAAAACAAGGTGATAACATTGACTCTTTACTAAAACCGTGGCTGCTGTTGGATACAAATAAAGTTGCATAAGAGTTCAAAATTCTGAACTGTACATTTTGCGTACCAAGGGAACCTGATCAGTGCAAAACATTGATACATTTTGTCTATCCTTGACAAAACTTCAACAATAGCAAGTGCAGGCAAACGGTACAGAAGATATCTTTGGCGAGGAGAGGCTAGCCATTGTGCAATGGTTAGAGAAACGAACAGCAATCATGTAGCAATGTTATTATACGGAGTACTCGCTTTATGTATAGTTGATCAAAGGCCAGAAGCTAGAAATGAATGTACATTATTGTGACACCAAAACTGTAACAGAAATTTGTTTTACCTCCTGATATGGAACCCATAGGCTAGTTCACATACAACTAAGTAATTATACACATAGTTGCACATGGAAAGCAATCATAAATAGAGCTTTTGAGCAAATAAAGACTTGAACAACTGAAATCTATCAAGATACACAGATAAACAAATAATACATGCAAGTAGAAGTTGTATATGATTGAATTAGAACAACATTGAAAAAGTGAATCTAAGAGTTCTTCACTAAATTGACATATACAAACAAACTATCTAATCAAAGCATCACTGATGTCACTACCACAAACCCAGATCAAGAACCCTAAATACCAACCCTATGAGACACGACCATACCTAATTTCATTGTGAACAACTTTCAATCAGCAGAATCTAATCTTCATCAACAGATGCCTTTGAAGAACCAGCAGCTTTCTTGGGTAGAAGGAGGTTGTGGATGTTAGGCATAACACCACCATTAGCAATTGTGACATCACCAAGAAGCTTGCTTAATTCCTCATCATTCCTCACCGCTAATTGAATGTGTCTTGGAACAATTCTAGTTTTCTTGTTGTCCCTTGCTGCATTGCCAGCCAATTCAAGCACCTGCATACAATTGATTTAAAAGTTATAAATTTTGCCCAAAATAAACAAATCAAACCAAAGATATTCAAATAAACTGACAATAGCACATATAATATAAATTACATCAATAAAACCACATACTTCCTCAAACAGACGGACGAAACCCTATAATCTTAGAAACACTAACTTCAACTAATTCACTATGTTCCCCCAAAACATAAACGAAACCCTAGAAATTGCAATACTGCACAAAAGAACATATCCAATTTCCAAAATCGACAATTGCCCCCAAAGACACAAACAAAACCCTATAAGTATCAATAAACGTAAACTAATTAATATGAAATCATATAAATCACCAATCAACCCAAATACAAAACGGAAACCCTAGAAACTTCGATAAAATATATATAAATATAAACAGAATTAAGACTAGAAGAAGAAAATTCATATACCTCAGCGGCAAGGTATTCTAAAACGGCTGCAAGATAAACCGGAGCACCGGCACCAACACGTTCGGCGTATTTCCCGGCTTTGAGAAAACGAGCGATACGACCGACGGGAAATTGAAGGCCGGCTTTACTGCTTCGTGAAGTGGCTTTCTTCGCTACACCGGATCCTAGGGTTTTGCCTCTACCGGCCATTGTTGTTTACAGGTTTGCTCGAAGAAAAAGGAAATTATGAGCGAAATACGCTTTAAATGTTGTGGATGTGCAGGGAATTTGATGAATTTGGTTATGCGTGAAATCGGTGTGTTGGTTTATATATAAGATTTGTGGTTTTGATTTTAACCAATAAAATTAGATTACACGGATCGCAAATAATGGCCGTGCGATTGGAAAGGATCTGACGGCTAGATTTTAAGCATCATATAACCGCTGACCCAATTTGATTGTTAATTAACGTTTAAATTAAAATTAAATTAAAGGAGATCCTATATACTTATTGGGCTCAAAAAACCTTTTAGCCCAAACAAAGTCACCTAAATCGTGGGCTACATTTTAGGAAATCACTGGGCCCACTTTTCTTAGTAAGCAATACTAAGCATAGCCAGTTCGTAAAATCCAACAAGTTAATTTTTGTTTAGATTATTATAAAATTCTTCTTTAAATGATGCTAATAACATAAGAAGTTTATACTTGGATTACTAAAACTTAAATAAAAAAGAAAGCGTTGCTTTATATGTATGGCAACTAAGAAACCAAAACTGGTGTAGTTAGAGCATTCGGAGTGGGGTATATTTTTTCGGTGTTCATGCTTGAGAACACTGTAACACAGTGTTCTCCCATTCCACATCAATGTTCTCGACAATGTTCTCTTGGGCGTTCTTCAATCGGTGTCCAAAATGAGACAATGTAACACACGGTGTTCTCATTAATTTTGGATTTTCCCCTCATAAAAAAATAGATATAAAAACAAAAATAAGTTTTGAGAATACTGTCCAGAACACTGTTACCACTCCACAAAATCCTCACCACAAAATTCTCACTCAGAACACTGTGTTTAGGCCGTCACCACTCCGTGTGCTCTTATAGCGATTTTAATTGGGGCCGGCAATTGAATTTCGGAGGCCCTATGCGATATTAAAAATATAAGAATTTATAGCTACATAGACATATACGTTAAAGTTACACAAATTATATTATACTATGCGCTGACACATAATGAACCGGATAATCTCCGCCACTGGATTTTATGTATTGTTAATATATTATACAAGATATACTAAAACTCGAACTGTTTACTCTGAGTACTAGCAATTTCATTTGTAGTCCCATCTTGCCACAACATGTAAGATTTATAATTCGTTCCTGATATAATAAGAGTGACTCACTAGACGGTACGTACATGTGAGATACAACTATACAACTTTTGAGTTATCTTCGAATAACCTCGACCACATTAACATTGGACAATTTTCTTGCATTATTTTATTAAAATTTGTATATATAATGCCAAGAGTTGTTGTCAATAAATGTGAAATGATGTTCCAATTTACA
The DNA here is from genome assembly GCA_949592205.1 of Helichrysum umbraculigerum. NCBI lineage: Eukaryota > Viridiplantae > Streptophyta > Magnoliopsida > Asterales > Asteraceae > Helichrysum > Helichrysum umbraculigerum. The sequence continues at coordinate 387,886,980 of CATIUR010000001.1, forward strand.
AGCTTACTATACGTTGGTCATGAGTTATGACTTTATTCATATTCTTCATAATAATTGCAAACCATATGTTTAATAAAAAAAAGGAAAAAAAATAATAATAAGAAATATCCATCATAATTCATAAGACTACTTTTGCATTTTCATCTTTCCCTCGTGCATGCATGTGTCATGCTCGAACCCATACGACCACTTTAATTAATTTATATATATGTTTGAACTTGAAGTGTCTATGTGGACCCATATTCAAGAATTTACGACCTACCTAGTAGCTCTTGAAAAACAAATTAAATTGTTTGCAACTTAGACCACTTTCATCCCTAACAAAAACTGACGAAGGCACGTCAGTGCCACGTCAACTTTTTCAAAAAACTGATTGAAACTGACTGACTACTCCCATCCCTGCTCTGTCACTTTAATTTTTGAGTCCCGCATTTACCAATTTACCTTTAATTTTATACACACAAATTAAACACAAAAACAAAAAAAAAAATCGACGAGCGTCGGAATTCTGACGAGGAAAACCGACGGCCACAACTGACCCATCTGTGTCATCGCCGTCGATTATGAGACGAACGTCGGTTGGAAAGTGATGAGAACCGAAGCTTTGCGATGGGAAGGGTCTTATTATCCTATCAATCTTCCTTAATTTGTCAATCATAATTTCTACCTTCAAATTTATAGATATGTGCAGGGCCGTCTTTGAAAATGGCTTGTAATCGACGGCTCAAGACCTATAATTTGTGAAGGCCTCATAAGACTCCTCCCAACCGTGACACAAACTGACGCATCAGTTTGTGCCAAATCAGCGCAACGTCAGCATTTTTCAAAACTGACACTACACTACCAACAATAAACATCACTTCAGTTTTTCCCGGACTCATATTTACCAATATATCTTTATATTTATACACTAAACAAATAAAAAATAAAAAAGTGACGTCCGTCGGTTTGGCGACGCCACCAAACCAACGCTCAAAGTGACGGAGGAGTGCCAACAACGTCACAAAAGTGACGCTCAACCGAAGTTAAAACTGATGCTCCGTTGGAAGCACTCTAACAGATATACATACACATATTTTTTGATAAATATTTAATTTTTTCATTAATAAATAGATTTTTTTTTTGAAAGGCATTAATAAATAGATGAAAATAGGTTTATTGTATCACAATTGAGTTAATTTACATATTGTTAACCATGTATTATTATAATCTCGCATTTATCACCAAGCCTCGTTTCTACAATTAATGTTTTTATTGCTATGTCCTTAAAAAATTTAGAGACGACCCTGGATATATGTGATTGGCATCTCATAACATATTACTCCATAGTAATCATAAATCAAAAGTTCATTGTGTGCTTGGTTAGAAAACACAAGTCTAATTAAGTAATTAACCACGTAATATTACAATCCTACTGACGTTTTAAATAAAAGTAATAATGTATTTCTAAGCATATCTTAAAATATCATTAAAAATATATATTTTTGAATTTAAAGTGTGATGATGTCACAATGACAATTTTAGTTCATAATCAATTTTGTACCGTTTCTTGTTTGGTGGTTGACTACAAGAAGTTGGCAAAATAAGATAAAAATAAATATATACGCTAGGAATTCATTTTCTTTAAAGTAGTACGAAAACGATATTTGCGTTATTTTCAATCACTTTCTATGTGGTTCACTTGGGCGTAATGGAATAGTCAAATATATACTTGTTTTTGGCTTAATACAGTAAAACATTTCCAAAAACTAAGACCAAATATAATATTAAATGTTTATCAGAAAATATAATTTTCCGTTGGAATTTGGTTATTAGTTTGCATCCCATTTTAGATAGCTCTTAGGATAAATTAGATGTAGACATTCATAGATTAACTCGGGTAGAGATACTGATTCCAGAAAGACGTCCGACAAATATGAATGAATATAATACGTATGTACGAAATTGCAATATAATCATTTTCCTTAATTATTTTTTTCGCTTTTCTACATCCTTAATATATGTCAAAAATGACATAAGACTAATTAGACAATATAAATCACTTAAACATTTTCTTTCTCTTAAATTTATGTCACATTAACCGATTAAATGTTTAGACTTTTTAGGCCTAAAACTTTAATCTTGTTATATTTTTCTTACACCTAACACGCAGGGGCGGAGCTAGAGGGGGGCATGGGGGGCAGTCGCCCCCCCTAAAAATCTAGAATTGTGGAAAAAATAAATTTTTTAAGGTTATTAGTGACAGTTTTGGAGTTTTGCCCCCCAAAATGATAGAAAAAAGGAAAAAAAAAAAATGTGCCCCTCTATACGAAATATCCTAGCTCCGCCCCTGCTAACAAGGGCATGTAAAATCATGGATCATAAAGTATACATGAATAAATCAGTAGTTGCATAATACATCATGCAGGATTTCCAAAGTCATGGATCACATACCATAACTTACATATTGATTGATATACTTTTCGAGTTTTGATAAGGTTGATGATTAATAAAATCATTAGATCCTCTTTTTTGACTTTTTGTATAACTTTTAATGTATAAATTCAAAGCTGAAATGATGAATAAGTTAACAAAGTTTTGTAAGATTTCAAAGTCCTTGAATTTTTGAAGGATAGGGAAATCGAGAATCCACGTGTCCTAGTGCACGACTAAATTAAAGATTATGCTTTATTGAGTATTGACTGACCCTTAATTCTATTTGACTACTACTTTTTATAAAGTCAATTCTTCAATTATGAAGGGTTAAAGCTGTAGATTGGTAACGAGCTTTCACTTTTGTACCGACTTAAGTAATGAACAGATGCTATTACTAATGTAGGTAACGAACTTTCATTTTTTTTTTTTCGAGTCAGGTGATATGCATTACATGGCATATTACCGTAATGCCACGTAAAATAATTTAAATAATGCCACGTATTACATACCATCTAACCCGATAACAAAATTGAAAGTTCGGTACCTACATTAGTAATAAAACCGGTTCATTACATAACTCGGTAAAATAGTGAAAGTTTATAACCGATCTTTAGCTTTTACCCAATTATGAAAAATAATTTGACTCATAAATCATAATTACTCCTAACTTGTTAAAATTAAATAATCCTGATAGACTCAAAGCTCTTCATTCATAGTCATGCGTGGTATAACATCTTCTTTCAATAGGACACAAATCTAACACCTAAAGATATCTGGTTCAATATTTTTAAAAAGTTGAAGGTTGAATGAAAATTGATTGACATTCATTGCAAGTAAATGAATATTTGGTATAATTAAGTGTCTCATTAGTTGCAAGTAAATGGATGATCCTAAGGAATTAAGTGTCTTTTGATGGTCATTATATCTAACTTTTCGATTCGAAATTCCTTCATGACTATATAATAGAGAATTTCTTCCTTCTCTTATGTTCTCAAGAGACAGATATATGAATCCTTAGCTCCAATTAAACACACACAAATTCATAGATAGTTTTATAAGCTTAACAGCTTTGACCTACCGATTTTGGTCAATCTAGGATCAAACATGTGAGTTTTCTTACGAAGAAAAACTATGACAACATTTTCAGGCATGTGGTTCAAGTCCGGCAGTACTACTATTTCGGCCGTTGTACCCTGGAAAACAGACAACAAATTACAAATCTGTTTAAAGGGAACAGTGTTAAACACGGGGCTCGACTTATCATTCGTTGATATCATTGGCTTCTACTAATTTCTTTTGTTTTGTTACATTTCATTGTAGTATTTTTGTATATATATTGTAATTATATTGTATTACAATTCGTTTGTATCATGAAACTTGATTTGGGTAGGGTATGTTATAACCAACACAATATTCATATTTTCATTTTAATTAGAAAAAAACTTAGTGTCTACATCTATGGATACGTGATTGCATCGTGTATGATCGAGTTCGATCCGCCTTTGATTTTGCGTAGTTACTTCCAACATACATGAGATATTTTTAAAAGAACATTAATAATAGCCCTTAAAATTGTAATTAGTAAATAAAAAATTTGTATGCATGTTAAATAAATATTACAATAGCTCTTAAAAGACACTGCTATTCATTTTATAACACGCCCTACGAAATATCTTAGTGCTGGTGTGAAAAAGTAAAATAAAATTTCTTGATGCTTTAATCTTATTTAGATTACATTTGCTAACATAGCGTTAATGTTTTCGATCACCTATTACGGTATAAGATCATTTGTTATGGTCGGCTTCAAAGCCTCGACGTCAATCTTGGTCTATAGGCGTTCCACAATTCACAATATAAGGATATTGGTCGGTGTCAAATAAATTAAAACGTGGTTCTCACATTGATAATATATAGACCTGACAAACACAACCCGTTCGATCAAAAACAGGTCTAATCGGGTTTAAATAAATCTTTCACGGGTTGGGATGGTGACTATGGAACTTCATGAGCGGGTCCATCAGGTCAACCAAGGATGTTTGGGTAGAGTGTATTGATATAAATCTTTCACGGGTTGGGAAGTTGTATGAGTAACCTACATGACATACAATTTTTTGTTGACAATGAACAATTATTTGTTGCATTAGTATACAATTTTAAATAAATCTTTTGGGATGTTGTATTAAGTTAAATATTTTGAGATTAACTACTCACTTTGTCCCAAAAAAAATATCTCTAATATTTTTTGTTGTAAATATCAGTTTTACCCTTACATTCAAGACAAGTTTAAAAAAATTTATTTAAGAAATAAACGATTGAAAATAATATATGAGAGTTTTATAGAGAGTTTAATAATTTTTAATAGTTATTTTTTGTAAGTGAACAATTATTTGGGATATATATAACTAGTACGTGGATATTTATTTTGGGACGGAGGTAGTATTAATCAGATTTAGATTCTTTTAATGTTCCTCAACACGAATGTGATGACAAATAATGAATGCCTAAAGCCATTTTAGATAGTAGGGGCGGAGCTAGTTAAAGGTAGGGTAACCATGACTATGGGTAACCATTAGGGGTGGGCAAAACTATCCGTTCGGATATCCGAAAACCCGAATAGTAGATTTTTAGCGATATTTTTGCTAAGTCGGTTTTATAATTCCTATTTCCAATTTTATATCGGAACATCAAGTCTTTAATGACCTTGTCTTTAAGTACATTGTTTTTTAGTAGATTTTATCATGCAATTGTTTTTCAAATGTCGATTATTAAAGATACGAGAATTTTATGGTTTAAAAATGGGTTTGGAGTATGGATTATCCTAGTACTACTTATAATTCATAAAATATAATTTCTATCTTTAAAACATATAAAGTAGGTCCACCACGCTTAAGCATAAAAATAAATCATAGTATGAAGATATACCTTACGTTTGTAATCTCTATGTCATTAATTTCATACCTAAAGTTAATGTATTTTACATTTACTAGTCAACACATTATAAATCATAGAATTGATATCATTCAGTTTAATCTGAATTTAAGAGAAAACTTTAGGTATGAAATTAATGACCTAAAATCAAGAATACGAGTGTATAAAACCCGTATATATTTCGTTTAAATTTGGTGGTCCTTCCTACTGAACCAAGTTCCCTGGGTATTAAATTATTATAGCTATTAGCTTTTCTTAATGGTCTTTTATCCATTAAAATTTTTAGTTAAAAAACTTTTATTTTTGCCGAATAATTAATAGTGATGGCTTTAGTGACGGATTATTTCCGTTGCCAATACTAGTAGAGAACTCTCTAGTTAGAAATAAAAGAGTATTCCTACTGAACCAAGTTCAGAAACTACTCAATCAACAGAAAAATCTGTCAAGCTTTTTCAAGATAAAATGATTAAAATTTCGAAAGAAACCCCGTTCTTGGAAGAATACAGGATGATACATCAATCAACCTATTCGTTTATGGTACAGCATGCCATAGCCACATATGATTCTATCTACCCAAGAATCATATTCCAGGAAAATGCAGATCCTATAGAAATCGGAAGGTATACAAGATTTGGTTACACAGATGTTATCCAACCAAATAAAGGTTTCAAAAATTTTGAAAAAATAGATGATTTTCTCCCAGACACGTTAGATGCTCAGTTCGGAGAGAATTATAAAACTACTGAAGTTTCAGTCATTTCAGTCTCGCCAGAGCCTGAAGCACGGGAATATTTGATCCTGTTGTTCAAACCCAGAAAAAGGTATTTGGGAAAAAATCTCATTCCCACAAAAACACATGTGTTTAATCACAAATTCTATACATACAGAAGAGCTATCGGGAGAAAGGTGGCGGTCTGTACATTGTTTCGAGAATATCAAAAAGGTTCTCGAGTATTTGCTACAAGTTCAAACTGGATCGCAATAGCAAGCGGTAAAAATCCTAACGAACAAAGTTTAACCATTGCACAACAAGCTCAGTGGTTAATGTCTAATCAATTCCCGATGCAAGAAGAGGGAATAAAGCATTATTCCAAATTGATGGAAAAAGAAAAGATTCCCGAAGATATCATTATGTGATAAACTGATAATAGGAGACAAAACAAATTGGTGGACCAAACACCAAAAATTCACGCCAGTAAAAGAAATAATTGAAGACAAGAATCCAAAAACCTTATCTTCAAAATCTGCGGGAAATTTTCACTTTTTATTTCGCGTGTAATTTGAAGTTTGTGTTTGCCTATAAAAGGCTAATGATTGTAATGGAGTATGCAATCTAACACAACATTAGATACATATCTCCACATAAATATCTCTTTGTAAAATTATGAGTGAGTAAGTCCTTTTAAAGGTAGGAGAATGATTTCAATCATTCAACTATCTATGTTTGTAAAATAAAGTTGCTATCAATAAAATATATCTTGAAGTTTCATCGTGAAATAAGCGAAGAAATTATGAAGAAATAACTATGAATGGAAGTCTCTACACAGTGAAGTCTTTTGAATTGCTGGATGCCGTTAGGGACTGAAAGTCTAGGCTGTGCAAAGGTAGACGAAGGTGACCAAGAGATTACAATCGTAAGGTATATCTTCATACTATGATTTATTTTTATGCTTAAGCGTGGTGGACCTACTTTATATGTTTTAAAGATATAAATTATATTTTATGAATTATAAGTAGTAATAGGATAATCCATACTCAAAACCCGTTTTTAAACCATAAAATTCTCGTATCTTTAATAATCGACATTTGAAAAATAATTGCATGATAGAATCTACTAAAAAACAATGTACTTAAAGACAAGGTCATTAAAGACTTGATGTTCTGATATAAAATTGGAAATAGGAATAATAAAACCGACTTAGCAAAAATATCGCTAAAAATCTACTATTCGGGTTTTCGGATATCCGAACGGATAGTTTTGCCCACCCCTAGTAACCATGACTATGGATCCATTCGTTATATGAGGTGTGAAATAATTGCATTATTCGTTATTGTTACGAGTTTACAAAATTGTGATACCCACACTACGAGTTACTCCAAATTCTAAATTCACCTATGAAAATTTGATCCCAGCGTAGTGTAACATGATCTGACATTATCTATTTTGTTCGACTCAATTATGTGTTCAAATTTCAATTTACGTCATATTGCATCACGTATTTTGGATGCTTGATATAAAAACATAATCCAAAATTAACGTTACGTGACAAAAAAGTGAATTAATATAATATTAATTAACAATAAAAAAATTATAAAGGATATGAATAAAAAGTACATAGTTGGGGGCATATGAGGCACATGGAAAAGTGACCAAGTTGTATTAGTCAAGCTTCTAAAATCTAAAACGCACGATGCCTTTTTGTACCCAAAAAGTGGGCTTTCATACGCTTTATATTTAAACTAACTAATAGAATCGAATTCTTCTTTTGCATGTTAATAATCCATCTCTATCCCATCATCACGTCCTATCGTCGACCCATTAGTTTTTACTCCTTTTTTTATTTTTTTTTATTTTTATGTAAGGTAATTATTTATACACGTAAACTGATAAAAAAGAACTTGAACTCGAGGTATGAAGAAATTACAACTTATTTAATGCATTTCTTAAACGACTGTTATATTTTTCTTTACAGAATCCAATGTTATTGTTCGTTGTTTTTTATTATATCATTTTGTATATCTTATATATTTAATGAAATAAGCACCTCTATTCTTACCAATGTTATCATTTTTTAGTATATTTAGTTGAAAATCGTTAATTATAATCACGTGACTAACATTGTTATTTTCGTTAAAAAAACATGATTCTTAATCTTTCCTTTAATTAATTAATTAAAAAGCAAAGAAAGTTGGATTTACTTTGGAACTTGAAGCAAAAAAGTCTAGCGACGGGTACGATCATACCGCGTAACGCGTTGGTCAACTTCAGTCAACCTGCTGAAATTACCACCTAACCGCACTTTGCTATCCAGATTATTTCATTTATCGCCCTTGTTACTATTCTATGTTGCAACGTATGCCCTTCAACTATTTCATAGTGTTCAAACATGATGTCAAACGTGATTCGTTAAGTCAGGAGGGGTAAATTGCACGACTTCTAGGTTTTTTTTTTGTTTTTTTTTTCCGGATCAATTAGTTATCTTATTATATTTAACACAATAATTATCTTACAGGAATTTTGAATTCATACTTAAAAATGAAAACATCCCAATGCATTGAACCAATTTCATGTTATTTCTTTTAAATACGTAGACCACACCTAAAAATGTCTTTATTAAAAGCGATTTGATGAAAATTTACTTAAAAGACTTTTTAAATATTTTTTCTAACTAATGTTCACTTTCTTTTGTTGCGAAATGACGTTAAATTTTTGGTATGAGCTATAGTTTTAGTGGGTAAATATGAGATGTTATTGGTAGATTGATTTTTCTTAAATTATGTGCATTTTGGAATGAAATATTTATTTTGAGACGGAGGGAATAATCGAATTACCGATTACGCTTTTACATAATTGATTGCAATCAAATACTAGCTTGTATGGCTATTCACAGTTCGGATAAAACCGGATTATCCAATTGGATAATTTGGATCGGACCATATGGTTTGGATAATTGGATTTTTGGATCTGCTCGGATCAAAACCAAACTTATTATTTTGGATCACGGATTGGTTTTGGTTAGTAAATTACAAACCAGATTATCCAAAAAAACCAGATAACAAAAAATATATATTTTTTCAAACATTATATGATGCACATACAAAATAGTTTAGTAACTTATTAATATTCTATAAATATCCAAATATAATAGGTTGTTAATAGTTTACTAAATTGTTTACTTATATATGTACGTAATTTATTGTTTCGTTATGCATTTTACTATTATATTACACACACATGTATATGTACTGGGAGATTCAAATGAGAACCATCCATTTTGTATAATTTTATTATAACATCTGACATATTTTTAGTACATATTGTAAATATTTATGTATGTGTTTGGATATCCAAAAACTAAACCGATCCATCCAAATAATAATTCAGATAGATTTGTTTGGTTTATGAATTTGTTTGGACGGATCAGATTCATATTTTCGAAACATTATCCATTTGAATTCATGTATACGTATCGGTTTTAAATCGATCCATCCATTTGAACACCCCTAAATACTTGTCCTCATTATTATTTGATATTGCAAGCAAATACTTTGCTCATTATAATGTGACAAAAACTTTAGAATATAATAACAAAAAATTATACTATATATTAGGTATGAATAATAAATAAATCGTCATAATAATAACACGTACGTGAAGATTATTGTGACACCCGTCAATTTAGGACTAGAATTTAGTGCCTAATCAAGCTGTAATACATGTAATTAGTTCTGTGTTAGGCTAATTAATGTATCAATTATTATATATATTGTTGAATATATATATATCTACACAATTATGCGGTTTGTTTAAATCGTACGAATCTCAAATCGAATGGATTTCGATACAATAAAGACGGACGTTGGTGATCAATTTGATTAAGTAATACAAATATTATTTAATAACTCAATTTTATTAAAAATATTATTTATCGCAATATTTCGTAGTCAATTCGTACTGTATAAATAACATGTATACAATTAAAGTATAAACGAGATTAAAATGCAAACGCGTAAGCAAAATGAAATAAATCATCATCTATAACATAATGATTAAGTATTTAGCAAAATACTTCAACAAAAATACTGAACAATTATTCGTATTTTAAAACGTATATTAAAACATATAAAATAAATATTTAACGTTTAAACGATCGGAAAAACGAACACCGCACGGAGCGCGATTGCACGGAGTTAAAAAGTGGAGACCCACACTCGGTGGGCCCCCACTGAAATCAGCCACCAAGAGGGGGGTCATCACCTCCCCCTCACTTCACTTTTATTTTTCCATCTCTCTCTCTATCTAATTCTCTCTCAAAATTCCACCACCACACCATCACACTAAACCGCCAAATAACACCACCAAACACGCTTGAATCATCAAAATAATTACGGAAAAGGAACCACCTCAACGCGATCTACATTTTCATCTTTTCGGATTTTCAAACCGACGCCGCGTAAGTTTCCGATAAATTCCCGAAACTTCTCGTTTTAACTTGTTTTTACATGTTTATGAGTTATATAACATGTATATGTCCAAATATATGAAGAAAACACGGTTTTATAGCTTAAAAACGGGTTTGAATTGGGTTTTTGGCCGGAAAAATCTTGACAGCCGGACTTTCTGGGCTGGTGTTCTTCAATGCGACACAAGCCTTGTGTCGCATGTTGTGTCGCATTTTGCTTGTTATGTCGCACTTAGTGTCGCATAAATCCTTTTGTGTCGTACCCTTTACGACACAACGTTGTGTCGCATCTTATGTCGTATTTTTCATACGACACAATCACTATGTCGCTGTTGAATCAGCATCTCGCATCTATGCGACACAACCCTTGTGTCGTATAGATATTGTGTCGCATTTCTATGCGACACAACCCTTGTGTCGCATAACAAATTATTATGTCGCATATTGTGTCGCATAAAGCAGAATATTTACAACTTTTTACTAAGTGTCGAGACCAAAATTTTATCACTTGATTTCACCCAAATTCAAGTCCAGATGCGTTTTTCCTTAAAGTAATATAGTAGAAATAAAAATTTTCCAAGCTGCCGCCCCTTGGACCCCGCTACCAGGGGCGCTGCCCCCGGACCCCCGTACTTAGATTCCGTAAGCACATTTTTCACCAAGTGTCAAACTTGTACAACTTCAAAACACTTATACGATACAACTTTTCAAACATAATGGAATTTGTTTTTCAAGTATAACGCTTCGAAATCAATGTGGTAACATCAAGACTATTATTACAATTAATCACCAACGGACCGTACGTGTTTTCAAACATATTTCAGAATCAAACCAATCGTTGTAACTTGTATCAATTCACTCAAACAAGTCGTTGTAACTTGTATCAATTCAATCAAACAAGTCGTTGTAACTTGTATCAATTCAATCAACCAAATCGTAGTAATTTGGACATATATATATAGTTGTATAACAACTACAAAGGTAGTCTTTCGAGATACCGGTACAATTAATAACAATCAAGTGTCGTGAACACATTCAAGTTTCAAGTCTTTGGACATCAATTCACCGCTAATTACTTCAAGTTTATTAAATTAAACACTTCAAGACTCAGGTGAGTTTCATGGCCCCATTTTCACTACTTTTACCAGGGGTGTGATATTACTACTGTGACAACTCTCCAAATTAGGTATTAATTTACATTTAAGCATGTGCATTCTTACGCTAATTTCCTGGTTAAGTTTTAACAAAACTATTTGATGTGATGTAAGCCTAGCAAGCCCAGTACTTTTAAACAAAAAGTAATACATAATACGTGAGTATTTAAAGTTACATACAAATATATCGGAACGAACCCGACAAAAATAAATAACAAAAGTTTCGTGATAAAAACTTTATTAATAACTCAATTATTAATTACGAGTATTTATATATCTATAACAAATAGATACAAAGGTCTAATTATGCGTTTAACATAAAATGTATTAATAACGAACAGAAACAATTCTAAAACGCGCATACGAAGTCAAATCCTAAAAATTCCAATTTTGTGATTCATTTGAAAGTGATTAGAACATTACCTCAAAATATGAAATCCTAAATTTACTGAAATTTGGCGCTTAATTAACTGCGCGCAGTAAAATGTACAAAATTGTACATCTCTTTAAAATAATGATAACATCATTATACTGACTATAAATTACGAACCAGGAGAACACCTACATAATAGAAATATAAATTGTTGATTTTTATATTGCTATAATTATACCCGTACTCGAAATTGAGGTACCCAAAATGGGCACCTAACTCAAATAATTGAGGAAGCAGGCTATTTGAAGCCATACTCCCTCCCATTTCTCTCTGTGATCCATCGACATACTCACACACACCTCCAATAATTCTTTCAACAAAAATCTCACCTTCAATCTCCTTCTTCTTTGATCATCTTGACAACAACAACAACATCAGGAATCAAGGGCATCACCAAGATCATCATCTTCATCATCATCCGTTCATCATCATCTCCACCATTTTCGTTTGTAAGAAAAACTACAAACCTTTGATTTCTTTACTTTAAATTCGTGTTCTAACATGTTTATATAACTTAATCTATGCATATAACATATATATATGAAGGATTGAAGGTTTGATCATGAAAATGTTTACAAAACCCAAAACTATAAATCTAAAATCAATACGTGAAAACGTGTTATAATGATGTAATAAGTGGTTAAAATGATATATGTGGACTGTATAAACGATTTGGTTAAACAATGTAAAGAATTTGGAACCAAAATTTTCGAGCCTATGAGTGCTCTGTTACGAACAGGTTCTGTGAACAGCATGAATCCGGCGGATTCATGATGAATCCGGCGGATTCCCCCACGAAACTCGCACACCCCGTAATCGGTTTACACCTTGTGAACGAGTAAAAGACACGCTCGAATCCGGCGGATTCACTTGAATCCGGCGGATTCCCAAAGCTTCACTGGAACGATCTGTGAACACAAAAGAATCCGGCGGATTCAATTAAATCCGGCGGATTCACCTATTCTTGACCCGACCCGACGGCTTGATCCGAAGATCCGGCAACACCTTTTCATTTAATCAGAATCCGGCGGATTCAATTAGAATCCGGCGGATTCCCCATCTGGTCAACAACTTGACTTTTATTTTTAAATACAAACGATTTCGTTAACGATTAAAATTATTAGTAGACATTTACGAGACATTGTAAACTATTGATAATACATTAATGTGGTATATCCAAGACACGGACTTTGGACTTATTTATTTCGTACAAACAAACGATATGGGAATGAACACGTATATAATATATATATATATATATATATATACGAACTTTGTAAATTATACGATTTGAATACGATTACACAATCGGGACATTTAAACTTTTTAACACTTATTAAACAAACGTAACAATATTAAAGGCAAATGATATTTATTAAACGGAATAAATATATTATCAAGTTTTATATAACAAATAAAACTCGACACGTTTTAAATCCGAAACAACGTATTACAATATATATACATATATTCGAGGACACACGATATATATAGACACAAACGTATACGTTTTCTTAAACAAATGGAAACTTATATATATTTTAATATACGAGAACAACGTATTGATTAAATAAATATATACGACACTTAAGGAATATATATTCACAAATATATATATGTACACAATAAACTACACGTTTAACCAACGTATAATCTAATAATATACAACAAGTATATTACTTAAGTAGACATATATAAAACAAATATATGTACTTACAATGATTTTTGAATAACATACGTACGACTGTAAACAAAGTATATGTACAAATGAAACAAAACGACCTTCCGTTAAATAGACAATTACATATTGGTTTATATACTTAACCAAGTATACGATGAAAGAAATAATAACAATATTTCAACGCAATGTCATTAATAAAATTAATAACTTATATTCTTAAGAAATCAACCACTTCTTCAAACAAATCAAGCGTACTTATGTTAATATATTTATTGTATAGGTTAACATACCTTGGGCTTTTATCTGTTTGGCTGCTAGCTTTCCTACCGAGCAAACTACAGTGAGTTCACAGCCCCTACTTTGCAAATGTTTTATGCTTTTGAATACATAGGGGTGTAAACATAGAAACTGCATGCGAACACATGCAGCAAATTATATAAATGCTTTATTGCTTTATATAACTGTTTGACATGAAATATTATTTCACAACTGTTTTGGGAATTAGACAACAAATCCTAGTACGGACCAGACTTGAAATGTGTGCATGAAAGACCTTATGTCATGCAGACTATAACCATTAGCTAGGTGACTCTAGCCACTGAGTATACGAATAGTACTATTGCCGTGACGACCCTCCTATGGATGGAGCGTATACTTAACTGTCCTTCAGGCAAGAAACATAAGATTTGGTTGTGGTTTGGTTATAGGGTTAGGTCGCGTTACTTTAACTTGCGAGGTTTAGCTCACCTTTCAGGGGATTATAGTCTAAGTATTCCCACACATATTATTTAGGATAAACATATCCTACAACTGTTTTATGTCAGTATACTTACTGATTATATTCATATACTGGTAAACAACCAGACATACATTTTGGGTAACAACCCACATAAAACTATACTTCAGGGTAATTATCCCTAACATCTTACAAATTGCAAAACCTGCAAACATTTAATTATTGAATAACATTTCAATAACTTTAACATAAATTGGTTGACATACCACATATTTATACAAACCTGTGAATTCACTCAACATATTTGTTGACGACTTTCTTTCTATGTTTTACAGGAAATTAGCTATGTAAGTAAGGATCGCATGCATTCAGGATGACAACCCTGGACTACTTAGGATGCCATACTTTATGGGACAGCTTTTGAGGATTTCCTCTGTATTACTGCAGACATTGCAGTTATACTCATGAAATCTTATTTTAACATATGTATTGTAAAACTTAAATGTTTTAAACTTTATTACTACTGTACGACTTACACAGTCGTACTACTTTTGTAATAACTATTTGACTGGCATCCTTAATATATTATGTTCTGTATGATCATATGCTCTGATACGATGAATGCACAATTGTAACGTCATCACCCCCGTTGTTAAACTGTTGAAACAAGATGCTTCCGCTAAATCTTAACTTGCTTCCGCTAAACATTAAATAAACACAATTACCGATTTTGGGGGTGTGACAGACTTGGTATCAGAGCCATTGGTTATAGCGAACTAGACGTCTTTAGGTGACTGAAAACCTTAGAGACCTAGACTATAGCCTTGGCTAGAACATTCATGCATTCATACATACATACGTGTGCATATATCTAACATACGACTGACACGTCACACACAAATTCTTTTGTCACAGTATGTCTAGTCAATCACTCATTCATGTTTATGCTTCGGATGAGGAGCCGACAGAGGCTACATTTGAGGGTCCCGCGATCACTGTAGGGGATGAGTCATCTGTTCATTTGAGAGACATGTCAGATGACACTAGTGACGCTTACATTGCGCCACCACCGACAGCACATGAGGTTACCCCTATCACTACAGGTATTCACCATCAGGCCGGTGAGACTTCTCGCAGGCCTGTATATAGGAGGACACCGAGGATGTGTGTCCGAGATTTTCCTATAGGTCCGTTGGCACCAGCGGACGAGTCTGTTGAGTCTCCACAGAGGGCACCCAGGTTTGCTCATCTAGAGTGGATGACTCCTATGTTGAGGCACTGGAGGTCATTAGAGGGTTTTCCCTCCACCTTTGAGACAGGAGAGTCCTCACGACCCCCAGCATCACTGCCTACCACTGGAGAGCCGATAGAGCAGACTCTCCCTACATTAGTCGCTGTTATGCATACTTTGTTCTGTATTTCTTCTAGCAGGAGTTCTTACCTTGGACAGGTACAGGATGAGGTCTCCCGTCTGTATGGGGACATGGCTGGTATGCATGAGCATCATCATTTTCTGTTGAACCATGTGTTTACTGCTCAGGAGATAGCCGAGTCAGCACGTGCTCGTGTGAGGACACTTGAGAGACATGTTAGGATTGCAGGGCTTGTGGTTGGTACTTGTGTGGTGATGGCTGTGTTGAGGACAGCCGTGGGATCATTTCTACCGTATTTCCGTTAGACCTATGTAGGGCGGGATGTGCCTACTTAGGATTGTATATATACTATGTATTAGACTTGGAACTTTGGTTCGACGGGTATAGACAGACCTGTCATGTTTTGTATATCATTTGGATCGACGGTGTGTAGACAGACCCGTCATGCTTTGATTAGTCTTTGGATCGATGGATATCTAGGATAGATCCATCATGTTTTGTATAAAAAAAAACTTGTGAACTAACTATAATCAATTATATGATATGACGTATGTATTTGGTTTATTATTATTGTTTATATTACTGTGCGTTGTGATTGGATTATATATTGACAATATAGACTACATAACTGTGGATACTGAAATATGTCTTTGTAACCTATAGATCTCTTGAAACTGGAAAAATGGCAGAACCTGTCATAAGTGAATATTCATCAGATGATGACATAACCATCGACGAGCAGATACAATATGAATATGTCGATACAGAAACAATTCCGATAGTGGAACTGGTGGAAGAAGAGATTGAGAACCACCACTTTGGATTGATTGACATAGAGGAATATGAGAGAGTTAGAGACCAAGCTGAAGAGCTAGATGGTCAAAACTGGGAACTTGCATCTAAATGCAAGAACTATGAAACTGAGTTGAGAATCCTAAAGAGGCCTATGTCTGTCCGAGTTAGGGATAGAATTCGCTTCTGGAAGAAAGTAGCTAGTGATCGTAAGAAGAGAGTCAAGACTTGGATTAAACGTCTGAGCAAATGCTCAACTGAGAATGATCTGGACTATTATCCAACTCTACGATACAAGACTATGCTAGAAAGGCATTACTCCTCTCCTAACCTGGACCAGGAGTGAAAGAAAAAGAACTGCACTACGACAGAGAACATAGCTAAAGATAGCTTAATAAAGAACTGATGAAGAACTGTCGTAGGAATATAATCGTTTTGTTAGGATCTAAGTATAGCTAAGTTTAGTTTAATTAGTACTGTAGCAACTCGTGTAGTATTGGAAATCAATCTTGATGGATATAGGAGATATCATCAAGTTTTGTAATGAAACGATGTAAGAACGTTCTAGTTAATGTATAATATAACTTAGGTTCGATTCGAAATTTCGTGCGAATTATATTCATCTCCATATACAAGTGATAGAAAAGTTATCACGTAATAATTGTTGAAACCATTTCTTGCAAACTTTGAAAACCTACCATACTATGAATTATTTATCTTATCTTGAATTCCATAAAACATTGATTGCACTTAAACGATGATGAAAAGAAATATGTATTTGGCATTATATAATGACGCCTGGCCAACGTGATTATATTGTACAAAGTACATATGGGTGTTTCAAAGTCGTGCGATATACAATGTGAAACATTATTCTCTCAAATTCTCCATACTATTCATTTGATAGACAATGTGAAATCTTGTTCATCACATTCATTATCTTGGCATTGACTTCTGCATTTTATTCATCGCAGAACTGAACTATGCCGCCAAAACGACGAATTACTAGGAACAGTCAGAAAACAACTGTACCTCCTACATCTGAAACCATTCCACCACCTAACACTGAGGAAACTACTGAGCAGTTAATAGCTAGACGCATAGCTGAAGGTATTGCCGAGTATGAGGCAAGCCGAAACCGTGAGACTGGGATTAATAACAGTGGATCGACCCCTGTTATTGCTGAGACTGTTGTGAATAACCGCAAAGGGTGTTCATATAAGACATTTCAGGCATGTAAACCACCATCTTTCTGTGGCACCGAAGGTGCTATTGGTATTATACACTGGATAGAAAAGATGGATTCTGTGTTGGACATCAGTGATTGTCTACCAGACACTGCAGTGAAGTATGTTGCCTGCACACTAGCTGATAAAGCTTTGACTTGGTGGAACAGTCAAGTTCAGTCGATGGGACGACCAGCTGCTTATTCCATGACATGGGAAACATTGAAGAGTATGATGATGGAAGAATTCTGCCCTCGCAGTGAGATGCAGAAAATTGAGACTGAGCTGTGGAACATTGCTATGATTGGTGCTGATATCACTGGTTACACAACTAGGTTCCAAGAACTAGCTCGTCTTGTGCCACATATGGTAACGCCTGAGTATAAGCGTATTGAACGCTATGTGTATGGACTGGCACCACAGATCAGGAGTTTAGTTACGTCCTCCAAACCTGACACTTTCAGGAGCGCTGTTACCTTAGCGCAGAGTTTGACTGATGAAGCAGTTAGAATGGGGACACTGACCAAGAAGACTGTGTCGGTTAAGGTTGAGCAGAGCAGTGCTGAAGCTGGTAGTTCTGGAGGTAAGAAGCGTAAGTGGAATGACCGTCAGGGTCAATCCAACAAGAAAGGATCTGGAAATCCAAAGTCTTACGCTGCCACCATTGTGGAATCGAAGCCATACTTGGGTAACAAACCTAAGTGTGATAAGTGTAGCAAACACCACGAGGGTGAGTGTTGGTTTTGCGACAGCTGTAAGGGATGGGGTCACAAAACCCAAAACTGTAAGGTAAACCCTGCCCCTAAGGGAAACACTGCTCGCCAGAACCAAGGATGTTTTGAGTGTGGCGACACGAGGCACTATCGAAACCGATGCCCTCGACTCAATAACCAAAACCGTAACGCCAACAACGCTCGTAATCGCAACAACAATGGAAACAACCGCGGTAACAACAACAACCGAACCAACAACAACAATGCTAACAACAACAACAATCAGCCAGCTCGTGGACGCGTGTTCATGTTAGGAGCACCAGAGGCACGTCAGGATCCTAACACAGTCACTGGTACGTTTCTTGTAAACAACCACTTTGCTTCTGTGTTATTCGATTCCGGTGCTGATTTAAGTTTTGTGTCCACTGAGTTTAGACCACTATTAGAGATCGAATCCCTTAAGCTAGATAACAAATACACAGTAGAGCTAGCTGATGGTAAGTTGATTGAATCAGGAGAAATAGTACCAGGATGTTCCTTAACGTTAGAAGGTCATTCTTTCAGAATAGACTTACTACCGGTAGAACTAGGGAGCTTCGATATAGTGGTTGGCATGGATTGGTTATCACTGAACCGCGCAGAGATCATCTGTCATGAGAAGATTGTACGGTTACCTTTACCGTCAGGAGAAATGTTGATGGTTCAAGGAGAAAAGAGTAATCGTGTGGTGAAAACGATTACATGCATGAAGGCAAATAAGTATCTACGAAAAGGGTACCAAGCATTTTTGGTACATGTTGTGAATAAGAAACCCGAGGAGCGACGCATAGACGACGTGGCCGTAGTACGCGACTACCCAGGAGTATTTCCTGACGAGCTACCAGGGATACCACCTCCTCGGCAGGTTGAATTCCATATCGACCTAGTGCCGGGAGCTGCACCGATTGCTCGTGCGCCTTACCGTTTAGCTCCATCAGAAATGCAGGAACTGTCTGCACAGTTGCAAGAACTGTTGGATTTAGGATTCATCCGACCGAGCTTTTCACCGTGGGGAGCTCCGGTGTTATTTGTCAAAAAGAAGGATGGATCAATGCGGATGTGTATCGATTATCGAGAACTGAACAAAGTGACGATTAAGAACCGATACCCATTGCCACGCATCGACGATTTGTTTGACCAGCTGCAAGGGTCAAGTTATTACTCAAAGATCGACTTGAGATCGGGTTACCATCAACTGAAGGTACGGGATGAAGATATCCCTAAGACTGCATTTAGGACTCGATATGGTCATTACGAGTTCCTGGTTATGCCATTCGGGCTAACGAATGCGCCAGCAGTGTTCATGGATCTAATGAATAGAGTATGTAAACCTTACCTTGATAAGTTCGTCATCGTGTTTATTGACGATATCTTGATATACTCGCGAACAAAGGAAGACCATGAACGACATCTGAGGCTGATTCTTGAATTACTGGAGAAAGAGAAGCTTTATGCAAAGTTCTCTAAATGCGAGTTTTGGATGCGTGAGGTTCATTTCCTGGGTCACGTGATCAATAACAAAGGAATTCACGTGGACCCATCCAAAATTGAGGCGATTAAAAATTGGGAAGCCCCAAAGACCCCAACTGAGATACGACAATTTCTTGGGTTAGCCGGTTACTACCGAAGATTCATTGAGAATTTCTCGAAGATAGCTCAACCAATTACCGCCCTAACTCAAAAAGACAAGAAGTTTGATTGGGGCGAGAAGCAAGAGAACGCTTTTCAACTACTGAAAGAGAAATTGAGTACCGCTCCTATCCTATCATTACCAGAAGGAGTAGAAAACTTTGTTGTCTACTGTGATGCTTCACATCAAGGATTAGGTTGCGTGTTGATGCAAAACGACAAAGTCATTGCTTATGCGTCTCGTCAATTGAAGATTCACGAGAAGAACTATACGACGCATGACTTAGAGCTAGGAGCAGTCGTTTTTGCCCTTAAGATTTGGAGACACTACCTTTATGGTACGAAGTGTACGATCTTTACTGATCACAAAAGTCTCCAACACATATTTGACCAGAAAGAACTCAACATGAGACAGAGACGTTGGGTTGAATTGTTGAATGATTACGACTGTGAAATCAAGTACCATCCAGGCAAAGCTAATGTAGTAGCGGATGCCTTGAGTCGTAAGGAAAGAGTGAAACCTCGAAGAGTTCGAGCGTTAGGACTGACAATCCACTTGGATCTGATTTCCCAAATTCGTGATGCTCAACAAGCAGCCTTTACTCCAGAACGTATGAAGGACGAATCCCTCAAAGGGATGGAGAAACAACTGGAGTCTAAGGAAAATGGAGTATTGTACTTCATGAATCGAATTTGGATTCCTTGTGTTGATGAGCTACGTAGCCTAGTATTGGACGAAGCTCATAAGTCTAATTACTCGATACATCCTGGTGCAGATAAGATGTACCACGATCTGAAAGGATTTTACTGGTGGCCTGGCATGAAAAGAAACATTGCCACCTATGTTAGTAGATGTCTGACTTGTGCAAAAGTTAAGACTGAGTACCAAAAGCCATCCGGACTTTTGCAACAACCAGAGTTGCCCAAATGGAAATGGGAACACATCACGATGGATTTCATCACGAAACTACCGAAAACATCATCTGGAATGGACTCCATATGGGTGATTGTCGATCGACTGACAAAGTCAGCTCACTTTCTTGCCATTAAGGAAACGGATAAGATGGAAAAGCTGTCTAGAATTTACATAAAAGAAGTTGTTTCTAGACATGGAGTTCCATTATCCATCATCTCTGATAGAGATGCACGTTTCACCTCTCGCTTCTGGCAAACACTGCAACAAGCTTTAGGCACTAGACTCGACATGAGTACCGCCTACCATCCACAAACTGATGGTCAAAGCGAGCGAACGATACAAACGCTTGAGGACTTGCTACGAGCATGCGTGATTGATTTTGGAGGAAACTGGGATGTTCATCTCCCTTTAGCTGAATTCTCGTACAACAATAGTTATCATACGAGTATACAGATGGCACCTTTCGAGGCGTTGTACGGACGCAAGTGCCGATCCCCACTATGTTGGGCAGATATGGATGACAGACAATTATCAGGTCCTGAGATAGTCCAAGAGACAACGGACAAAATATCTCAAGTGCTTAATCGATTAAAAACGGCACGAGACCGACAAAAGAGTTATGCAGACAATAGACGAAAACCTTTAGAGTTTCAAGTAGGTGACAAAGTCCTACTCAAGGTATCTCCTTGGAAAGGAGTTGTGCGATTTGGAAAACGCGGTAAATTGAACCCACGTTACATCGGACCTTTTGAGATCCTAGAAAGGATTGGTCCTGTAGCTTATAAGCTTAAACTCCCGCAAGAACTTAGTAATATTCACGACACGTTTCACGTGAGTAACCTTAAGAAGTGTCTATCTGACGAAGCGTTAATCATACCTCCCGACGAAATTTATGTCGACTCAAAACTCAACTTCGTGGAGGAACCGCTTGAAGTAATGGATACGAAAACACAGAAACTCCGAAACAGTCGGATCAAACTTGTCAAGATTCGATGGAACTCGAAAAGAGGCCCAGAGTTCACTTGGGAACGTGAGGACGAGATACGCAAGAAGTATCCCCATTTATTTGAAACCGTGACCACGACTCACGACACAAATTAAATCTCGGGACGAGATTTCCCTAACGAGGGGAGAAATATACAATCCTAAGTTTACTGAAATTTGGCGCTTAATTAACTGCGCGCAGTAAAATGTACAAAATTGTACATCTCTTTAAAATAATGATAACATCATTATACTGACTATAAATTACGAACCAGGAGAACACCTACATAATAGAAATATAAATTGTTGATTTTTATATTGCTATAATTATACCCGTACTCGAAATTGAGGTACCCAAAATGGGCACCTAACTCAAATAATTGAGGAAGCAGGCTATTTGAAGCCATACTCCCTCCCATTTCTCTCTGTGATCCATCGACATACTCACACACACCTCCAATAATTCTTTCAACAAAAATCTCACCTTCAATCTCCTTCTTCTTTGATCATCTTGACAACAACAACAACATCAGGAATCAAGGGCATCACCAAGATCATCATCTTCATCATCATCCGTTCATCATCATCTCCACCATTTTCGTTTGTAAGAAAAACTACAAACCTTTGATTTCTTTACTTTAAATTCGTGTTCTAACATGTTTATATAACTTAATCTATGCATATAACATATATATATGAAGGATTGAAGGTTTGATCATGAAAATGTTTACAAAACCCAAAACTATAAATCTAAAATCAATACGTGAAAACGTGTTATAATGATGTAATAAGTGGTTAAAATGATATATGTGGACTGTATAAACGATTTGGTTAAACAATGTAAAGAATTTGGAACCAAAATTTTCGAGCCTATGAGTGCTCTGTTACGAACAGGTTCTGTGAACAGCATGAATCCGGCGGATTCATGATGAATCCGGTGGATTCCCCCACGAAACTCGCACACCCCGTAATCGGTTTACACCTTGTGAACGAGTAAAAGACACGCTCGAATCCGGCGGATTCACTTGAATCCGGCGGATTCCCAAAGCTTCACTGGAACGATCTGTGAACACAAAAGAATCCGGCGGATTCAATTAAATCCGGCGGATTCACCTATTCTTGACCCGACCCGACGGCTTGATCCGAAGATCCGGCAACACCTTTTCATTTAATCAGAATCCGGCGGATTCAATTAGAATCCGGCGGATTCCCCATCTGGTCAACAACTTGACTTTTATTTTTAAATACAAACGATTTCGTTAACGATTAAAATTATTAGTAGACATTTACGAGACATTGTAAACTATTGATAATACATTAATGTGGTATATCCAAGACACGGACTTTGGACTTATTTATTTCGTACAAACAAACGATATGGGAATGAACACGTATATAATATATATATATATATATATATATATATATATATATATATATATATATATACGAACTTTGTAAATTATACGATTTGAATACGATTACACAATCGGGACATTTAAACTTTTTAACACTTATTAAACAAACGTAACAATATTAAAGGCAAATGATATT
The DNA here is from genome assembly GCA_949592205.1 of Helichrysum umbraculigerum. Lineage (NCBI taxonomy): Eukaryota > Viridiplantae > Streptophyta > Magnoliopsida > Asterales > Asteraceae > Helichrysum > Helichrysum umbraculigerum. The sequence continues at coordinate 387,910,736 of CATIUR010000001.1, forward strand.
TATTAAACGGAATAAATATATTATCAAGTTTTATATAACAAATAAAACTCGACACGTTTTAAATCCGAAACAACGTATTACAATATATATACATATATTCGAGGACACACGATATATATAGACACAAACGTATACGTTTTCTTAAACAAATGGAAACTTATATATATTTTAATATACGAGAACAACGTATTGATTAAATAAATATATACGACACTTAAGGAATATATATTCACAAATATATATATGTACACAATAAACTACACGTTTAACCAACGTATAATCTAATAATATACAACAAGTATATTACTTAAGTAGACATATATAAAACAAATATATGTACTTACAATGATTTTTGAATAACATACGTACGACTGTAAACAAAGTATATGTACAAATGAAACAAAACGACCTTCCGTTAAATAGACAATTACATATTGGTTTATATACTTAACCAAGTATACGATGAAAGAAATAATAACAATATTTCAACGCAATGTCATTAATAAAATTAATAACTTATATTCTTAAGAAATCAACCACTTCTTCAAACAAATCAAGCGTACTTATGTTAATATATTTATTGTATAGGTTAACATACCTTGGGCTTTTATCTGTTTGGCTGCTAGCTTTCCTACCGAGCAAACTACAGTGAGTTCACAGCCCCTACTTTGCAAATGTTTTATGCTTTTGAATACATAGGGGTGTAAACATAGAAACTGCATGCGAACACATGCAGCAAATTATATAAATGCTTTATTGCTTTATATAACTGTTTGACATGAAATATTATTTCACAACTGTTTTGGGAATTAGACAACAAATCCTAGTACGGACCAGACTTGAAATGTGTGCATGAAAGACCTTATGTCATGCAGACTATAACCATTAGCTAGGTGACTCTAGCCACTGAGTATACGAATAGTACTATTGCCGTGACGACCCTCCTATGGATGGAGCGTATACTTAACTGTCCTTCAGGCAAGAAACATAAGATTTGGTTGTGGTTTGGTTATAGGGTTAGGTCGCGTTACTTTAACTTGCGAGGTTTAGCTCACCTTTCAGGGGATTATAGTCTAAGTATTCCCACACATATTATTTAGGATAAACATATCCTACAACTGTTTTATGTCAGTATACTTACTGATTATATTCATATACTGGTAAACAACCAGACATACATTTTGGGTAACAACCCACATAAAACTATACTTCAGGGTAATTATCCCTAACATCTTACAAATTGCAAAACCTGCAAACATTTAATTATTGAATAACATTTCAATAACTTTAACATAAATTGGTTGACATACCACATATTTATACAAACCTGTGAATTCACTCAACATATTTGTTGACGACTTTCTTTCTATGTTTTACAGGAAATTAGCTATGTAAGTAAGGATCGCATGCATTCAGGATGACAACCCTGGACTACTTAGGATGCCATACTTTATGGGACAGCTTTTGAGGATTTCCTCTGTATTACTGCAGACATTGCAGTTATACTCATGAAATCTTATTTTAACATATGTATTGTAAAACTTAAATGTTTTAAACTTTATTACTACTGTACGACTTACACAGTCGTACTACTTTTGTAATAACTATTTGACTGGCATCCTTAATATATTATGTTCTGTATGATCATATGCTCTGATACGATGAATGCACAATTGTAACGTCATCACCCCCGTTGTTAAACTGTTGAAACAAGATGCTTCCGCTAAATCTTAACTTGCTTCCGCTAAACATTAAATAAACACAATTACCGATTTTGGGGGTGTGACAACTACTTCATTTTGTTTTACAAGTAGAACGCAAGTGCCAACCTTCAAATACTACATGAGTTTCAAGCTAATCAATTGAAGTACTCTATAGCATAGTCTCTAATATTTTAGCGTGAATGTTAGTATATGATATCATATGTGTAACACCCGCCAAATTAGGACTAGAGATTAGTGCCTAATCGAATGTTAATACATGTAATTAGTTCCTGGTTAGGCTAATTAATGTATCGAATTATATATATTGTTGAATATACACGAATATGCGATTTGATTAAATCGTACGCAATTTAAATCGGATGTATTTCGATTCAAATTTAATATGGACGTTGGTGACAAATTTTATTAAATAACGTTGTTATGTCAAAAATATTATTATTATAATATTTCGTATTCGTTCGTATCATACAATCAGAAATTATACAATTTAAAATGTAAAACGCGCAAACTAAATAAACCAACTTACATTATTAACTCAAACGTAAACTTATTTGTAAAATAATTAAATAAAATATCACGTAATAATTTGTATTTAAAACGTACCATTTAATATTTAAAATAATTATTTAACGCCTAAAAGACGGAGCAAACGAACACCGCACGGAACGAGAACACGGAGCGAAAATGGGGACTTAAACCCCATTTCCCCCTCCCTTTTTCCCTCACTTTCTCTTTTCTCTTTCTCTTTCTTCTTTCTTTCCTCTCAAACTTTCATCACCAAAACCTCACTAAAATCGCAATTAAACATATTAAACTCGCTTGGATCATCTCGGCTCTTTGGAAGAAAACGACCACCGCATCACGATCTACAACTCTACCTTCTCGGATTTCTCATCCGATACTTTGTAAGTTTCCGACAAATCCCGAAATCTCTCATTTTTAAGTGTTTTCACTTCCTAGTAGTTTGTAACAACTCATAATGTCCCTATAAGGGTTGGGTAAAAGTTTTGGACCGAACGGAAACCGAAAAACTCGTTTTCGACCCATTTTCCGGCCAACAGACCGCTACGTCGCATTTGGCCCGGAATTTATGCGACGTCAGCCTCTACGTCGCAAAACACCTCGTGACGTCGCATAGTGCGACGTCAGTCACAACGTCGCATTAAATTGCGACGTCGCATATAGCGACGTCACCCTTAACGTCGCCAATACCTCACTACGTCGCATTTAGCGACGTAAACCCCTACGTCGCAGAAATCACCTACGTCGCATTAGCGACGTAGCACCCTACGTCGCATTAAATTGCGAAACGTCGCCTTTAGCGACGTCATGCTCTACGTCGCAATCCTACCTGCGACGTCGCACCCTACGTCGCATAAAACAGCAGGTTTCAAACTTTAATTTCACTAAGTGTCGAACTTTTGCAACCTCAAATCCTTATACGATACGACTTACAAAACATTTTGGGACACTTTTGTAAGTGCAAAACATCGATAACTTGATAATAATACTTAAAGATTATTATTGCAAACTCGTCACCAACGGGCCGTACACCTTCCAAACACATAAACTTATCAACCAAATAGTGGAGATTTGGACATTATAGTTGGATGAACAACTACTGGGGTGATCTTTTGAGATACCCAATCATATTTATAACCATCGCGTGTCGTGGACACCCTCAGGTTACAAGTCTTTGGACTTCATACTCGGCTAATCAACTTACGTTTGTTTAAACGCTTACAGACTCAGGTGAGTCTCATAGCCCCTCTTTTACTGTTTTACTTAGGGGTGTGATATACTGCTCAACTTTTAACATGTGAACGCAAGTACCAACTTTTCATATACTACATGAGTTTTTCGAAACTAATCATTTTAAAGTCCTCCGTCAGCATAGTTGTTAATACGTTGTAGCGTGAATATTAGTATATGGTACCATATAGGATTGACCCTCCTCGTTCGGGTTAGCAAGCACTAGCCGGGTAAACGGACGTACTAATATTTGGGAAGACGAATGTTGATTAGGCATTCGTGGAGGCACCTCGCCCGGAATTCTCTATAGGGGACCCGGCCCTCGAGTTAAGCTCAACTATGTGCTCATGGCTGTATACACGATGATTATCATTTAATTGCTGGATGCAATTCATTATTTTATTGCTGGATGCAATACATTATTTAAATCTTGCGGTTCATACGATATAACTTGATTTCAAACCTGTGAGCTCACCAGCTTTATAGCTGACCTTTTAGCATATATCGCAGGTACCCAGCAGTAGGATGTTTCTGCTTCAGGATTTAGCTCGAGTCAGCATACAGAAGTTTGAGATTTTCTTGCATTAGTATATTTTGTATAAGTACTTATGTACTGAAATCTCATTTGATTTAACTCGAGCTATGTAACGCTTTAAATGTTGTAAACATTTCAGTTATCAATATATTTTGTTAAAACGACGCATATAGAGTCGTTTGCTATTTATCTTTGTGCTTTGTTATTGATTAGTAACACCCAAATCAAGCTTCCGCAAATCATCAAATTTGGGGGTGTTACAGATTGGTATCAGAGCCTAAGGTTATAGTGAACTAGGTTGCATTTAGTGAGCCTAGACTATGACCATTAGGCAGTATTCCTTATTAGGTATGACTGGTTCAGGGATTACAGCATACGAGTTTAATTTAACATAGCCTGATCAACTATGTACAATTAAGCAAAGATGATGTAAGATCTGAAAGTAGTTATGGCTGAACAGGATACAATAGAAGACTCTGACCTCGAGAGAACCGAGACTTAAACATGTTTATGCTAGACACTCAATAGGCTATATTATATAGGAACTATATGAATATAGGCCTCAATCTTACTAACGCTTTGTCTCAGAAATGGCAAACATTCCATCAAATTCATCTCGTTCTCAATCCGGGTCGCAGAACCCAAGGGTAGCAAGGAGGAACTCAAGGATGCCTCGAGCTGGCCCGTATCCCACTCACTCCACCTTGCCGGCCTTAGCCGCCAGAGTGAATCAACACGAACAGCGACTTCGCACCATGGATGTCGTGTTGCAGGAAACCAACGAAAACTGGAGACTTACATCCCTTGAACGCATCGAACAAGTCTCCGACGACCTTGGAACCACAAACAACAACATGGATGTCCTCCGTAACCAAATAATAGAAATAAGGGTGGAAAATGCCCTTCTACAACGAAGGATGGAAGAATGTGAGCAACGCTCACATGAAGCAGAAGAATATGCGCGTGGACTAACACAACGACTAGCACTCGCAGAAGACAACGCCCGACAAGCCAGCAGGCTTGCAAACACTGTGGACCGTCTTGTCACAATGATGGAACAAATTAATCTACGCTAAGACTAGTGTGGTCTTTGTCTTGTAATCTATCCTGTAATCTAGTAACTATCTACGCGCTACTCTATAATTCAGTCGGATGTAACAATTCCCGACATCTTTTGTAATACATCTGTAGGATGTAACCTTTGAACACGTACTATCTATTAAATGTTCCTTGCTGTTTCAACTCATATCGATTGCCATTATTCCTGTTGATGTTATGTATTACTGCTTTTATACATGTACATCTGTGATAAATACAACTTTCTTGCAAAATCTCATGTATCTTCATTTCTTTTATTGAAGAATCATGCCGCCAAAGTCAAGACCTTACACCGATGCACAGATTACTTCACTCATAACCCAGGCTGTTACTGAAGCCTTGGCTCGCAATACTCCACCCAACTCCACAAGAAACAGCGATACCGCTGGAACCTCTACCACCAAACCTTGTTCTTACAAGGACTTCCAAAGCTGCAAACCCTCGAGTTTCAAGGGTTCTGAAGGAGCCATCGGACTGATTAGATGGTTCGAGAAAATGGAAACTGTTTTCCGTGTCAGTAAATGCGCGGAGAACGACAAAGTAAACTTTGCCACCTGCTCTCTTGAAGATGATGCCCACTCTTGGTGGAATTCATATACCCAATCAGTGGGTGCTGACATTGCCTACCAAATCACTTGGGAGGAATTGAAAGCCAAACTCACTGCCAAGTACTGCTCTATCGCCAAACTCCAGAAGCTAGATGAGGAGTTCTGGAACTTAAAGGTTCAGGGTGGTGACATCGATGGTTATACCACCAGATTTCAACAATTAGCTGCCCTCCGCCCAGCTATGGTAAGCACTGAACCTGATAAAATCAGGAAGTACGCCCTTGGTCTCCCTGATTTTGTTCGGGGACACGTCATCTCTTCAAAACCAGCCACCATTGACGGTGCAATCTCATTGGCCCAAGACCTGATGTCTATGAGCCAAGATTCTGAACCACCCACTTCATCCTCCCAAAACAACAAACGCAAGTGGTCTGACTACCACAACAACCACTCCAACCAACAAAACAAGAAACCTGACACCATCAAAGCCTACAACACCACCACCGACATCATCCGGGGTTACACTGGGAGCAAACCATATTGTCCCAAGTGCAGACTTCACCATGAGGGTTCTTGTGGTCCCTTTTGCAACAACTGCAAGAGGTACGGCCATCTCACCAAAGACTGCCGCTCACCCACCAACAACAACTCCAACAACAACACCAGACCACCCAAAGTATGTTTTGAGTGTGGAAACCCCGGGCATTTCAGGGATACGTGCCCAAAACTGAAGAACCGCAACAACAACAACAACAACCACAGCAACAACAACAACAACAACACCCGCAGCAGAGCTTTCGTCATCAAATCTGGGGACGCCCGCCAGGACCCGAATGTGGTCTCGGGTATGTTCCTCCTCAACAACTTAACTGCTTCTGTTCTATTTGATACTGGTGCTGATAGAAGCTTTATCTCCGATGATTTTTGCCCACTACTTGACATCACTCCTGTTGCCTTAGATGTTAAGTACACTGTAGAGCTAGCAAATGGAAAACTCGTAGAAACCACCAGTGTGATACCTAATTGCACACTAAACCTAGCCGATGAGACCTTTTCGATCGATCTTATACCCATCGAAATTGGCAGTTTCGACGTCATTATTGGAATGGACTGGTTGTCCAAACATCGAGCTGAAATTGTTTGTCACGATAAAATCGTCCGTATCCCACTCGCCGTTGGTGGAACCTTGATCATACAGGGGGAGACCGGTGGGACTGGACTCAATATAATCTCCTGTTTAAAAACCCGAAAATTTCTGAGAAAGGGTTACCCCGCAATACTTGCACACATCACAGAGAAGAAGTCGGAGGAGAAGCGACTTGAAGATGTGCCAATTGTTAGGGACTTTCCCGAAGTCTTTCCAGAAGAACTGCCTGGTTTACCTCCATCTAGACAGGTCGAGTTCTCAATTGATCTCGTGCCGGGTGCCGCACCGGTGGCCCGCGCACCGTACCGTTTAGCCCCATCTGAACTTCAGGAGTTGTCCTCTCAGTTACAGGAACTTCTGGATCGAGGATTCATTAGACCGAGTTCGTCACCTTGGGGAGCTCCGGTCTTATTTGTCAAAAAGAAGGACGGTACATTCCGAATGTGCATCGACTATCGAGAGTTGAACAAATTGACCGTCAAGAACCGTTATCCACTTCCTCGCATTGATGATTTATTCGACCAACTTCAGGGTTCAAGTTTCTACTCAAAAATCGACCTGCGATCAGGTTATCATCAGTTACGAGTTCGCGACGCCGATATTCCAAAAACTGCTTTCAGAACTCGTTACGGGCACTACGAATTCCAAGTGATGCCCTTTGGTCTAACCAACGCACCGGCTGTATTCATGGATCTCATGAACCGGGTGTGCAAACTTTATCTCGACAAGTTTGTCATTGTCTTTATCGATGACATACTCATTTACTCGCGCAACGAACAAGAACATGCACAACACCTCAAAACCATCCTTGAACTCCTTAGGCACGAGGAGCTTTATGCCAAATTCTCTAAGTGTGAGTTCTGGATACAAACTGTTCAATTTCTTGGTCACGTGATCGACAGTCAGGGAATCCACGTGGACCCATCAAAGATCGAGGCTATCAAAGACTGGCAAGCACCCACCTCTGCAACTGAAGTACGACAATTCTTGGGTCTTGCTGGGTATTATCGACGATTTATTGAAAATTTCTCCAAAATAGCTCAAGCACTCACGGTACTGACTCAGAAGGACAAAAGGTTCGATTGGACCGAGAAACAAGAGTCAGCGTTCCAACTTCTGAAACAAAAGCTTTGCAGTGCTCCAATTTTATCACTACCCGAAGGCACCGATGACTTCGTGGTATACTGCGATGCTTCTCACCAAGGTCTTGGTTGCGTGTTGATGCAACGAGACAAGGTCATTGCTTATGCCTCACGACAGCTAAAAATTCACGAAAAGAACTACACCACTCATGATCTCGAGCTTGGAGCTGTCGTTTTTGCTCTCAAAATCTGGAGACATTATCTCTACGGCACTAAGTGCACAAATCTTTACCGATCATAAAAGTCTCCAACACATCTTCGATCAGAAGGATCTCAATATGAGGCAACGTCGATGGGTCGAGTTGCTTACCGATTACGATTGCGAGATCAAGTACCATCCAGGGAAGGCTAATGTTGTAGCCGATGCCCTCAGTCGAAAGGAACGATCAAAACCACTTCGAGTCCGAGCCCTCAGTATGACCATTCACAACGATCTTACCGTTCAGATTCATACCGCTCAGATCGAAGCCTCGAAACCTGAAAACATCAAAAATGAAGCCTTGCGGGGCATAGACAAACAATTTGAAATCAAACCTAACGGGATTAGGTATTTCTCAAACCGAATATGGTTGCCTAGTTTTGGGAACCTACGAGACTTGGTGATGGACGAGGCTCACAAGTCTAAATATTCTATTCATCCTGGATCCGATAAGATGTACCATGGCATTAAGGAATTTTATTGGTGGCCAAACATGAAAGCCGAAATCGCCACTTATGTCAGCAAGTGTCTTACTTGCTCGAAAGTCAAAACCGAACATCAGAAACCTCCTGGTTTACTCCAACAGCCTGAAATCCCTGAATGGAAATGGGATCAAATTGCCATGGATTTCATAACCAAACTACCCAAGTCGTCGAGCGGTTGCGATACCATTTGGGTGATCGTCGATCGTCTCACCAAATCTGCTCATTTCCTGGCAATCAAAGAAAACGATAAAATGGAACGCCTTACACAAATCTACATCAAGGAAATCATTTCTCATCACGGTGTTCCAACCTCAATCATCTCTGACAGAGATGCCCGTTTCACCTCTCACTTTTGGCAATCACTTCAAAAAGCTTTGGGTACTCGCCTTGATATGAGTACCGCATACCATCCTCAAACCGACGGCCAAAGTGAGCGAACCATTCAAACACTGGAAGACATGCTACGAGCCTGCGTAGTTGACTTCGGTACAAATTGGGAAAAACATCTACCGTTGTGCGAATTTTCGTACAATAACAGTTATCACGCCAGCATTAAGGCTGCACCTTTTGAGGCACTGTACGGTCGTAAGTGCCGATCACCGATCTGTTGGACTGAAGTGGGAGATAGTCAACTCACTGGTCCTGAACTCATTCACGCCACCACTGAGAAAATTGTGGAAATCCAAAACAGACTCAAAGCCGCACGTGATCGTCAGAAAAGTTATGCTGACGTAAGACGCAAACCACTCGAGTTCCAAGTTGGGGATCGAGTACTCTTAAAAGTATCGCCTTGGAAAGGCGTCATCCGTTTTGGCAAACGCGGGAAGTTGAATCCCCGGTACATCGGACCTTTTGAGATCCTCGAACGGATTGGCCCCGTAGCTTATCGATTGCAGCTGCCATCCGAACTCAGCAGCGTGCACCCTACTTTTCATATCTCAAATTTGAAGAAGTGTCTGTCCGATGAGACACTTATTATTCCACTAGATGAAATCCGTGTTGACGATAAACTTCATTTCGTTGAGGAACCCGCTGAAATTATGGACCGTGAGGTCAAACAACTGAAACAAAGTCGTATTCCCATCGTCAAGGTCAGATGGAATTCGCGGCGTGGTCCGGAATTCACCTGGGAACGGGAAGACCAAATGCGACTCAAATATCCTCAACTTTTCACTGATTCTACATCAAACACGACTTCGAACTAAATTTCGGGACGAAATTCTTCTAACAGGGGGAGAATGTAACACCCGCCAAATTAGGACTAGAGATTAGTGCCTAATCGAATGTTAATACATGTAATTAGTTCCTGGTTAGGCTAATTAATGTATCGAATTATATATATTGTTGAATATACACGAATATGCGATTTGATTAAATCGTACGCAATTTAAATCGGATGTATTTCGATTCAAATTTAATATGGACGTTGGTGACAAATTTTATTAAATAACGTTGTTATGTCAAAAATATTATTATTATAATATTTCGTATTCGTTCGTATCATACAATCAGAAATTATACAATTTAAAATGTAAAACGCGCAAACTAAATAAACCAACTTACATTATTAACTCAAACGTAAACTTATTTGTAAAATAATTAAATAAAATATCACGTAATAATTTGTATTTAAAACGTACCATTTAATATTTAAAATAATTATTTAACGCCTAAAAGACGGAGCAAACGAACACCGCACGGAACGAGAACACGGAGCGAAAATGGGGACTTAAACCCCATTTCCCCCTCCCTTTTTCCCTCACTTTCTCTTTTCTCTTTCTCTTTCTTCTTTCTTTCCTCTCAAACTTTCATCACCAAAACCTCACTAAAATCGCAATTAAACATATTAAACTCGCTTGGATCATCTCGGCTCTTTGGAAGAAAACGACCACCGCATCACGATCTACAACTCTACCTTCTCGGATTTCTCATCCGATACTTTGTAAGTTTCCGACAAATCCCGAAATCTCTCATTTTTAAGTGTTTTCACTTCCTAGTAGTTTGTAACAACTCATAATGTCCCTATAAGGGTTGGGTAAAAGTTTTGGACCGAACGGAAACCGAAAAACTCGTTTTCGACCCATTTTCCGGCCAACAGACCGCTACGTCGCATTTGGCCCGGAATTTATGCGACGTCAGCCTCTACGTCGCAAAACACCTCGTGACGTCGCATAGTGCGACGTCAGTCACAACGTCGCATTAAATTGCGACGTCGCATATAGCGACGTCACCCTTAACGTCGCCAATACCTCACTACGTCGCATTTAGCGACGTAAACCCCTACGTTGCAGAAATCACCTACGTCGCATTAGCGACGTAGCACCCTACGTCGCATTAAATTGCGAAACGTCGCCTTTAGCGACGTCATGCTCTACGTCGCAATCCTACCTGCGACGTCGCACCCTACGTCGCATAAAACAGCAGGTTTCAAACTTTAATTTCACTAAGTGTCGAACTTTTGCAACCTCAAATCCTTATACGATACGACTTACAAAACATTTTGGGACACTTTTGTAAGTGCAAAACATCGATAACTTGATAATAATACTTAAAGATTATTATTGCAAACTCGTCACCAACGGGCCGTACACCTTCCAAACACATAAACTTATCAACCAAATAGTGGAGATTTGGACATTATAGTTGGATGAACAACTACTGGGGTGATCTTTTGAGATACCCAATCATATTTATAACCATCGCGTGTCGTGGACACCCTCAGGTTACAAGTCTTTGGACTTCATACTCGGCTAATCAACTTACGTTTGTTTAAACGCTTACAGACTCAGGTGAGTCTCATAGCCCCTCTTTTACTGTTTTACTTAGGGGTGTGATATACTGCTCAACTTTTAACATGTGAACGCAAGTACCAACTTTTCATATACTACATGAGTTTTTCGAAACTAATCATTTTAAAGTCCTCCGTCAGCATAGTTGTTAATACGTTGTAGCGTGAATATTAGTATATGGTACCATATAGGATTGACCCTCCTCGTTCGGGTTAGCAAGCACTAGCCGGGTAAACGGACGTACTAATATTTGGGAAGACGAATGTTGATTAGGCATTCGTGGAGGCACCTCGCCCGGAATTCTCTATAGGGGACCCGGCCCTCGAGTTAAGCTCAACTATGTGCTCATGGCTGTATACACGATGATTATCATTTAATTGCTGGATGCAATTCATTATTTTATTGCTGGATGCAATACATTATTTAAATCTTGCGGTTCATACGATATAACTTGATTTCAAACCTGTGAGCTCACCAGCTTTATAGCTGACCTTTTAGCATATATCGCAGGTACCCAGCAGTAGGATGTTTCTGCTTCAGGATTTAGCTCGAGTCAGCATACAGAAGTTTGAGATTTTCTTGCATTAGTATATTTTGTATAAGTACTTATGTACTGAAATCTCATTTGATTTAACTCGAGCTATGTAACGCTTTAAATGTTGTAAACATTTCAGTTATCAATATATTTTGTTAAAACGACGCATATAGAGTCGTTTGCTATTTATCTTTGTGCTTTGTTATTGATTAGTAACACCCAAATCAAGCTTCCGCAAATCATCAAATTTGGGGGTGTTACAATATGGGATTGACAATCCTCATCCGGGTTAGCACGCACTAACCGGTCAAACGGATGTATTAGCATTTGGGAAGACGAGTGTGGATTAGACACTCGTAGGAGACATTTCAAGTTAGGTTTCCTTAATTGGGCCTGACAAATCAAGTTAGGCTCAGACTATGTGCTCATGGATTGTATAACTTTTATTTTGCTTAATTGCATTTTAAATTCAATATAAATCTTGCGGTTCTGACAACTATACATTGACATACAAACCTGTGAGCTCACCAGCGTTTTCGCTGACCCATTTTAATATTTATCACAGGTACCCAGCAGTAGGTTGGCTGCTCAAGCAGGGATTATTAGCTCGAGTCAGCATACATACAACTAGAGATTTGATTGCATTATTATATTTTGTAAAAGTAATTATGCTATGAAATCTCTCAATTTCAGGAACCGAGCTAATGTAACATTATTTTGATGTAAACGTTTACCTTATTAATACAAGTTTAAAACGAAGCATATAGTGGTCGTTCATTATATCTTATGTGCTTTGTATATTGATTAGTGACACCCAAATCGAGCTTCCGCAAATCAATCAAATTTGGGGGTGTCACAATTATAGAGTAGAGAAATACGTATGCTAGATGATAAATCAAATTATAGTAATGAAGCAAAATTATTAAACAAATAAACGTTGAGAAAATTTACGAGTAATAAGACGATTGACAAATGATAAAAGACATCATATCGTCCTCTAGAAACAAACTTTACTTTCACCCGGTTTCTCGTTTCGCCGACCATAAATCAGCAAAAAAAAAATAAAAAATAAAAAAATTAAGTAGCTTATAAAATTGAAAATGGATATCACATGATTTTTTTTTTTTATATCTTTCTAATGTGTAACTAATTGCACTAAAAATGTGTTTTTTCTTAACTGTAATTAGTAATACCAAATTAATGTCATAGTCCAGCGGTCAAAATGAGATTAGTAAGCACAAGAACCTGTGAAAACGTTTAACTTATTTTATAAGGCTACTTTTTAAATGTTGTGGAAAAGAAATGTTCGAAATATTGTTAAATATAGATTTTTCAAAATACTTCAGAACAAAATAGCATATGAAAATTTAGGAGTCCCAGACAGTGTAGATCACGTAAAAACTTTGTAGTTAAACACGATTGAAAGACGAAAATAGTTATAGGATGTGAGCAATTCGTCTACGGATAAATCAAATGATACTGTAATTATGGTGAGAGAAGTATTTCAATCGTCGTAAATGGTTGTAGTAGCTAGACGAAGTGTCACATAACTATCAAACTAGTCATTAAAAAAAAGAAGCTAAAAACTACTCGTTAAATGTTGTGGAAAAGACATGTTTCATTATGTTATGCCCTTAAGACGTAAGGTAACCAAACCCATGAAACTAAATACTCCGTATAATTAATTTGAACATTAATAGGAGTATCATATCATATTATAAATAAAAAAATTTCAAAAATCCAACATTTTCAAAATCTAGCACCATAATTGTAGCTTTTGACACTTCTTGTTATCCTATTGGATTTAATATGCATATTTCAATACGGGTGGTGATATTTCCACCAAATTTTTTGATAGATCCACCACACTCATGCAATTAAAACTTGTACTGTACAACCCAGAGATGCACAGTCTTTGTGGATTTATCAAAATTCTTGGTGGATTTATCATCACCCTTTCAATACACCCTTGAGTCAGAGAGATTATTTTCCTATTTTTTAAGTAGAGAGAATTATTCATAGTGAATTGGAATGAATTAAAACATTTTATGCCTCCAAATTAGAGCGAATTAAAACATCTTTTTATATCATTTTAGCAATTAGAGCGAAACGTGCAATAATTAAAGTAAATAGCTAATAGAAATAGAACAAAGTATGCAATAATTATGTTCAAGTTGAGTGAATTTGAATCTATTTTTGAAACAATTATCTACAAAGTGCTTTTAAAGCATATGTAAAAATCAAATGGTAAATTGTTAGGTTTGTCCCAATGGATTCGTCAGTTTACAAACTGACGTGTGTTGGTTGACTGACGTTATTTTTTGTTTAGTATATTAGTGTACGTAAATGAATGTATATTTGTAAATGTGGTACTCAAAAATTAAAGTGATGCGATCATTATTGACACCATTGTGTTAGTTGTGTGTTAGTTTCTAGAGTGTTGATATAATGATGAGGTGACACAACTGACGAACTAATTGACGGACTCATTATTGGAAGTGTTCTTATTCAATTCGGTAATTTTCTCAATATAAAATGTTGTTGCACAGGAGCGTGTACTCCATGGTCGCGTAGCTGGAGTACAAATAGATTAGATATAACGATAGGATTATCAGGAGTATGAAATAGGCAAAGAATGTTTCTCTTTCTAGTGGTATGGTCGGCGTAGGTCCGTTAAATCCCTGTTAACTATCGTTATGTGGCACCACGCTATCCTTAACGCCGCGTTTGACGGTTCCGTTATCTTCCGTCATTTCCACCCAGCCCTCTGTATATAAGTTCCTCAGCCGCTTGTTTTATCGAATCTCCATCAGTTTCGTTTCCTAAATCCTGCAAATTCATACATCACCCAAACTCATCATTAAATAAAAACAAAAACATATATAGACAAATATAGTTAACTTATAGGTCCGATCTTATCCATCAGGCTATCAGCTATCACCGCTTAGACCTAATTTATCTTCTCCTTAAAGGTACGTTCAAAACTCTCGCCTGCCACCTGTTTGTTGAAATGCTTTAGAGAAATTTTTTTATTTTTTTTGTATGTAGTTTTTGTTCAGGTGAACTTCAAGATTTGTGTATAACATGTTTGTTGAAATGCTTGAGTGAAAAAAGTTTTGATTATAACCCCTTACCTAACACGGAGTACTTTTCGTTTGTTGGTTTACTTCATTAAATTAAGAGAGTCAAAGAGTTGATTTTTTTATGGGGTTTGGTTGGTGGTTGAATTATATTAAAAAAAGATAGATTTGATCATATCTACGCACATCTAATTTCTAAATCCTGAGAATATATGGTTTCAGAAACCTGTCCACACCTGAACAGGTGATATCATTAGTTTTTTGGAGGGGTTGACATAGATGATAAAATTATACACTAGTTCTTTTATTTCTTGACATGATTCAAACATAGGTTGCTGATCAAAGAGTATATGTAAGTAAATATATATGTATTGCCATCTTTGTATCATTTCAGAATAATAAAGTTTGTTAATTGTTTTTAAACAATATGGGTAAACATGGTAATGAGTTTAGGAGCACCAATGAATTTATAAAACTTCCTATTTGCTGCATCTTATGAATTGCTAGAATTTTGTAGTTTGTTTATAAACCTGGGCCTGGTTATATGCAAGATTATAGATTCAACTATCTATTATATTTGATCTTACTTTGGTTCTGGCTTCGTGTTGTGATGTTTATTTGAATAATCAGTGTATATAACAATAATAACTGATATTTACAACAAGCAGGAACTTTTACTAAAGGTCCGCTTATATTTTACAATTTCATTGCAGGTTTATATGTGTATTAAATCCTAAAGTTGGTCCATAGAGCTTCCAGTTGTCAGAAAATGATGTACAACATCTGATGCTTGTCTGATAGCATGGGCCCAGAACAATTCTATGGTTACAGAGTGACCGGTCAAGGCTTACCTTTCTCCCCTTCTTACCCTCAAAACCCCGTGGTTCCCACACAGCTGATAAAGTCTGAGGCACGAGACTCCCCCAACTGTCCCTTTGTAAGCCCGTTTGATTCAGAGACATTCACTACTTTGAGCTCAGGTGCTAGTCCTTCTTCCCTGGAAGATTGTAGCTCGTTTAACCAATCAGGCTCGTCTACTTTTGTGCAAAGTGGCGGTATTCAGTACATGAGAAATGCTCTTCAGGATATAGAGACTACTCTAATGGCTCCAGATGAGGAAGTATCCACGCCCATGAACACCCCATCTGGTCAAACCAGGTGGCCACAACAGTTGACCCATGAACCCACTGGTTCAAAGTTGGTGCACCCCCAGGCTGTATATGGTCCAAGATACAGTCTATCCGGAAACAACAACAACAACAATAATAATAATTTAAAGCAGTTGCTAATTGCATGTGCAAGTGCTTTAGCTGGAAACAAGATTAACGACTTTGAGGTGTTAGTTGAACACGCACGGGCTGCCGTGTCTATTAGTGGCGACCCGATTCAGAGGCTAGGAGCATATATGGTGGAGGGCTTGGTGGCTAGGCGGGAATTATCCGGAAATAATATATATCGAGCCCTAAGGTGTCGGGAACCTGAGGGGAAAGATTTACTTTCTTACATGCATATTTTATATGAAATATGCCCTTACTTGAAATTCGGTTATATGGCTGCAAATGGCGCTATAGCTGAAGCTTCTAGAAATGAAGATCGAATCCACATCATAGACTTCCAAATAGCTCAAGGGACTCAATGGATGACTCTTCTACAAGCACTTGCGGCTCGACCGGGCGGGCCACCTCATGTTCGTATCACTGGAATCGATGATCCTGTCTCTAAATACGCCCGCGGAGATTGCTTAGAGACAGTGGGAAAACGTTTAGAGGCAGTTTCACAAAAATTTAACATTCCAATCGAGTTTCATCCACTTCCAGTTTATGCCCCGTTTGTAACGAAAGAGATGCTTGGTGTTAGACCTGATGAAGCCCTGGCGGTTAACTTCCCATTTCAACTTCACCACATGCCTGATGAAAGCGTTGATGTGAATAACCCGAGAGACGAGCAGTTAAGAATGGTGAAGTCACTCTCACCCAAAGTGGTTACTCTAGTTGAGCAAGAATCAAACACAAACACAGCTGCTTTCTTTCCAAGATTTGTGGAAGTGCTCGACTACTACTCTGCAATGTTCGAGTCAATGGATGTAACGTTGGCACGGGATAGAAAAGACAGAATAAACGTGGAACAACACTGTCTGGCTCGAGACATAGTCAACATCATAGCTTGTGAAGGTAAGGAGAGAGTAGAAAGACACGAGCTTTTTGGGAAGTGGCGGTCTAGGTTAACAATGGCAGGTTTCAAACAGTATCCATTGAGTTCATACGTGAATTCGGTAATCAAAAACTTGCTAAAGTGTTACTCGGAGCATTATACGTTAGTTGAGAAAGATGGAGCTATGCTGTTGGGATGGAAAGATAGGAATCTTGTATCAGCATCCGCTTGGCACTGAGTGATAAAGAAAAAGGTAAGTTTATAGGAGTAACTTGATATTTGTTTTGGTATACTTTTTTCCCCTTGTAATCCAGATGACCCTAAAATAAGATTTGTGTATTTGACATAGAGATGGGGTGTGGTTAGTGATCTTAGTTTTACATACATTTGTTTATTGTTTGGTAGAGTTGTATGAATGTAGAATTAAATGGATGCTTGCAGGCTTTTTCTATGATTCAACTTCTTTTAGATTTATGGTTTTTTATAGCTTCAATTTATTTATGGGTCATATCGGACACGCAAATCTGAATAGGTAATAGTTGGAACTGCAGTCGAGATCAGAAAGCTCAAGCCCGACCTTGACTACGAAAACTTAGTTTGTGAGGTTGAATAACTGGAAATTATTAATCAAAAGTCTGAGCAAAATTAATTTTGACTTCTTCTGTTTGTACTTTGTAGTTGGGTGTTGATATATACACAGGGGCGGAGTTAGGAAATCTAGCTAGAAGGGGTAAAAACAAAATTATATTGTGCTTCTTTATAGTTTTGAGGGGTCAAAATTCTAAAATTGTCATAAATACCTTAGAATTTTTTCTTTTTTAGGTAATTTTGAAATTTGTGTGGGGGCAGTTGCCCCACTGCCCCCATTCTAGGTCTGCCCCTGTTAATATACAACATTTTTTTTCTTCATACACCGAAAGTATGCATTACTGAATTGTACAGTACTTCATCAAAATGCGTAAAACTTGGTGTATGAATCAAAATGTGTGTTGCATTTATCAGCCGCCTTTGTAGTTTGTAGACATAATATAGTGGTTGACGATTGTGTACTTTTTATTTGATGATATACTTTTGGACAATGATGATACTCGATATCCATATACGTGATCAAATTTCATTCATGAATTATGAAGAAAATAAAAAGGTATGTTATGTTGGAGCCCAATTCAGTAAAAACTTGTAAGCCTGCACAACCATTTAATCACTGGCTCATTATAGTATTATACGTTTCTCTTTATTATTAACTAGTCGAAGACCCGCGCAATGTGACGGTAATAATCAAAAAAATTATGGTAGTGATCGAAAATGATAATCAGCGTAATGATAAATGGTTGTAATAATTTAGATTGTTGCTCCATTATCAAACATAGACCTTTTCGATTGACCAAGTTTTGTTTTTTTTGAGGTAAACGTGGTTGTTATTATTTGTAACTATATTATAAATTGATTATGAGCATCAGAGAAAGCTATTAGTTTGTATGTTTCGAATATTCATTCTTTTGCCTCATTTGAATTTAATATAAATAGAATGCCATAAAAGGAACGAAAGAAATACTTTCTTTATTTAGTACATATTAAATGCCAATAAAGGAGGGTATTCTAGTAATTTCTGATTTGACTGTTTTAAGCGTTAAGCCACTAATACAAATGGTTAATAGTATTGTAAGATGTAAGATAAGATGTAAGATGTAAGATAATAATAATAATTAAGATAAAGATTATAGTTTTAAATTATATCATTTTATTATTAAGGAAAATTTAATCAATTAAGAAACATAACTGAGAGTTTGTAAATTGTAACGTAACATAAGAGAGACAACATTTTGTGGCATACAGTTTCTGACGTACTCAATAGGATTTCTTGTTTGGCACTTGGATCTGTTTAAGCATCATGTGCCGTTTAAGTTACGTAGCATTAATTTAATTAAACAAAGATTCAAAGACATTATAAGCCTCAGGGCGGAGACAGGGTGACGGCAGCGTAGGCAGCCGTCCCCACAAGAATTTTCAAATTACGTAAAAATGAATTTTTTTTAAGGTATTAATGACATTTTAAAATTTTCGCCTCCATTAAACTAAAAAAGAAATATTTTTTTTTATTTTGCCCCATCTACTTGGATATCCTGGCTCCGCCCCTGATAAACCTTGAGTTGTACATTAGCTTTAGCTATATACTAATAATTTCATCAAGGTAATTTGCTTAAACTACAACAATATTAAAAAAAAAAAAGTTACTTTTATTAAGCTTTGATAGATCGGAAACTTGTCTTGAACTTCTTTTATTAATTCGGAGAACTAAAACTAATGTAAAATAATGACGATATGAGCTTCTACTATAAAAACATTGAAAACTCATGAACTTGTATACAAACTTTAATTTTTTTTATCTTTTTGTAATTTTTGGAATGCATCGATGGAGACATGGAGTAAGTAATGAATATTATATGCTATTATTCAAAAATTAATTTTAGGATTCTCCGCTAACTAGTTTTTGGGTATGTTATGTAGTAGCCCAAATTAGTAACACTTGTAAGCCCAAACAGTCACTGGCCCATTATTCAGTTGACCAAATTAAAAGGATTAATGCTACTCCAGTAACCAATTTTTGGCCTTTGGACTTTGGAGGTCAGTATCATTTTTTTTCTTTTCTTTTCAATTAATTCAACAGTTAAAATCAATAATAAAAATAGATAGATAATAATTTGATTTTTTTTCCCTTTAAGTAG
Organism: Helichrysum umbraculigerum; assembly: GCA_949592205.1. NCBI lineage: Eukaryota > Viridiplantae > Streptophyta > Magnoliopsida > Asterales > Asteraceae > Helichrysum > Helichrysum umbraculigerum. Next base: position 387,930,647 of record CATIUR010000001.1, read on the forward strand.
ATGTTTAAGGTTAAAGTTAAATAACAACTTATTATATATCTATGAACTTGTATCATACACATATAAATCATTCATCTAATATAAGGAAGCACACCAAATATAAACCATATGATAACATTTCAAGTTATGAAATATTAAGATACAATATTTTAAAAAGTTGAATGCGATGTTGATTTCAAATATTATAAAAAACATTTTATTGTGATGGTGTGAATTAAACAAGCATTAATAGTACAACAGCACACCACAGCTTAAGAAGCTACCCACCAATCCTTTCCCTTTGTAGCCAAAACTTCATCCCATATATTATACTACAACTTAACACAACCAAATGTCATTCCATACAAAGGCCTTGGATGATCTCCGGCCACCTCTTATCCCTCATGTCGAAAATCGCACCACCAACGATCATGTTGAGGGGCTCACCGTCGACCAGATGTTAACCAAATATTGTGGTGAGTTTGGTTCATGGCAATTTAAGCATTTTGTTCTAACTTCTTTCGCATGGAGTCTTGAAGCCTTCCACACAATGGTTATGATTTTTGCCGACCAAGAACCCGGTTGGACATGTGAAACTGGCTTTGGGTGCGTTTGGGACGTGGACAAGAGTGTTTGCGAGCTTGAGCCGGGGTCGTGGCGGTGGGACGGTGGGAAAGGGAGGTCGACTGTTGCGGAGTGGGGACTAGTGTGTGACCACAAGTATAAGGTTGGGTTGGTACAAGCTTTGTTCTTCGGTGGCTGTATGTTAGGTAACTTATCATTCACGTTCTTACTACTCCGATCCGATGTGATCCAGTCAATACTCTTTTTAGTAATTTTATACGTATTTTGCTCAATAATGCATACGGAGTATTATATGTTCGCGAATATATGTACATAAAGAGGAATGTTACACTTGCAACAAGAAATCACAGATGGCAAAATACATTTTAGAAATCACATTTAATTTAAACATCAAATGATTATTATATATGATTATAATTTGTTAGTTGATTGCGAAAGTATATTTTTAATGTAATTATTTGATTTATAGGAGTAGTTCACTAGTTTTGTAAATTTTCTTATGGAATGTAGTAGTCATGACTCAACTGATCAACTCCGTCTTTCTCACGGTTCTAATAGAAAAATAGGTTGCAAAATGTTGACCTTTATGACAAACAACTAATTGAATATTGACGTTAATTACTTTGAAATCTTTATATATCTTTTATATTACTCCCCCCGTCCCACAACAAGTGTCCACATTACAATTTTGAGTTGTCCCAAATAAGTGTCATTGTCCCAATAGTGCATGGGTAGATGTGTTATTTGATTGGTGAGAAATGTACTTAGTGAATAACCATGAAACTGTGTGCAAAGTTAAAGTGGACACTTTGACCGGGATGGCGGGAGTATAAAGTAAGTGGTATCACCGAAGCAAACGCTCAAACACCACATATGTGACCTATAAGTCAGGGGACGTTTGAATTTGTGCCTCAGCATATGTGGGTGATCATATGTGAACATGTAATTTGTTCGGCGTTAATGCTCCTTGAAGGTGGGACGAACACGTACCGTTGAAATATAATACAAGGTTTAGCGTACCCTCCAAATTACCTTTTATCGATCGTAGCATTATTAATTGTTTTCTAACCACCTATTTATAAATTATATATAAAGATTAATCGGTAAATGGGGGCTATTAAAGCTACCCCCTGGCCCACCCTTTTTTTTTTACTTTCTAGGTATACCCCCTGTTTTTTTTAATTTTTACCTCATGTTAAGTCTAAAACTGAAACTGAAACTGATTCTGTACTGAACTGGACCAAACTTAAATAAAAGTAGACTGAAAAAGGTGGGTCAGGGGGTAGATCAGACTTTTGGGGGTGGCTTTAGATTCCCCCTCGGTAAATATATACATTCACCTTCTTTGACTGCCTTATATGAGGTTTGCACTAACAACCTCTTGATTAAACTGATCATGTAAACATTACTATACCGAAGTTTAATCACCTGGCTACGCATTATTATGCACAGGGGCGGAGCCAGGATTCTAAGTTAAGGGGGGCTGTGATTATATTTGTTGAAATTACGTTCTAAATTCTCTATACAAAACTGTGTTAAAATCGATCTCACAAAGTATCATATTATTCATACGTATCAATCAGTTGTCTCATGGAACTAAAAATATACAAGAACTCACTTATATAATCAATGGCGATGTTTTTGATTCCAATCAACAATAATTAAGTGATCAAAATCATATAAGATTATACATCAACTTCTTAATCAAGTTATTGGGAGTTAACTACAGAGTAGTTGCAATGAAACTTGTAACTTTAGAGTTTCTTAAGGAAATGTTGAGAAAATCAAAATAAAATTACTAAAGATGGTAAATTAATCAATGGTCCAGTGACATTTTTCATTGACTATAGTTATAAAAGATGTTTTAGAATTAAATAAAAAACAGAAACGTAAGCTATAACAAAGAAAAATAATAATGGGTTCTTTTACGGAAATAGAATTATTTAATAGTATAAGCATTTTCAAGTTTTATGGCGTAGATTTATTATATGTATGTATGCTCAGGGGATGTTGGAACTTGGGATAACTGTGCAACTATAAAATATAAAAATAAATTAACAATATACGCATTTCCTTCAGGCTGTAGCATCTTCCAGTTTTATGGGTTAATGGGGGCTAATGGGCTAAGACTGCAACAATATTGGGCTGAATAGGGGAGGCTGGGCACCCCCTAGCCCCCCTATTGGCTCCGCCATTGATTATGCAGGTGCTGGAATATTTGGTCACCTATCTGATTCGAAACTAGGAAGAAAAGGATCACTCACACTTGTATGCATTTTAAACTCCATTTTTGGCATATTAACATCCATTTCTCCCAACTACTGGACCTATGTCCTGCTTCGTCTGCTAACTGGCTTCAGCACTGGTGGGACCGGCCTTTGTGCCTTCGTTCTTGCCACTGAGCCCGTGGGTCCAAACAAACGTGGTATTGCCGGTATGTCCACATTCTACTTCTTTTCAACCGGTATAGCCCTTCTCTCCGGCATAGCTTATTTATTCCAATCATGGCGCTCTTTATACATCGCTACTTCCATTCCCTCCATCATTTTCCTCATTTTCATCCTCCCGTTCATCTCAGAGTCCCCTCGTTGGTACCTGATTCGTGGTAAAACCGATCAAGCCATGCAAACCATGCACAACATTGCTAAAATAAATGGAAATCACATTCCTGAAAATGTCTATATCACCCTAGACGAAGAAACTAACAGTACTTATGAAATTGGAATCAAAGAGATTGTGACAGGGTCAATGATAGATGTGATCAAGTCACCATTAACACGAAAAAGATTGTTCCTTGTATCAGGAATTAACTTCACAAGCTCAATCGCGTATTATGGTTTGAACTTAAACGTTGTGAACCTTAAAACAAGTCTTTATCTTAGTGTCTTACTCAATGCTATTTCGGAGATGCCAGCTTATCTTTTAACAGCAATCTTGATAGATAGATTTGGTAGGAAACCACTAGCAGTTGGGACACAATGGTTTAGTGGGATCTTTTGCATTTTAGGTGGCTTTTTGGGAAGCCAAGGATTTTGGAAGACGTTGAGAATGGTGTGCGGAGTTTTGGGGATATTTGGGATGGCTGGGACTTACAATTTGTTGTTTATATATGCAATGGAGTTGTTCCCAACGGTTGTTAGAAACGCAGCGCTTGGATGTGCCACACAATTGGCACAATTAGGGGCGATTTTGGCCCCTTTTGTGGTGGTAATGGGTGGTGGTTTGCCGTTTATGGTTTTTGGAGCTTGTGGAATTGTGGGAGGGATTCTTATATTGTACCTCCCGGAAACATTAAACAAACCGTTGTATGATACTATGAACGGAATGGCGGATGGAGAGAATGAGTTCGAGGTGCTTCTTTCATAGAGGCCAACAGGGTGAAAAGTGAACGAGGTACATAACCATTGTACTAGCAATTATTTCTTTGTAAACAAATCACCATTTTGGGATCATGATTGGAATGCATTAGTATATGATGGCTAGGTCAAATTACATATTTGAGATTAAATGATGATATAGATAACTATATGTTATGTCGAATTAAACAAATTAGTTTGATATACCATTTATAATAATTCTATCCTTTATGAACAAAGATACAATTTTTATCTGTTGATGTGTTCGATTCGTGGATGTTCTCAATGGAATCGGAATTCATTAAATGAAGTGGAAATTTTAGCGATATGCTTGTAAATTTTTCTTTGTTCGAAAGAAGTTGATAAAGTGTAATTCAAACCATTTATATATTGATATATCTTTCCGAACTAAATACTCTTATAAAATAAAATTTGATGGTTTAATTTCCTCGAATTTCATAATTTTCTGCAAATAATGCAACCTTATTGTAATAGCAGGGCCAATCCAGCTTAATAATATTGGGGAGGGGACCCAGCCCAATATTTTTTGGGCCCCCAATTTTATACACTAAGTGAAAATATGTTAAAACCCAGTTTCTAAACATGTTTCAAAATTTCAAACTCACTCCTTAAACATTATTAGGTATACATTATTTATGATTTGTAAACTGCGAAAATTGAGGATTGTAAAATTATCGTTGAGGAGTTGTTTATCGTAGTTAAAATGATAAGAATGATGATAATTTGCCTTATAATGCTAACTTTAATCTAAGAAGTACCGGTAAAGAATACAAACAATGGTATGCATTCAAGCGAATAAAACAATGCTATCAAGTAGGATGGAGTCACGTTGAAGATAGGTGTAAATTTCTTATAAAAATTGGCACTTTTTGATGCATTCTTCGTTTGTACTACGGGTTCACAAAAATTGAGATATCTCTGCTATGGCTCATCCTAAATTCTAAATCCGCTACTTCCACAAAGTGGTCTTATTTGCTAACCATCACATCATTCATTTTCATGGAACGTAGCTATTAATTGATATCAACAATTTTAAATGAATATTTATTGGCTCAATGACTTTCATTGAGTGAAAATGGTAGAGATATGGGTCTAAATCAAATCAAATAAATTGTTAAATTTGATAAATGAAAGCTAGCAAATAAGGTGGTATTAAGGTGACCTACTTCTTATTTATGAACTTCTCAAGTTTTTAAATTGAACTAATAACATGTTAACAAGGGAAATAGTTCGTGTTACAAATTAAAAGTACAATTATGTGCTCTGCAATTCTCATTCTCAGAAATTATTACTGATACAGTGACCTATATGTCGTTAAGTGAAAATTTTCTTATATCATTATATGTATGATAATTATTGTTCATGATGATCGGTCTTCAACCGAGGATTATTAATCGATTCAAGAAACTAAAATGGTTGATCTTATACATATTGCAGGTGCTGGAAACATTAAACAAATTGTTATGTGATACAATGAACGGAATGGCAAGTGAAGCAAACGAGTTGCTCGTGTAAGGTCTAGTGGAATGATCAATAGTTGTTGATTACTTGATACATTTAGCATGTTTCTAAACTTCTCGATAGAAATGTGTAGTTTGTTATGGGCATCGCTGGGCAATGTTTTATTTTTTTGGAATCATGTAATGGATAATTACTGTTTCTTTTAAAGTTAGGTGAGGATCCGAAGGAAACCTAATTTGAGGATGAGAAGAAAGCTTGTTTTTACCTCATTTTAGGATAACATTTTTGTTATTTACGACAAATAGTGCATTTTAACAACACCACATTTTAATAACATTGTTTATCCTCATAACCTAATTTTAGGATAATATTGTTTATCGTCTTATATTGTATTAACGAGGAACATGTGCATCTAATTAGACGTCGTCTTAAATTCTACTAACATCATTGTCATCGTATATGAGTCGGACCAATTGCATGGTGAACCAAAAAGTCTTCGAAAACCAACAATTACGATTTTATGAAGGGATTTGCTAACGTGTGCCCCATGTTATACGTTAAGGTGCATTTAATGAACTTGTATTTTCCTTAAATAACAGAATTTGTAATTAATATATGCATAAAAAGGGAAATTATTAGATTGAATTAATGAGTATTAAATGTAAATTTTAATATTTAAGGAAATTTCAACTTCATTAAACACACCTTAACGTGTGCCATGGGGGCACACGTTAGCAAAACCCTTTTATGAATCAACTAGACTCTATACCTGTGTATTACACGGGGTTGGACGAAAACAAATAGATTTTAAAAGTTGTTGATATGAATGATTAAATCTCATCAACGCATCATCAAATTGTGATATGATAATAGGCCTAATATATTACGAATACCTATTGTGATATGATAATAGTCCTAATGTATTACGAATACCTATTTGGATAAAGTTATCATAATTATTTTTCCTTATATAATAAATAATTAATAATTTATGATGTCACTTAATCCTATAATTTAGCTAATTGGACAAAATTGAGCAATTCCATTAGTTGATTAGATTTTTGATGACATCATCAACTGTTTCTTATATGTAATTTAAGATATTCACATCAACAGCATTTAAGACTCACATTGTATGTAAGATACACTTAGGTTTTACCAGAATTAATAACTTTTATCTGTTGAGCAAATATTTAAAGATTTTAAATTTCTGAAAGATAGGTCACTAGGCCTTTTACAAATACTAATAGTAAGAAAAAACTAGCCATTCAACAGATTAATTATTCATGTCACATCTTTGTTCCCCGTTAACAACTTGAGAAACGTGCCAAGTGAATATGGTAGCCTATCACATCTCAATTATATATCCATTTTTTATATCATTGGTATCAATTTTTAACGAAATTGATTCGAATTGATAACCTATATATGTCGACACAGGAAATGTAAATAGGGTAGATGTGTATTAATTTATATCAGATAATAATGATATGAGAGTGTCAAACTCTAAACTTTAACTACTTAAGATAGATAATTAATAGTAATGATGTATGAGAAATTTTATTTTATTTTTTACCGATTAAGCACTGACCAAGTGGTACCATTACCGTAAACGTCCAGATCCCACATATGTGACCTATATATCAAGGGTTCGAATCCGTGTCTCAGTATATGTGGGTGACTTGTGGACATGTGATTTGTCCGGCGTTGATGGTCCTTGCGGGTGAGGCGGGCGCCTACAATTGAAATATTGTACGGGATCAGGATACCCTCCAAATTACCCTTTCACAACTCATATATTTTATCTAATCAAAAAAATAAGTAAAACCAAATATCTAAAAGAGAAAATTATAAAAACCGTCCTTATGGTTTGATCTCAATTGCACATTCAGTCCTTTAATTTATTTAATTACATAGATAGTCCTTTCTTTTGAAACTTGTTACGTAAATAGTCCTTTACACTAACGATTGTTAAATCTCCGTTAAAAATGACCACGTGTGTAGGGTTTTTTTATTTTTTTTAATTTTATAATTTTTGAGTAGATATAAATTATAAAATTTAAAATATGTATATATACATTATTAGGTGCACAACATCATTTTCAGTTTTCACATTTCGCTTAGCAAATTCATTGTCAAATTGTTCCTCTTCCACATTTGTCTTTCACCACTCAAGGACCCTCCATTACCCATTCATCTTATCTCGTAAAGATTTTAGTGGCCACCATCTCTTATCTTTTGTATCCTTTTCGATGACCCTAGCTTTAAAGTAAAATAACGTTGAAAAGTGGGAACTAATTAAATCAAAAATGTATATTTAGGTAGGAAAAGAAGGTGGTGGAATATAAATTTTGTAATAGATAGGGTGTTAACGAACCGAGCACTTAACGAGCTATTCGAGTTCGAACTCGTTTATCTCCAATTCGAGCATAATAATATTCGAGCCCGAGTCGAGTTCGAACATAAAAAGAGTGCTTGATTAGTTTCACGAGCCGAGCTTCAAAACAATAAATTCGACTCGGCTCGTTAAGATGAGATGAGCACAATATAAATATTAACATCAAGAATCCAATTACATACTTATTATTAGTGTTTGATGATAACTAATTAAACTTACACATTTTAAGTTTAGTTAAGTGTAAATGTCTTTTACAAACTTTATTTCAAGTTTCATAAAATAGTTAGTATACTTTTTAATGAGCTTGTTTAAACTTATAAACGATTTTATCAAGCTTGAGCTTCTAAACAAGCATTTTGAGCTCAAATAACTTTTTTTTTTTTTGTAAATTTTCATAAACTTAAACGAGTATAGAGCTCGAGCTCGAACACTAAATTATTATCCGAGCCCGAACTCGAATATGGTTTTAAAAAGTTAATCGAGTTCGAGTCGAACTCGAACATACTTATTTTTTAAACGAGTCGAGTCAAGCATCAGGATATTCGAATTGACTCGGTTCGTCAACAGCCCTAGTTATAGAGGAGAATATGATCAAATTTAATAATGAATAAAATGAGTGAATTGAAAATAATGTTATGTGCACCATATAATGTATCTATACATATGCTAGATTATATTATTTATATTTTACTCAAAAAAATTTAAAGAATTAAATTTTTTACATGCATGGTCATTTTTAACGGAGATTTTAACAATCGTTAGTGTAAAGGACTATTTACGTAACAAGTTTCAAAAGAAAGGATCATCTACGTAATTAAATTAATTAAAGGACTGAATATGCAATTCAGGTCAAACCATAAGGACGATTTTTGTAATTTTCTCTATTTAAAATAGGCATCTCCAACGATCTAACATGCACCAAATTCCTACACCAAATTAATCATATTTACACATTATCATTTGAATTGTTTTTACTATACAGTATAACTTACTTCAATTAACTTTACAACCTGCGCTTTTTTTCTCCTTCCAATTTTAGATAGTATCTTTCAAACTACTAAGTTAATTGCAACTTTTAGTTATCTACTTATTTAAGTATGAAACTCTTTTTGATGAATCCCCTAAGGGTTGTCAATAAGAATTTAAAACACGCATCAATATTTGTATTCATACCATAATAAACTCTTTGACCCCCTGAATTTAAGTTGACCCCCATAAATATCAATCAAAATACAACTAGTTTATGCACGTTATTGACAGCTCTTAAGGCTGTCATTAACAATACCCTTAAAACAAATAATACAACTAAAAATAAAGTGATACATGCACTATACTGTACAACAATTTTTACTTACGGTACAAGTTCACTAACTTTGGAATATAAATCATTTTTTTTTTGTATCTATCGATCACCTCCCTAAAATATGTAAGGTTGAATTTGGTTCGCAAAATCTAACCGAATTCAATGGAATTGGAATCTCAATTCTATTCAATAAGGGTGTTTGGTTCACGGTTGAATAGATTTGCAAGTCATCAAATTCCCTCACATAAAGAAATTCACATTACTTGATATTCCAAATCATTTGATGAATTTCAATTCTATCAAAAACATATCGTGAACCAACATAACGTAAGAGTCGGTTGGAAATGAATTCAACCTCATCAGCCAGTGGCCCATGTTTCAATACACTCTATCAACATCGTAGAAATGCTGTTAAATGCACCATCAAAGTCCAGACAATGGAGGCAGGCAGTGGTGGGACATATATATTTGCTGATACAACATCTTTTATTTGGATACACATTGTGATAATTGTTTGTTTTAACTAAAAGATTTATTCTAGACTTGCACAACCTAAAGGTCCACCCCCAAGTGCATGCAGATCTTCCGACGTGAGCAAATAAAACGGTCACAGAATTACCTATTGAACTGCGTACATCTGAGCCAAGCTAAAGCTCGACTTTCCCCAAGTTGTTTGAAAAATGATCCTTCTCGGTTTACATGTTACCGATGATTAAGTGCATGTTTGAAGTGCAAATTTTGAAAGGGTTTAACAAAGACTTGTCGTTAGAAATAAAACCGTGCTTGCAGAGAAGTGTTAAGTTATTAGACCTGTTGTAAATTAAGTTGTTCAAGTTCAAGCCAAGTGTACTCACTTTTTATTTTAATGTTCCCTCTCAATGTTTTTTAAGTCATCATTCATCAGGTCGATCGCAAATGGATCTTAAAAGCTAAATATCAAGGCCGTCTCTGAATTTTTGAAGGCCTTGAGTAAAAACAGCTTAACTACCGAAAGGAGGGCATATATCTAATTATAATATTTCTTCTATTATTTTTGTTATGGTTCAAACAACTTTGAAACTAATTAAAAGTCTAAAACATGTTTTTTTTCTTCTAGCAATTAACAATCAAGTGTATACACTAACATTCAAATTTTCAAGTCCCTAAAATTCGAAGGCTCTGAGCGCCGACCACCACCTCACTCACCCTCTAAGAGATCCCGCTTCCCGCTTAATATTGAATGTTTTTAGTGATCCAACAAACTTTTTGAGATACTCCCAACTCAAAGGTATGACCAATGGGACCTTATTGATCTCATTATCTATCTCTACGTTATTCAAATTTTATTTTCATTTAACTTTTGGATAAATTAAAAAGCTACGCACTTAGACTAGCAAAACTCCATATATACCGGCCCTACTTGAGTTTCATCTGCTTTACTTCTTTAAACAATGTTACATATTGTATGAAGACGGACAAATTTAGTTATTTTAAAGAAGAATTAACATAGCTTACGACTAGTTTACTACTACTTGTCACACGATGACAAAATGTTATTCTCATTAACATCAAAAATGGTTGGTATGTATTCTTTATCTGTTCATCAACTCTTTTTTTTTTTTTAATCTCTAATCCTTTCCCCTATATAAGTAAATTCACATTCAACACTTGATCAACATAACACCACCAATGTCATCCCAGACAAAGGCTTTGCATGATCTCCGGCCACCTCTCCTCCCTCTGGTTGAGACCCACAGTACTGCCACGGAACATGGGCAAACATCACTCGAGCGGCTCTCAGTCGACCAAATGCTAACAAAATATTGTGGTGAGTTTGGGATTTGGCAATTCAGGCATTTTGTTCTAACATGTATGGCATGGGCACTTGATGCCTTCCACACCATGGTTATGATTTTTGCCGACCGTGAACCTAGTTGGATATGCGAACCTGGATCTAGTTGTGTATGGGATTCGGACAGGAGCGTATGTGGACTTCAGCCAGGTTCCTGGAGGTGGGAGGGTGGTCAAGGGCAGTCAACAGTGGCTGAGTGGGGACTTGTGTGTGGACAAAAATACAAGGTTGGGTTGGTTCAGGCTTTGTTCTTTGTTGGCTCCATGATAGGTAAACATCTCTTAACAAGTATAAATGGTACGGTTCCTTCACTGCAGAAACATTTTATGTAGTTATCATCTTAAGGTTTAACTTTGAGACACTTAAGGTTAGGTTTTAATTTTTGAACCTGTTTAATAACTCGCATATCTCATTCATAACGAGTCTTAAACCTACGATTATTTGAATCTAGGTTGATCTTATTTCGCAGGCTCGGGGGTATTTGGTCATCTCTCTGATTCAAAATTGGGAAGAAAAGGATCACTCATTCTTGTATGCACTATGAACGTCATTTTTGGCCTTTCGACATCAATCTCACCCAACTACTGGACTTATGTCCTCCTCCGTCTGCTCAACGGGTTCAGTAGTGGTGGGGTTGGCGTCTGTGCTTTCGTTCTTGCCACCGAACCTATAGGCCCCACTAAGCGTGGTATTGCTGGCATGTCCACCTTCTACTTTTTCTCTGTCGGAATAGGACTTCTCTCTGGCATAGCTTACATATTCCACTCATGGCGCTCTTTATACATCGCTTCTTCAATACCTTCCATCCTCTTCCTTGTTTTCATCCTCCCCATCATCTCCGAGTCCCCTCGTTGGTACCTCATTCGAGGTAAAACTGATCAAGCAATGAAAATCATGCACAGTATCGCCAAATCAAATGGCAAACACCTCCCTACAGATGTCTACCTTGTCCTAGATGACGAAACTAAGAGTATTGATCCCAATATTGAAACGGAAGAATCTATCACGGGGTCGGTGATAGACGTGATCAAGACACCAATAATGAGAAAGCGTTTATTTCTTCTGATGGGAATAAACTTCACATCTTCCGTCGTGTACTATGGGCTGAACTTAAACGTCATGAACCTTAAAACTAATCTCAACCTCAACGTGCTACTTAATTCCGCTGCAGAGATGCCGGCATATCTTTTGACTGCAATCCTGATAGATAGGTTTGGGAGGAAGCCGCTAGGAGTTGGAACACAGTGGTTCAGTGGGGTGTTTTGCATAATAGGCAGCTTAATCAGAAGCCAAGGGAGTTGGAAGGTAGTGAGAATGGTGTGTGGAATTTTGGGAATATTTGGGATGGCTGGGACTTATAATTTGTTATACATATATGCCATGGAATTGTTTCCAACAGTAGTCAGAAACTCGGCGCTTGGATGTGCGCGACAAGTGGGACAGTTAGGAAACATACTCGTACCTTTCGTGGTGGTAATGGATGGTGGTTTTTCGTTTATGGTCTTCGGGGCATGTGGAATTGTGGGAGGGGTTCTTATGTCTTATCTACCAGAAACATTAAACAAGCCTTTATACGACACCATGAGTGGAGAAGGACTAAGCAACGCATTGTACGACCCTGTCAATGGAACGGTGGATGAAGAGAACAAGTTTGTTGAGTGAGTAAAGGACAGTGGAATGAAGAACGATTATTGACACCATAGAAAATTAGAAGAAACTACTCGATATAAAAATATGGCGTGTGCTTTTTTATGTTTATGGCAATGTTTTAATCGTTTCTCTTCTCCTAATAGTCAAATTCAAGCGTGAACTTGGTACATTGCTTTTTTACAGCTTGCACATTTGAGGTATATTTCCTTATAGAGGCCACAATGCAAAATCCTTACGCTACAGTAATTGTAAGCTAAAAGTAAACAATGATATATCTTTATGAACATCAATACATCTATCACGTAAGATAATTGCTAAATAAAAACACCACATAAGCAGCTTCTCTAAAGTCCTAACCAAACTGCCAAATTACTACAGATTTGTTTGTTGTGTTAACCTACCAACAGCCTCTAATCATATCAAGTTATCAAAACGTGAGCAACTGTATACAATATAGACTTAACCGATATCTAAAGTTCAAAGATCAGTTCAATTACAATCCCTAACAAAAATGTTAGTCAATCACAATGAGCACACTGCATCTCTCAACTCTATCCTTCAAAATTCCATTCATCAATAACATTAAACTTGCATGCAAGGGCATGTATGGTACCTTGTTACTTAATCCATTCACTATCAACGCACGGATATCACCTCACGACCCCGCAACGCCATTGTCTATCTGGTTATCTCCAAGAATGCCATCAATTAGTTCGTTGATTGAATTTCCTCTAGCCTAAACAATAACTCGGAGAATAAAACTCAAGTCTTTTATTGGAAAAGTTGTATGTTATACTATTATATATGGTTATTTTTATTAGGAAATAAGGACGCTATATACAATCTCTACGTTTTTTTGGGTAACACCCTTACCTTTATTCCAATTGCCATAGCCGTCTTCAAATTGACCATTGTACCTAACTTGAATGATCCCCCATTCTTATCTTTAATAAAGATGACAGGCACTTCCCTAGAGAAGGCCAGGCTCGGCAGGTGCTTTGTAAGCCCACGAGGATTACAATCCGTAGCTATAAGTATGGCCTGTAACGTACCAACAGTAGGATTTAAGTAGCATGTTAGTATATATTACCTGAACACGATATTTCAGATCAAAACTACAATATCAAGGAAAACAAGCCAAAGTTGAAACAGCTTTTAAAAAAAAGGCAACTTGCATAATCGATAACCAACTTTTTGTCTAATTTCTGTTATGGGTAGCACACTCACTTGCATTCACAATAGGGCTGGGAATCTGAAGGTTTTATCCTTTAATTTAATGGTAACCAACTTGGTTACCTGTTATAAAGACAATGTGGAAGCTGACGTTTTAGTAATATCACGTTGACTATTTCCAGACATGGGGCTAAAATGTAACTGGCAAAGCTTCTAAGAGCCGGTTAACTTATAAGATTACCCTGAATAAATCTTTCTTGAAAATTTGAGCATTTTCCGAGTAGAAATTAAGTTTTTCACCCAAAATATCAAACAAAGTTCTCTACCGTTTTATGTAGTTTTCCCTTAGATAAAAATAAAACAGAGTAAATAACCTGCAGTTGGAGGGGAGGAGATTTAGAATTACGACTGCCACAAAGAGCATTTTGCGGGGGAGAGGTTATAGATCCGATAAAGGGAGGCATGCGTTCAAGAACACGGGTCACATCGTTGACACCAATCGAAAATTGTTGCTGATAGAGAGCACAATAAAAACATCATCAGTTACAGACTGAAAAAACGTAACAACTTATTTTATGAAAAGAAAAATATATAAAATAACCTTGAGCCAAATTTTATAAGGTAAAGACTCATCTGACAGCCTGGCTAACTTGATTTCTCTGGTCCAAACACGATATATTGTGACTTTCAGTTCATTATCATGTAGTCAATGCACCGACATATTATATACATTACAGATTTTGTACAGCAATAACAGTGTATTTATTTGTTACCTTTGAATTGAGTTGAGAAGACGAAGAAGACTCTCACCTTCATAAGAACTAAATGAATACATAAGAATAATAATCACAGTTAGTTAAGCGAAATCAACCCGGACACACGAGTAAAAATGTAAAATATAAAGAAAGCTTTTTACTTTGTTTGTTGAGGAACTTGGTCAGCAGAAACTTTCTGCGGCAATACTAATAAACTTTTGTTTTTGTTTTTAATCCGCATCTTGCACTTAACAGCGTATTCAATGCAAAGCTTCTATAACAGAAATTATAAACAGCAAAAATGTTAGTATAGATGCTATTAAAAGATAATGAAGAATCTAGGGTCACCAACCACACACCAGAACGATGATGAATAATAGTTGCAAAGCACGTGTGTTAGTTTTGGATGTAAGTTTCTTCTTAAATTATAAGTATTTCATACTTATTCTACATCTATCCATACTACTAAGCATCTATGATAAAAGATATGCTCCGTGAAACCTTTAACATTTGGGAGCATAACTTGGTTAACACATTTGGTCCTCAACTGAAACGCTTTAACATTTTCACAATCAAGTTTATTGTTTTAGCAACTAATTAAGCACACAGTATGCCGGATATACAACCTTTCGTCTGTTAATCCGACCAAACTCTATCCTATTTATTTCGTTTCGGTTTCGAAGAAGTAAAAAATCCTAACATACCAGCGAACAAGAAAACCAAAATATATTTTCCAAGCATGAGGATCAACAAAATCATCAGAAATTAAAACTGTGTACTAAAAATCTTGCACAAAAGGATAACCTTGCATTAATATTAATATAGATATCATTATATCAACTGATGGATAATTTCGCACATAAATGGATACTTAATAACTATTTCGCACATAATGATAAAATTTCAAAAAAGAACCCTAATAGAAATAACGCTGCATTATTGAAACTTATAAGTAACTAATTAATAGAATACATAACAGAAAGAAGGTAATTAAGAAGGGAGATGAGATGAGAGTACCTGAGAATCGTGGCGTACGCAGACGCCCACCACCACCACCACCACCGGTTCGAGCTTATTAACCCAGACTAGACTGGTTTCTGTGTTATTGACTCAAGACCTGGTTCCAGACTTCCAGCACCTTTTAACACCAATCCATGATAGAAGCCCAAGCCCAACATCAAGCCCAACTCAAAATATTAATTAAGAAATACTCCGTATAAAAAAATATATAACCAGTTTCCTAAGCTACTAAATTTAGAATTATAACATTTATTTTCTTAAGTCACTATTGTTGTATTTGTACCGATTCGTACACCACCGGTTTTTAACCATACACTACTAAACGTGTTTTATGATGTTGTACAGTACAACACCTTATAACATGTTTAGTAATGCATGGCTAAAAACTGTAGTGTACGAATCACCACCTATATAGAAAATTAGAAAGTATGAACCTATATTTTAAGTTGTTTGGTTACATAAATAATAAATTAATTACTCACGATTAAAAAAATATCTTTACTTTTTGTTTGTTGTTAACTTGTTATCCAATTATGTTCTCTACGTTTTCCTTGTAACTTCAAGAAACTAATCCACACCATTTGGGCATAATGTGTTTTGTCATTTTGGACATAAAAAGTAATTAGAATTGAAAATACTAGACCAGAGTGATGAGATAACTTTTTCTTATTAAAGACAAAGGTGTAATGTTAGTAGGTTTGACGAAAAATATGCGTCTGTTGCTTAAGCATTCGAAAAGCATGGACTCCAATAATTATGGCTATTCATGTATTCATTTCCGTGTACACAAATTCATCCGGATGTGTACTTGCAAATATCTCTTTAACATGTGGAATCTTGCAAAAACATTGATAATTAATTGGAAACTCCGACCGGCTCACATGCTCCGCCTTAAGGACAATATGTGAAAGACAATGTTGAGCATGCGTTTCAGATTGACTCAACATCCCAGTAAAGAAAGTGTCTGCCCCAAAGTTGAAGCTGGTGGAGATTGAACGTGAGTCTACTTTAAAGAATCCCGAGTCTCCACCATTATGCCGCCGACTTGAGTCTCTTTAACATGTGAAATAATCAATAATGAATATAACTTCTTAGTTACACACTAAATTTCAGTTTCCCATAAAAAATTACTACTCCCTCCGTCCCAATTTTATAGTTCAGTTTTTCTTTTATGAATGTCCCAATTTTATATTATATTATAACTCGAATATGTTGTAGGTTAAGTTTCGGATGATATTTAACTTGCACATCATTTCAAATGTGTATATCATATCCAATCTAAAAGTGTTTCGTATGGGTTTTAAAAATATATAAATGTTAGTTGAGTAGGTTCAATTCCCATTCTTAATTTGCTTGACGTAACATCTTTCTTTATTGATTGTGGCTTACCATTAAACCCAAGTCTTTTTTTTTTTTTTTATCTATAAGATTGATTAATGATTTATTTTGACACTGCAAATGGAATATTATCATCCATTAGAATAAAAACATGGTTAAAAAATAATTTTCTAAGGCAAAGTTATTGCTAATTGGAGTAATATAATGATTACGATAGATACCTCATTATCATATTAAGGACGAAATAATCAATGATGTTCTTATGTAATAATTAATTCAATCTTTTAGTATGATTCATTTGGCAACTTGTTATGTACACAAAAATGAATTCATTTGACATTTTTTTTGAAAGACAGAGCAAATTTTATAGAAATTAAAGAGGATGATTACAACGAAAGGACTCTAAGAAAGAGGCCCGAAAAGAAAAGAAAACATATTAAGAATAACACCAAAAAAAACCAAGATACATAAGGTCTATTTATACTAAGTCATCAACAAAATTCTCCTTTGACCTTGTGCACCACCTACTCCAGCTAAATTCAAACCGTTTGCAACGATTTGAAATCCAAAGCAAAGATAGAGATTGAACCTTAGAGAAAACATCTTCGTGGCGGATTGCATCAATCTCTTGATGAGAGGCATGATACACTTTATTTCTCCAATGCCATATAGACCATAAAGTAACCAAACAAACCCCATGAAAAGCTTTCCTGCCCCCTTATTTTCTTTTAGAGCAAGAGAACACTCGATAATGTTCTCTAACGAGAGATCATACGAAGCCAAATTAATACTCCACCACAATGAAAAGCCTTTCCCGCCCACTTAATTCATTTGTCATTTTGCAATATATGTACAAGTTAAGGCTCTATTGAAGGTTCTAAGTAAATTAAGCAAACATGATGGAATCTCATGTTTAAGAGGAAAGCAAGCACATAACATAAAAATGTTAAATTATAGATGGCAAGTTTTACACGCACACCTTTCATTAATGGATATTGATATACATCCATCACATTTTTAGATAAATCTATCAAAACTATGTATTAATTATGAGTAGGGATCTGAAGAGATCACTACCTACGGAGAGCTAAAAAAACAAAATTAAAATTCATCAAATACCAATATCATTAATTTATTTAGTACAACCCAAATTAACAATGAGGATAACTTTAATGAAACGGAGTCGAAATCTAATTATATAGTTTTGTTAACGCAAGTTAAATGTGAACTTTTTTTTATCCATATTACTCCCTCTCTCAAAAAATACCGTCTATGTTTTCTTTTCTGGACATTCCAATTTTTTATCTACTTCGCGAAATGAATATGGAAGTTCGACCGTGATTACCAAATTATCGTTATTTGAAATTATTATTTTATTATAAACCTTAAAGAAAACACTAATCAATAAGATAAGGGTACTGATTCGTACACCACCATTTTTTATCCATACACCACCAAACGTGCTTTACAGTGTTGTACTGTACAATAAAGTAGAAAAGTGGTGTATGGATAAAAAATGGTGGTGTACGAATCACTACCCATAAGATAAGGGTAAAATTATCATTCGATAAATAGTAAGAAAAAAACGATGTACAAATTTTGGACCATAATTATTTAATCGACATCAAATGACCTGTGAAAGAGTACCACGTCACCACCACGTAAAAGACAACAAAATCTTATCGACATGCCAACATGTGACGTCCAATTGATGTCGATCAATCAACAACATCACGTCACGTTCGTCTTCCAAACCAAAATCAAAATTAAAATGCAGTAATGCAGTTATAAAAAAATTCAAAAATAAAAAACACCTAAAATGCAGTCACACAAAAACTTATAAAAAACACACCTAAAATTCAGTCACACAAAAAACTTTTATAAAAAACATCTATAATGTAGTACTAACAAAAATGCAATCCTAAAATGCAGTCGCAACTAGACTTTAAAAAAACATACCTAAAATGCAGTACAAACAAAACATACCTAAACTACAATGTAGTAATACAATCTTAAAATGCAATTACAAAAAACTCGATAACAAGAATACCTGAAAAAGATGCAGTACTAACAACAAACACCCCTAAAATGCAGTTACAAAAAAACTCTATAATGTAGTACTAACAAAAAAGCAATCCTAAAATGCAGTCACAACTAGACTTTAAAAAAACATACCTAAAATGCAGTACATACAAAACATACCTAAACTAAAATGCAGTAATACAATCTTAAAATGCAGTTACAAAAAACTCGATAACAAAAATACCTGAAAAAGATGCAGTACTAACAACAAACACCCCTAAAATGCAGTCACACTAAAACGTTAAAAAAACATCTAAAATGCAAACCTAAACAAAAAACAAACCTAAAATGCAGTCACACAAAAAACTTTAATAAAAAATATCTAAAATGCAGTACTAACAAAAAACAATCCAAAAATGTAGTCACAACAATAATTTAAAAAAACATACCTAAAATGCAGTAGAAACAAAATATACCTAAATATACAGTCACACCAAGACAAAAAACACACCTATCAACACATACCTAACATGCAGTATTAAAACAAAACACACACACATGCAAATAAACTTCAAAAAAACAAATTATCACTAATATCCAGTATTGACAATACATAGGTAAAATATATGAGAACCTGTAACACATAAAATGCAGTAACACAAAAAAAAAAAAAAAAAAAACTTAAAAAACACTTAAAATGCAGTACCAAAAAAACACTTAAATGCAGTTTAAAAAAAAAACACTTAACATCATCCAGATCTAGAATAACAGCAACTTATCACCTCATTCAACAAACAAAGAAAATTGAATCAAAACACAAATATCTCAAATAAAAATCGGAAAAAATAAGATATATACCTCTCATTACACTTTCAACTTCGTTATCGTCACCACAATCCGATTGACAAAGATCTATAGTTATATCCTTTTTACTTTGATTCGCACGAACTTGATACCTCGTCGTCCTTTGACTCCTATGAGACGCTGTGAAAACGAAACAAAAAACGTTAAAACGACGGAATGACGACGACTACTTCAAATCAAATTCCGATTTGAAAAAAACTTACGAGATATAATTCCTTTATCTTTTTTCTTCCGAGCAACGATTTTCAAACCTTCACCAACGGAATCCTGAGAATCCTTTAAAATTTTTGACATCCTTCTATTTCAAAAAAACGCCTATTACAACCGTTCTACTATGTGTACGATTAACAGGGTAAAATGTGAAAATAATGTGTGTAAATGTGATCGAAAATCGAAAAGTGTTTGAAAGTGTGAAGTGTGTAATTATGTGAAAGAAAAAATGAGAGATGAGAATGGTGTAATCGATTGATAGCCAGGTGAAAAGAAAACACACAGACTGACCGAAATTGATCTATGTGCTATGTAAAAAGTCAAATGACTTATTTACCCCTGGCTTAATTTAAAAAAAGTTACAAATCAGTCCCTGATATTCGTAAAAAACACGAAATAACCCCCGCCCCACTCTCTATTAATGAGGACGGTTGATCAAACAAATGGACGGTGTGGATTTGCGGCTCTTGGATCCCTCCAAAAGAAATGGACGGTCACATCATTGATTATTTGTACACTACAAGTTCTTAAAACACAATGTTGATGGATTTATTCGTAACGTTGATAAATATCGTGAAATAATTTAAACTTCTAAAATGAGTTTTATTATTATGTTAAAATGATGATAATGATAATGATAATGATAATGTTATATAATGGTTATATCGTTCGGGACATTTGCTTTCAATGGTTTGTAAACTTCTCTTACATTTTAAAATAATATATGCTTGACATATAAGACAAGTTGCTTTCTAATACCAAAAAGGAAAAAAAGGACAATAATAAAAGTCGTAATTTATTAGGGTATTAGGTTGATGTAAAATTATTGATGAAAAGGACATTTGAGTCCCAACAAGGTTAAACAAATCCATTGATTTGTATCTAGAGGTCTAATTTCCATTATGTAATTCTAAGCTAGCAACCAAACATTCTCAATCGGTATCAATTATGTATCCATTCTCATTAGTCATTACCACCCCTCAATCCCTCAAAACAAACGCACCCAAGATTTATCCTACTAACTTGCTATAATTTTATCATGATGATTTAGTTTTACCTTCATATGATTCTAATAATCTTTCTAACAACAATATAATGACATTTGACAAAATCAAACAATGAAATAAAAGTAAAAGAATCTATATAAAAACAAATATAGTACCTAGGATGCTTTATAAAGCAAACTATAAGAACAAAAAAAAAAAAAAGAAGAGAACATTACAAAAAATTATTATATTAAATTCTATAAAAAAGCGGAGTATAACTTAATTTTGTGCGATAATAAATATAAATAACCCAATAAAGATAACTATTCTTAAGTTGACCTGAGAGATTGAACCGCTTTTATGTTATCCTTACTTATAGGATGATGCGTCACACCCCCTCCATTTTGTTTTTCATACGTTAGTTAAAATAAAAAAACAATATTTAATCCCCTTCTGTTGTTCTTGGTCTATATATCTTTTTGTCACTCATTATATATAGTTCACCGGCAAAAAAAAAAAAAAAAAAAACCCTATAAAATATAGAGTCATGAAACAAATTAATAGTATTATTGTGTTGTTGCTGATTACAACATGTATGATATCAAAATTAGAATCTACAAGCAGAAGCGATTTCCCAGATGGATTCACATTTGGAACTGCTTCTTCTGCTTTCCAGGTTTTCTTTTATCTTTCTTTCATTCTTTTAGACATTCAATCAAAAGATGTTTATGTGCAAATAAATAATCAAGATGGGTGTTTGTTAATGGCAGTTTGAAGGTGCAGTTGATGAAGGAAATAAAGGAGATAGTATCTGGGATACTTTCTCAAGGCTGCCTGGTAAGTATACTTCATGTTTATTTATTTACTACAGTACTATTTTAGTTTTTTTGGAAATGGATTAGTTAAATGGTTATGATGATGATGATGATGCTAACAGGAAGGATATTTGATTTTAGCAATGCTGATCAAGCAGTTGATCAATATCATAGATTCAAGGTTCAACTTCTTCTTTCTTTCTGGTGGAAACTTGTTGCGTTTGGTTCGTTGAATTCAATGAAATTCGATGGAATTGGAATCTCAATTTCATTCCACAAACATGTTTGGTTCACAAATGTATTGAGTTGTAGGTCATCAAATTCCCTCATTCGAAAAAATTCACGTTCCATGAAGTTCCAATTCCTTTGAAGAATTCCAATTCCATCAAAATATTCCGCGAAACCAAACGCAACAAAGAATTAATGTCTAAAATTCAAGATTATAGATTCATACTGTGTTATTTTTCCTTATTATGTGGCAAATGAGTTCTTTTTGGTGACTAAATAAGTATTAATATTAATTTACATTTTATTTTTTATTCATCAGGATGATATTGAATTGATGAAGAATCTGGGAATGGATGCTTATAGATTCTCAATATCATGGTCAAGAATATTTCCAAGTAAAGTTATTTTATCACGTCTGAATCAAAAGAATTAATGTGTCTACATTTCATTGAAAGTAGCAATTGAACTAAAATGTAAGTTGATGTTAACAGATGGAACAGGCATACCAAATCCAAAAGGGATTGAATACTACAACAACCTCATTGATTCTTTACTTGAAAAAGGTCATTTTCTTTCTAAAACATAACTATAAGACATAATTTAATTCATAACGATAACCATAAGAGAAAATAGTATCTGATCCTGTGAAACTATTTCTACCAGGAATTCAGCCCTATGCAACTTTGTATCATTGGGATCTTCCACAAATGCTTGAAGATAAATACGATGGATGGTTGAATACTCAAATAATGTAAGGAAGTCATATACATTACATATATTTTCTGCCTTTGTATGGTGTGAAATGTAAACACTGTAACAAGGCTTACAGAATATGTTTGTGTTTGTAGAGAGGACTTTAAGCATTATGCTTTTACGTGTTTTGAAGAATTTGGGGATAGGGTGAAACATTGGATCACCTTTAACGAGCCACATGGATTCGCAATACAAGGATACGATTATGGTATTCAAGCGCCAGGGAGGTGCTCGTTTCTCTTTCATTTATTGTGTAAGAAGGGGAAATCATCTGATGAACCATACATTGTAGCTCACAACATTTTGTTGTCTCATGCTGCTGTTTATCGTGGCTACCAAAATGATTTTAAGGTACTCCTACCCTCAAAGGCTCAAAGATGACAAAAAATAAAGCCCATTTCAATAATCATTTCAAATATTGTATGTGTGCATCTATGATCTCTCTCTGCAAGTCCTGCAATCGTTTTGTTAGGAGTAGATGTTACTATTTGGACCCATTTGCCTATAAATGGGTCGATTTGGGTTGTGTGACTGTATCATATATGATATATCTAACGGCTCAACCAGGTAAAATATAAAACTTAGTTAACGTGTAAACGGGTCAAATGGTTAAAAGTTTTTAAATGTCTAAGCCTCCTAAATAATTGTAAAGTTTTAGCTTATTGCTTTAACTATATAGTTTTGTAAATGTACTTAAGTAAATATATAATAAATTACGAGGAGTAAAAGGTGTCTATGAGTCAACCCAACCCGAACCATTTAAACCCATCCCCATTTTTGACCTGTTACCCAACCTGCTTGCCCCGCCCATTTTTCCACCTCTTGTCAAGAGTAACTTACGCATCTCAAAATGACTTGCGCTCTCCAGGAAAAACAAGGAGGTTCAATTGGGATATCATTAGATATCAAATGGTATGAACCTTACTCTGACTCTGATGAGGATCAAGAAGCTGCAACTCGAGCAATGGATTTTGAACTTGGCTGGTAATACTTTGACCATAGTAACTTGAGGTGGCAACTTCAGCCCGATTCTTGGTAGTCGTTGTTTCCAACTGGTCAAATGCCTGAAAAATATATTCAACTGGGAAATAAATCATACAGGTAAAACTTTAGTAATTCACTGAAAACGTATTTTTAATGCAAACGATCTGCTATATTGGTTTATTAAGAAGTGAATATGACCCAGCAAGCTAAAAGACTATAATAGTCGATCTATACCCGCACAAAAAATAATTTAAATAAAAGAATTTGGACAGAGTGAATCAGGTTATTTTGCCACCTCTAAAGTAATGTTTTGAAGGCATCGTAAGATTGTTATGTTGGGGGTAAAATCAATCTCACTGTGTAACGCAGATTAAAGTGAATCAGGTTTCTTGATCCTTTGTTGCTCGGAAACTATCCTCTTTCTATGCGAACGCAAGTAGGTGACCGACTACCTGAAATCACTCCTGATGTTTCAGAATTTATCATTGGTTCCTTGGACTTCGTTGGCATCAATCACTACACATCGTTGTATGCCAAAAATGACAGAACTGGAATTCGAAAATTCATAATGCGGGATGCCTCTACTGATGCCTCTGTTATTACATCAAGTAAAGTAACATTATCTGTTTACCTCTTTTTTGGTATAAAGAGAGTGGAATTTGAACTGATTAATGGTTGTTCTTGTGTTATGTAGCTTCTAGAAATGGAGAATCCATCGGAGAAACAGTAAGTCGGAATCTCAGTGAATAGTAGAATATTTATTGGAGAAATTATACAGAAAAATTAAATGATAAACTCTAATATCACTTGCAGTCTGCTTCCAGTTGGTTACGCATAGTTCCGTGGGGATTAAGAAAGTTAGCAGTATACATTAAAGACAAATATGGGAACCCACCAGTGATCATCACCGAAAATGGTAAGTGATACAAAGAATCTTAGCCTTGAAGGTGGAAAAAAGGGTAGGTCAGACATGTTAAGGGTAGGTCAGACATGTTGAGTAACGGGTCAAAAGAGATTTGGATCAAGATGATTTTTTTTTTTTTGCCACTGGTAGGATTGGGTTGATCCAGAACACTTTTCACCCAAAACCTTTACCTTTGTATTAATTACTTAATAGTCAATTTGGACAACTTATTACTAATTTGACATGTTTCCATTTAATCAATTTTTTGTTTTCCATTTCGACCTGCATTTACGCATCTATATAAAAAATGTGGCGACTCCATTTATGTCTTTCTATTTTTATTTTTTTTTGGAATGGCAAAGATAAATGAGTCAAGATTACCACCCCTACTAAAGCCTAACTATTCAACTCAACATGTATTGACCTCGGATCATGCAGGCATGGATGACCCAAACAAAGCGCACATAAATCTTGATGAGGCACTACAGGATGATAAGAGGATAAGTTTCCACACAGACTATTTGTCGAACCTATCAGCGGCTATCAGGTACCCAATACTCTAATAATGT
The DNA here is from genome assembly GCA_949592205.1 of Helichrysum umbraculigerum. Classification (NCBI taxonomy): domain Eukaryota; kingdom Viridiplantae; phylum Streptophyta; class Magnoliopsida; order Asterales; family Asteraceae; genus Helichrysum; species Helichrysum umbraculigerum. The sequence continues at coordinate 387,955,852 of CATIUR010000001.1, forward strand.
CATTATATGAAATCAACTTATAATTCGTTAGTAAATAACAAACTTGAATATCTATTAATCCAGGGAAGATGGCTGTGACGTGCGTGGCTACTTTGTGTGGTCTCTGCTTGACAACTGGGAATGGAACTATGGGTATACAGTTCGATTTGGACTGTATTATGTGGACTACAAGAACAATCTGACAAGGATCCCAAAGTCTTCTGTTAATTGGTTCAAGGGTGTTTTGACATCTGGGAAGCATCAAGCTTATTAGCTATCTAACAATTCCTCATGAACATAGCCACATGGGGTATATTACCCACACAGGTGCTGTTATACAAAAAAGAAATAGGGGGTAGACTGTAGATGACAAAAGTGTACATGAAGCACAAAAGAATCCTCCCATGTCTTGTAGTTATATTATATCTACTGTAATTTGTAAAAGAATAGGACTTCCATGAACTTGACTGGATTTTATACGTGAAGGTGGCAACAAGAGGTCAAAATAGCACACAGTTTAGCAAGAAATCATGCTTAACAAATTAGCAAAAAATCACTCTTATTAAACCGAATAACTCAGAAATCATACATAAACCGAATAACTCAGTAAAAGCCAAGTTAGCTTCAATCTTGCTTCAATCTTATCGTGATCCTAAGTTACATTAGTAACTACATATAAAAGGGCTAAAATATGCTTGTGATAACTCGGGTTTGGTCTTTTATCTCTGATACGGTTTTGGTCTTTATAACTTGAACACGAATAATATTTTTCGATAATTATTTCCAGAACAGATCATTAAAATGTAGATTCTGCCAACCACCAACATTCCAAACATCAGTGGATGGTGGAACATGTTACATTAAACCAAGTAAGAACATATAACCATAATAAAGTGAGAATGTTGGAATTGTCGTTACAAGATTCAAACCAACTGAATATGTGCTCCAGCACTTTCGACAAATTATAATGTTCTAGACGGCTGGGCGTTTAAGAACAACGAGAGTGATAACCATGATTGCCAATCCCATCAAAGTTGCTCCAATTGCTGTTTTCTCCAGAGACATTTCAGCAGATCCATCCGGGTTCACAGTAAATGCATCGTTTGGTGAACCACCAAAAAGGGTCTGGAAGGTATCTGATAAGCTGTTCATCATGTCAACAACTTTAACAGTGATTTTTTGCTTAATGTCCTCCACATAATCCATGAGACGTTTACCAGGTACAGATTTGTATTCGCTTGGTTTTGGGCTCTCATCAGACGAATCATTCACCTTTGATTCCATCATGTCTGGTAACACGACATCTGCACAATTTAATGATTACAGGGCAATATACTGGAAACAGAAAAACAGAAAGGATAGTTAGTTGAAAAGTTGCTAACCGGTCTTATGAGTATGAAGAAAATCCTGAAGCTCAGCATTTTGCAGAACTGCATTCCACACATTTGGATCACAAGCAATTGAAGTAACAACACTCTGGTGGAAAGCGAAACAAAAAATGTCATAATTGCAGACCACATGAGTTTTTCACGTCTAAATACAACAGCTAGTTAGTAGTTAACGGATACGTAAGAATCCATATTATAAGTAAGGTATGTATGCGAGTAATGAGTCAAAATACTCGAGGTAACTATTTGTGAAGGTCAAAACATTGCGGGTTAGGTTGACCCAAAATACTTTCTGTCAAAATAATAAGAACGCTATATAATAATATATGCTCTATTGTCCATTATGACTGCACAAACAAAATATTATAATGACAATCTAAATTCTCACATCAAAAGACTTACGAAGTTTTATAAGCTAAGATACATTTTGTTCGTCTTTTGACTTAACCCGTTTCCTCGTAAGTAAATGGGCGAAAATAGCCACCTCAGTTGTATATAGCTTTTGATATGGTACCTAGAGATTTTTTTGGATAAGCAGGTCTTAAATAATTCCAACATGATAAATGTGATATTATCAACCAACCCTTAGCTTTAATTGATAGATTATCTAATTCTAAGTCTTTAAGTCGCAATTCTCACTTCGATAGACACCACCCAGATTCATATTAGTGGAGGTCATCGACAAGTTGGCTCCTTTAGAATATATGTATCTAGTTTCAAGTTTCCCGTACCATGTCCAAAGCCACATCGTTATCATTAATCTTGAGACAAAAAGGTATGTTCTTGCTTAGACTACCTGGACATATATAGTGGAAATAAGAAACATACGCATATGGCATTTACAAATCTCAAAAATTCATAGAAAATATAACTCACAAGAAACTCTAAAGACGTCCCTGATAAGGACGTTAGACGTTTAGATTCACCATCAAATGAAAGAAAGCAGATAAATAACCAACAAATTTGAGATAGATTACAACATATATTCAAGAGCCTATTAATTCTCCATTTTAAGTGCAGGAATAATGTGAGCCTGTTTCCATTATGGTTGGTATAAACCCTAAGATAAATACGATACGCGTAACAAAGAAAAGAAGAAGCCAGCATACCTGAGCTTTAGGATTTTCATTGAGAAGCCTAAAAGCATGAATTGCTTGCTTTGATGCGGAAGGGGTTACCAATGTTTCACTAACAAGTGGTTCAGTATCCACATCTCCCGTGTGTCCATTACTGGCATTCGAAGACAGGTAAGTCCTGAAGATAAAAAAATCCAAGACAACCCTATCATTCGTAAATTTCCAAATGCATACAAGTACTAAAAGCATAAAGATAAGACGATCAGCCAACGATGGATGCTAAAGTACACGTACCAAATTAAACTAATTATCATGATAATATTCAGTTCAATATTCTCAAAACATTAACGATAATTTAGAAACCGTAGCATACTTTCACTCGTTTGATAACTTTCACTCGTTTGATATCTTTCACAACCACAAATTTCATCAAGAAATCATTTTGAAGGATGAAACTAGCAACATGGAGTAATATTCTTTTGGCCTCTCTTAACATCAAAAGATCAATCATAAACGCATTACAATCACCTAAAGATCAGATTTTTAATCAAACCCATGAAACAACAACCTATTTGAGAACCTGGGTTTGCTTCAAAATCACTGATTATAAATATAATCATCTTAATCAAAGTTTCTTGAAATAGCTCAATACTTATATGAACACTATTAATCATAAACTATTAAATAAACACTTTATACAACAAATACATAAAATTAAACAAAATATTTACTTTTCAAGAGCATAATTGAGATCAGAAGTAGCCTGTTTAGCCTCCTGAATACTCGGAGCACCACCAAACACTAATCTGGGCATCGGCTCACCGGCTTCCATAAAAAGCTCATCTTCAGCAAATTCCCAATCATCAAACGGCTTCTCAACCGATGAACTCGATTTACAATCATTATAATTGTTATTATTGATCGTCAATTTCAAATCATCTGAAGATGAAACCACCGACGCTGCAACGGAGCGACTGGCTTGTCTAGCAGCGGATACGACAGGGTTCTCGCTGCCGCGAAGACCGCCGTTCAATACACCAATTCCGGCTGCTTTCGCCGCAGCTCTCATCGCTACTCCACCACCCATGATTTGTGATACGAATTAACGGCAACGGCGTTTGTAGAAAGCGACGATTTGAGTGATTGTTTGTTTTTTTAACGAAGAGAAAATATATAAGGAATTTGTAACGATTCGGTATGTGTCCCGATAACTTTTCCGAAAATATCTAGTTTTCTCTTTTTAATATTCATTAATTTCAAACTTATCCGTAAATGGATAATTTTTCTGCACATTTTTGTCTTTCGGTTATTTTCAGATTTAAATGCCGTAATATTATTTTTTTAGGTAAGATATTGTTAAAGAAAACACGGATTTTTAAAAATTTGTAGCTGTATCAATATCAAATTTTTTAAGAACCGGTTGAACTGGACCGGACTTTTAACTGATTCAATTAAAAAATCAATTTTTAATACATTGGTTGTATCACTAACAAAATTTGTATATTTATAACGCTTATTATAAAGGATTGAACAAAGACTAAATGCCTATAAGACTCCTCCCAACAGTGACTAACTACTGACGCGTCAGTTTGTGTCACGTCTGCGTCACATCATTTTTTCTCATAACTGACACAAACTGACATTTACTGACATTTCACTCCCTACAGTATCATCACTTCACTTATTTTCAGGGCCCCACACACTATTTCATTTATTTATTTAATACAAAAACACTTATATTTGCAAAATAAAAAACATTACATTAATATTAAACTAAAGATTAAAATTCCTAAAAGTAAAAAAAAATACATTTATTGAAAATAAAAAAAAACATTACATTAATATTAAATAAAAGATTACAATTCCTAAAAAATAAAAAAAAATACATTTATTGAAAACTAGAAATATTATTAGTCATCTACTCCGAGCCGTCTTCGTTTTCGTTGTCGTCCTCGTCCGGTTGTACTGCGTGACCAAAAACCGTGTTGTAATCCGTCTCATAATTATCAACCAAGGTTTTTCGGACCTTTTCGAGCATTTTTTTCTCCTTGCCCTTGAAAACGACGGTATTGGTTTATATAACATTTTCCACGATTTAAGAATGGTTTTTTTGGTCGCGTTATGTTTTATCGCTTCCAATGCTTCTTTTTGTGATTCCGCGGCTTGTATGTTTGCCAAACGTTCTTTTTCTTTGAGAGATCTTGAAGAAGTGGCGGCGTCACTTGAGCCCGAGCTTTTTTGGGATTTTCGTGAAGAAGTACGACCGGGCGGGCGACGTATCAAGTCGTTTTGGAACAACCGTTCCATGTTAGCTGCAAGAGGCTCGGAAGTAGGAATGTCGTCACCAAGATTTATCGTCTCGAGCTCGGGTTGGGTTGGCACTTGTCGGTTGCCCATGATTCCACCTGTTTCAAGAAACTTTGGATGATTTTTCACTACGTGCCAACAATCTTCGTATATGAATGCTCTTTTTTGTTGGTCCTTGAACGCGGCCTTACACGCCTTAATAATTTGTTCGTCACTTGCACCGCTTTGACGAGGATTCGTTAGACCTTTGTGGATTGCAATGAAGATTTTGCAATCGGTACGAATCTTGTTCCATTTTCCTTGAATTTGGCTCAAGGTACGGGGTTTAGGCGCCACCGTATTATAATCGGCTTCGACTTTGTCCCAAAAAACTTCGTAGCTTTGAGAAGCGCCTCATTTATCTTTTTCGGATCGGTGGATCCAACGCTCGGCTAATATAACCGCTTCCTCGTCGCTCCAGTTGACTTGTACCCTTGTTGCCGGAGCTTTTTCTTTTGATTTTCCTTTCTTCACCACGGGTTCGGGCTCGGGAACGGGTTCGGGTTCGGGTTCGGTTTCGGGAATCGTTTCGTCGTCGATATCGGGATGTGGCGGCGTGTTGATGTTTCCGAATTGTGGATGGCTAATTGGTGTTGGTGGGTATGTTGTGTAAGCCGAGTGATGTGGTTGGTGCATATAATGTGGGTTTCCAAATGGCGCGGGAGTTTGGTGGATTGGAATATGTGGTGAAAAATGATGATACGTTGAGTAGTTTTGGTAACCTTGGAATGGTGGCGATGGATTTGAGTATAGTGCAAAGCCGGGTGGTTGACTAGGAGAAGAGTTGCTCGATTGAGCGGAAGAAGTGACACTTGGGGAATCGTGATTGCGGGTTTGATTCGGTATTGGATTGTTGATTAAGTTGTTCCACATATCGTCGGCGGTTGAGTGACGTCGACTCATTTTTGTATTTGTGTTTGATATGAGAGAAGTGGTATGAATATTATTTTATGAGTTGTATATTGAATTTGGTTTGAATATTGGTTAAAAGGTTGAAAAAAGGTTGGATAAAAGTATAATTGGTATTTATAGGTTTTTGTATGAAATTTGGGGTTGGGTTAATTGGTATTTATAGGGGATGAAAATTGGTTTGGAAAAAAAAAATAATGTTTTTTTTTTGTAGCCGTTTTACCCCCCAACGGTCCAAAATTTTTTTTTTTTTTTAAAAACCGTCACTTTTCAGCGGGAAAAAAAAAAACTGACGCGGGCCCCACGTTCTCACTCCCTCCGTCGCCAAACCGAAGCCTCAAACCGACGCCGGCCAACCGACGGGCCGTGCCTATGGCGTCGGTGCCGTCGGTTGAAACCGACGTCCGTTGGGACGAGTCTAATAATATGAAACACGGAATTATTTGAACTCCATATTTAACAATAATATTTTTATGAACATGGTTCAGGAGAGCAGGGGTCAAATGAAGAGCAGCAAGGGCATGGTTGATCAACGAATCACAGTGCGTCATGTGTCCATCACACAGTTTCATTCTGACCCCTCCACTATAATTATGTTTTAGTTTTTTTCCCCCAACTTCTTCAACAACACTCCCTCACCCCCACCACCACCAACCACCCACTGCCACCCTCTGCCATCAGCTGCCGCCCGTCGCTGCTGTCAGCCACCATCCTCTACTGCCGTCAGCCACTGCCCGTCGCCGGATTCCAGCCAATTTTTTTTTTAAATAAATTTTTCTAAATTTTTTTATTCCAAAATGTTTTAACTAACTTTTTCCTCCCTAAAAACACTGCATATTAATTTAAAACGTAAAAAAAAAACATTTTATTGCATTTTATGGTTATTTAACTGCATTTTGTATATATATATATACACACACACGCACACACTACTGCATATTGTAGTTTTTGTGTTGCATCGTATATGTTTATGTATTCATTGTTACTTATTTTTTATACGTGATATCACATTTGTACTACATTTTGTATATATATTTACTGCATCATTCTTTTTGTATAGATGTTAGTCTTTTTTACTACATTTTGTAGTTTAAGTTTTAATGCATATTATATATTGTATATACGTCGTCACCAACTAAAAGCATAATGTAACACCCTCAAATTTCGGTTTGCGGAAGCGGTCGGGTCGGGTGTTACCAAATTAAATATCAGAGCATAAGATACATAATGAACGACTCTAAATGAGACGTTTGAAAATAATTATACATTTGCCAAAATAGAACGTTTACAACGTTGCGAGTTTAATAGAAATTTCAAATACATAATTTGAAAATACAAAAGTAAATGCAGAGTAGTCCCAATTGTTTGAATATATACGACTCGAGCTAGCATAATCTTGTAGTAATCCTAATCCTGCTGGGCACCTGAGAACACATGCTAAAACGAGTCAGCTATAAAGCTGGTGAGTTCATAGGATTGTTAGTTGAAAACATAAAGTATAAAACTTGTATGTTTTGAAAAGTTGATCAAAATCCATGATTTTGATAAGTATCATGTTAAAGTTGTAACACCAATGTGTATACGTCTATTCGAGGTATTTCATACCTAAACGGTTTGAGTCGCGTACCTAAGTACATATATATGTTTGGCAATCCATGCCTTGATACCTATCAGGTAGTAGTTGTGTCTATAAACGTGAGGCGATACATGCCTATAACTATTGATTAATTGTATGACCACGTCATAAGATAACAAATAATTGTAGTTCCACAGAACTATGATTGAATGTATAGTGCGTCCGTTTAACCAGTTAGTGTAAGCTAACCCGGACATGTTTGAAAATGTTCGTAGTTCCCCAGAACTATAGTTGAAAACGTTTAATGTGTCCGTTTGACCAGTTACTGTAAGCTAACCCGGACATGATTGAAAATGTTTGTTGTGTCCGTTTAACCAGTTAGCATAAGCTAACCCGGACTTGAATTGAAAATGTTTGTTGTGTCCGTTTAACCAGTTAGCATAAGCTAACCCGGACTTGAATTGAGCTAACGGCCTCGCGTGGAAACTCCACCGACCCGTTAACTTATTGTGAATCCCGAGTATAACTCGCTGATCCATTGATTGTATTGTACTTGTGCCCACTGCAATACCGTGGCATCGTTTTGTGCCCACTTTACCGTGGCATCGTTTTGAATCACTTTACCGTGATCTCGTTTTGTGCCTAACTGGCATCGATCGAATTGCTCGCAAGCAAAGTTTGAAATTGAGCCGGCTGTACTACGACGAGCCCGACTGGTGAAATGTAGAGCCAGCAGTACTACGACATGCTAGCTAAAGTAATTGAGTCGACAGTATAACGACATGTCCGACTTGAGTATTCGTGATTGTATAATTGTATGTATACTAATATACATATATAGTAATGTAGGTAGCACCATGTGCTCAAGATGATGTACAAGTATGTAGATATATATATATATATATATATATATATATATATATATATATATATATATATATATATATGTCGAATCAGCAAACACATGTAACAATCATGCCACGCATGAAAATATTTGATTGTATCTAAATATGTATAAACAAATACTTAGATATTAAGTAGCACATTGAACCTAGGTATGAAGACTCATCACCTAGTTGAGAGTATAAGGAGTTTATACTAACGTATGTTACTATTGTATACTCATAGCCTTAAGCCTAACAAGTATATTTGGGGTCTCGGGAAAATGTTCACCTAAGTACAATTTCCATTCTAATGATCATGGAGTGTGTCAACAGTTTTAGTTCCTAAAAGGAAGACTAATCCTGTAAAAGTCTAGTCGTTGTCATGTGGGTAGAACTAATCAGTTCTATTATAGTGATAGTATTGTCCCGTGACAATATGGTCATTGGATAGTGATAACTTAGTCAAGTTATGTATTGGTAATTGTTTTCCAACCATCTAACAGTGTACGAATGTAACCTATCTCGGTTAGGTATTGACATTGTTCCATAACAATATGATGGGTGTAATTCCTAAGTATTACACATTTGTATTACATAACAGTAATATAAGTAAGTGTGAATTATAAAAGTTTATTAATATAATTCGTAAACAGTTTTTGAGCATGTGTTTCACCCCGAAAACAGTAAAACAGTTGAAATAGTGGGGCTATGAAACTCACCTGTGAGTTGTCAGCGATCCTACGATACGCGCGTAGTCTGATGGGCAACCTCCTAGTGTCCTAAACACGTGAGGTTCTATGAGTAAGACAAATTAGTTTGTCTAAGTGAGTTGTGTAAATATTTATTTGTTGTTCATGTTTGGAAACTGGGTACGGGGGTTCGGTGACCGATTTATAATAATAACCTTAACCATTATTATTATACTTTGATTTATCCATTTTTGCGTATTAATCGTATCGTATTTGGTTTGGTTATTGAAAAGTGATTTTTATACACTTAGAATGTTTTTGGCTTCTGTTTTTGGGTTTTTGCGACACTAAATGCGACATAACCCTTGTTGTAACAACCGCCAAATTAGGGCTAGTATTAGCGCCTAATTCTTTGTTAATACATGTAATTAGTTCTGTGTTAGGCTAATTTATGTATCGGATTATATATTGGTGAATATATACAACTTTGCGATTTGGCTTAAATCGTACGCAACTTAAATAGAATGAAATTCTATTCGGTTAACACGGACGTTGGTGAACAAAGATTTATAAACTAAAATAACGCAACTATGACCGAAATGCTATTTTATAACAATTAGTAACTGCCTCGTATTACACGATTAAAACTTACACGATTTAATAACAAAAGTAATTAAATTTAATTTAAACTATTAAAGATTTAAGGAAATAATTTAAATAAATTATTTAACAAGATTTGTGATTTCGTAAATATAATTACACACGTAAAATACATACTTAACGTAAAACGACGGAGAAAGCGAACACCGCACGGAGCCCGATCGCGGGGACTGAAAATGGGAGGATAAACCCCCCCCCATTTCCCCTTTCCTTTCTCATTTTTCACCCACTCTCTCTCTCTCCTTCTTTCTTTTCTCTCTAATTCAAAAACACCACCAACCTCACAAATCCTCAAAATAAACACATCGAACGACCTTGGATCGCACTACTCGTTTGGAAGAAAACATTCACCATCACACGATCTACAGTTCTATCTTTTCGGATTTTCAATCCGACACTTTGTAAGTTTCCGACAAATCCCGACATCTCTCGTTTTTGATCATTTTTACTAGTTTATGGTTTAAATAGGCTTAATATGTTCATATGAGGGTTGGGTAAAAGAATCAGACCAAACGGAAACCCGAAAACATGTTTTTGGCTCGAAATCCGTCGATCAGCCGATAGTGTCGCATAGACGAACCCAGATATGCGACACTTCGTGCGACACTTGCTGAGTGTCGCATAAGACATATACCGACACTTCATTAGTGACGCAGAACCTTTACCGACACTACGTATACCGACACTTCAGTAGTGACGCCTATAATCGAACTGGCACGTATACCGACACTAGCTTAGTGACGCCCTTAGCCTAATACCGACACTACTTAACGACACTTTCTTAGTGCCGCCTTACTATTTTACCCGACACTTCTTTAGTGTCGCTATACTACACGTCACTCCCTAAGTGACGCCCAAGACCTGGAAATATCTACTTTATACGACACTGCTTGAGTGCCGCTATTGTTACGGAACCCGTCACTCCTTAAGTGACGCACAACATGTTACACGACACTTCGTTAGTGACGCATGACCTGAATACCCGACACTTCACCCGACACTGTCTTAGTGTCGCATGATCAACCTAAGTGACGCTATTAAGTGTCGTATAAAACAGCAGCTTTTCAACTCTTTTTACACTAAGTGTCGAACTTATACAACTTCCAATACTTATACCATACGACTTAACAAACATCATAGAACATACTTTCTATTACAATTGTACTAAATTGCGTTGTAAATGATAAACTGTAATCATAACAAATCACCAACGGGCCGTAAATCTTTTGATACAAACGCGAACGAACCAACATTAAACACAACGGGTTGTATGAACAACTAGCCTAGATGGTCTTGCGAGACATCTACTTACTTAACCTTACGTGTTTAGGCACTAGAAGGTTACGGGTTCGGAGAACCTACTTGCTTTACTACTACTTGCTATTTACCACTGCTCGACTCAGGTGAGTCTTACAGCCCCACTTTTACTGTTTTATACTTGGGGTGAGATACTTAGCAACTGTTTTACGTGTGAACACAATGTACTGAACTGAAAACATTACTGATTACAAACAAACGCATGAGTTACTTTTATCCACTGAAAGCCTCCTTATCGTAAGTTGTTAGTTATGGACTTAAGCGCGATTACTAATAAATGGATCCATTTGGGACTGACAACCCCTGTCTGGGGTGGTAGGGCCACCACGTACTGATTTACACGTAGAAAAAGACATATTAGTATTTGTTACATATGAATGTGCGGATAGCACTCACGGGGGTACGTGATATATTCACACTACACGGTTAAGCTTCAACTTATGAGCTCATGGCACTGTACTGATTAACTGATTTACTTACTTTGCTTGATAGCAATACGGGTACATACTTGTGGTTCATAACACTTACTTATTACTAAACCTGTGAGATTCACCAACCTTTTTGGTTGACACTTTTTAGCTTTGTATCTCAGGTACACTTACGGAGTAGGATCACTCCAAGATTACTAGCTAGAGTAGCATGATTTACAAACTGCATTTAACGGAGATTCTTTGGCATTATCTTTTGTAACTATGGTTATGTAATAGAATCTCCCGTCACATACGCGGACTCTAGGCTTACTTACTTTTGTAAAGAAAACTATATGTTTTCAAACAATTCAAATTATGAAATGTAACTATTTTACAAACGTCTCATTTAGAGGTCGTTTACTGTTAATCTTGCGCTTTGTATATTGATTAGTAACACCCAATGTATGCTTTCGCAAATCGTAAATTTGGGGGTGTTACAGATTGGTATCAGAACCTAAGGTTATAGTGAACTAGGTTGCATTTAGTGGGCCTAGACTATGACCGTTAGGCAGTATCCCTTATTAGGTATAACCGGTTCAGTGATTACATCATATGAGTTTAATTTAACATAGCCTGATCAACTATGTACAATTAAGCAAAGACGATGTAAGATCTGAAAGGGGTTATGGCTGAACAGGGTACAATAGAAGACTCTGACTTCGAGAGAACCGAGACTTACACATGTTTATGCTAGACACTCAATAGGCTATATTATATAGGAACTATATGAATGTAGGCCTCAATCTTGCTAACGCTTTATCTCAGAAATGGCAAACATCCCATCCGATTCATCTCGTTCTCAATCTGGGTCGCAGAACCCAAGGGTAGCAAGGAGGAATAACCGGTTGCCTCGAGCTGGCCCGTACTCCACTCACTTCACCTTGCCGGCCTTAGCTGCTAGGGTGAACCAACACGAGCAACGACTTCGCACCATGGATGTCGTGTTGCAGGAAACAAACGAAAACTGGAGACTTACGTCACTTGAACGCATCGAACAAGTCTCTGAGGATCACGAAACCACCGTTAATAATGTGGACGTTCTTTTCAACAAAGTGGTGGAGATAAGCGTGGAAACCGCTCTTTTGAAACACAGACTTGATGAGTGTGAACAACGCTCACGGGAAACGGAAGAATATACCCGTGGACTGGTACAGCGACTAGCATTAGCTGAAGACAATGCTCGACAAGCCAGCAGACTTGCAAATACGGTGGATCGTCTCATCGAAATGATGGAGCAGATTAACCTACGTTAAGACTAGCTTAGTCTTTGTTTTGTAAACTATCCTGTAATCTAGTAACTATCTAAGCACTACTCTATGTTCCAGTCGGATGTAACAATTCCCGATGTCTTTTGTAATACATCCGTAGGATGTAACCTTTGAACTCGCATCATCTATCAAATATTACTTGCTGCTTCGACTCATATTATTTGCCATAATCCTTTTCATAATGATGTTATGTATTACCACCTTTATACATGTACATCTGAAATAAATACAACTTTCTTACAAAATCTCATGTATCTTCATTTCTTTTATTGAAGAGTCATGCCGCCAAAGTCAAGACCTTATACTGATGCTCAGATCACGTCACTCATAACCCAGGCTGTTACTGAAGCCTTGGCTCGGAATACTCCACCTAACTCCACAAGAAACAGCGATGCCGCTGAAACCTCTGCTGCTAAACCTTGTTCATACAAGGATTTTCAAAACTGCAAACCCTTGAGCTTCAAGGGAACCGAAGGAGCCATCGGACTTATCAGATGGTTCGAAAAGATGGAATCTGTTTTCCGCATCAGCAAATGTGCGGAAGACGACAAGGTCAAATTCTCCACCTGCACTCTTGAAGATGGTGCCCTCTCGTGGTGGAATTCCTATACCCAGTCTGTGGGTATTGACACCGCTTATCTACTCCCTTGGGAGGATCTGAAGAAAATGCTCACTGATGAGTATTGCCCGTCCGAACAACTTCACAAACTGGACGAAGAGTTCTGGAACTTAAAAGTACAAGGAACTGATATCGTTGGATACACCACCAGATTCCAACAACTCACCGTTCTTCGCCCAGCTATGGCAGGTACTGGGCCCGAGAAGATTAAGAAATACATCCGCGGCCTCCCGGAACCTGTCCGGGGAAATGTCGCCTCTTCAAACCAAACCACTCTTCATGGTGCCATTCGGTTGGCCCATGAACTTCTAGCCATGAACGAGGACCCAGAACCACCCACTCCCTCCTCCAACAACAATAAAAGAAAATGGTCCGACAACCACAACAACCACCAAACCAAGAAACCTGAAACCATTAAAGCCTACACCTCCAATTCTGATGACAAGGGAGCGTACAAGGGAACCAAGCCCTATTGCTCAAAGTGCCAACGACACCACTTTGGTTCGTGTCCCTGTAGCAAGTGTAAGAGGTTTGGACACTTGGCTAAGGACTGTAGATCAAACACCACTGACACCAACACCTCTGCACCAAAGACTTGTTATGGGTGCAACGGTACGGGACATTTCAAGAAAGACTGCCCGAAGCTGAACAACAACAACAACAGGAATAACAACAATGCTCGAGGAAGAGCTTTTGTACTGAAATCTGGGGAAGCCCGTCAAGACCCGAATGTGGTCACGGGTACGTTTCTTCTCAACAACTTGACTGCATCTGTGTTATTTGATACTGGTGCTGATAAGAGCTTTATTTCTGAGGAGTTTTATCCACTACTAGACACCACACCTATTGCCTTAGATTCTAAGTACACTGTAGAACTGGCAAACGGAAAACTTATTGAGGCCGACAGTGTGATACCTAATTGCACTTTGAACCTAGCTAACGAGCTCTTTTCCATTGACTTGATACCTGTCGAAATCGGCAGCTTTGACATCATCGTCGGTATGGATTGGTTGTCCAAGCACCGAGCCGAAATCGTTTGTTTTGAGAAAATTGTACGCATTCCTCTCGTCACCGGTGGAACTTTGATCATACAAGGGGAGACCGGTGGGACGAGAATAAATATCATTTCTTGCATGAAAACCTGAAAATACTTGAGAAAATGGTACCAGGCAATCCTCGCACACGTTTTGGAGAAAAAGTCGGTGGAGAAGCGACTTGAGGATGTGCCTATTGTTCGAGACTTTCCAGAAGTCTTTCCTGAAGACTTGCCTGGCCTACCGCCAACTAGACAAGTCGAATTCTCTGTTGATCTTGTGCCCGGCGCAGCACCCGTGGCACGAGCCCCTTACCGACTAGCCCCATCCGAACTTCAGGAGTTGTCTACTCAGTTACAGGAACTCCTGGACAAGGGATTTATTCGACCAAGTTCCTCACCTTGGGGAGCTCCGGTCCTGTTTGTGAAAAAGAAAGGCGGTTCTTTCCGTATGTGCATCGACTACCGTAAACTCAACAAATTAACTGTCAAGAACCGTTACCCACTTCCTCGCATCGATGACCTGTTTGACCAACTTCAGGGGTCGAGTTTCTACTCAAAGATCGATCTACGGTCAGGTTATCACCAACTCCGAGTTCGTGACGATGACATTCCTAAAACGGCTTTCCGAACTCGCTACGGGCATTATGAATTCCAAGTGATGCCATTCGGCTTAACCAACGCACCGGCTGTATTCATGGACCTTATGAATCGGGTGTGCAAACCTTACCTTGACAAGTTTGTTATCGTCTTTATCGATGACATCTTGATTTACTCGCGCACTGAACAAGAACACGCGCAACACCTGAAAACTATCCTAGAGCTGCTCAAACACGAAGAGTTATACGCTAAATTCTCTAAGTGTGAGTTCTGGATGCAAACCGTTCAATTCCTTGGACACGTCATTGACAATCAAGGGATTCATGTCGATCCTTCAAAAATCGAGGCTATCAAGTGTTGGCAAGCCCCTACGACACCAACCGAGGTACGTCAATTCTTAGGACTTGCCGGATACTACAGGCGGTTCATTGAGAATTTTTCGAAAATAGCCCTACCCCTCACTGCACTGACTCAAAAAGAAAAGAAGTTCGATTGGACTGACAAACAGGAGTCAGCTTTCCAGCTACTAAAACAGAAACTCTACAGTGCACCTATCTTATCTTTACCCGAAGGCAACGATGACTTCGTGGTATACTGTGATGCTTCACACCAAGGTCTTGGTTGTGTACTGATGCAACGAGACAAAGTCATCGCTTACGCCTCTCGACAACTCAAGGTCCACGAAAAGAATTACACAACTCATGACCTAGAGTTGGGGGCTGTCGTATTCGCTCTAAAAATCTGGAGACACTACTTATACGGTACCAAGTGTACAATCTTTACTGACCATAAAAGTCTCCAACATATCTTCGATCAAAAGGATCTCAACATGAGGCAACGTCGATGGGTCGAGTTGCTTACTGATTACGATTGCGAAATTCGCTATCATCCAGGCAAGGCGAATGTTGTCGCCGATGCTTTAAGCCGAAAGGAACGAGTGAAACCACTTCGAGTTCGAGCTCTCGGTATGATCATTCACAACGACCTCATCAATCAAACTCTCGCCGCTCAACTCGAAGCACTCAAACCAGAAAACTTGATAAACGAGGCCTTGCGGGGCATGGACAAACAATTTGAAACCAAACCTAACGGGGCCAAATACTTCTCGAATCGAATCTGGTTGCCAAGTTTTGGGAACCTGCGAGACTTGGTGATGGATGAAGCTCACAAGTCTAAATACTCTATACACCCCGGTGCCGACAAAATGTATCATGGCATCAAGGAAATGTATTGGTGGCCCAACATGAAATCTGACATTGCAACCTATATTGGCAAGTGTCTTACTTGTTCCAAAGTTAAAGCTGAACATCAGAAACCTTCCGGTTTGCTACAACAACCCGAAATACCCCAATGGAAATGGGAGCAGATCACCATGGATTTCATTACTAAACTCCCGAAAACTCCTAACGGTTGCGATACCATTTGGGTGATCGTTGACCGACTCACTAAATCTGCTCATTTTCTAGCCATCAAGGAAACTGATAAGATGGAACGTTTGACACGGATCTATCTAAAAGAGATCGTGTCAAGACACGGCGTACCCATCTCAATCATCTCCGACCGAGATGCTCGATTTACTTCTCGCTTCTGGCAATCACTGCAAAAATCTCTCGGTACTCGACTGGATATGAGTACGGCTTACCATCCTCAAACCGATGGCCAGAGCGAACGAACCATACAAACACTGGAAGACATGCTACGAGCCTGCGTAGTTGACTTCGGTAAAAACTGGGAAAATCACTTACCGTTGTGCGAGTTCTCGTACAACAACAGTTATCACACCAGCATAAAGGC
The DNA here is from genome assembly GCA_949592205.1 of Helichrysum umbraculigerum. NCBI lineage: Eukaryota > Viridiplantae > Streptophyta > Magnoliopsida > Asterales > Asteraceae > Helichrysum > Helichrysum umbraculigerum. The sequence continues at coordinate 387,972,460 of CATIUR010000001.1, forward strand.
TGCACCCTTCGAGGCACTGTACGGTCGTAAGTGCCGGTCACCTATCTGTTGGACTGAGGTGGGGGATACACAACTCACCGGTCCAGAAATCATACATGAAACAACTGAAAAGATCGTCGGCATACAAAACCGACTAAAAGCCGCGCGTGATCGTCAGAAAAGCTATGCTGACGTCAGACGCAAACACCTTGAGTTCCAAGTAGGGGACAAGGTACTTCTCAAAGTAGCACCGTGGAAAGGTGTCATTCGATTCGGAAAACGAGGCAAACTAAATCCTAGATACATCGGACCATTCGAAATCCTTGAAAAGATTGGTCCAGTGGCATACCGCCTGCAACTTCCTGCTGAGCTTAGCAGCGTTCACAACACATTCCACATTTCTAATCTGAAGAAATGTCTGTCTGACGAGACACTGATTATACCGCTCGACGAAATTCAAATCGATATAAACTTCATTTTGTCGAGGAACCTATGGAAATCCTGGACCGCGAGGTCAAACAACTAAAACAGAGTCGTATTCCCATCGTAAAAGTCAGGTGGAATTCTAGACGTGGTCCTGAATTCACCTGGGAACGGGAAGATCAAATGCGACAGAAATACCCACATCTCTTCCCAGACAACGCACCGACTGTGCAATCGAGCTAATTTCGGGACGAAATTCTTTTAACAAGGGGAGAATGTAACAACCGCCAAATTAGGGCTAGTATTAGCGCCTAATTCTTTGTTAATACATGTAATTAGTTCTGTGTTAGGCTAATTTATGTATCGGATTATATATTGGTGAATATATACAACTTTGCGATTTGGCTTAAATCGTACGCAACTTAAATAGAATGAAATTCTATTCGGTTAACACGGACGTTGGTGAACAAAGATTTATAAACTAAAATAACGCAACTATGACCGAAATGCTATTTTATAACAATTAGTAACTGCCTCGTATTACACGATTAAAACTTACACGATTTAATAACAAAAGTAATTAAATTTAATTTAAACTATTAAAGATTTAAGGAAATAATTTAAATAAATTATTTAACAAGATTTGTGATTTCGTAAATATAATTACACACGTAAAATACATACTTAACGTAAAACGACGGAGAAAGCGAACACCGCACGGAGCCCGATCGCGGGGACTGAAAATGGGAGGATAAACCCCCCCCATTTCCCCTTTCCTTTCTCATTTTTCACCCACTCTCTCTCTCTCCTTCTTTCTTTTCTCTCTAATTCAAAAACACCACCAACCTCACAAATCCTCAAAATAAACACATCGAACGACCTTGGATCGCACTACTCGTTTGGAAGAAAACATTCACCATCACACGATCTACAGTTCTATCTTTTCGGATTTTCAATCCGACACTTTGTAAGTTTCCGACAAATCCCGACATCTCTCGTTTTTGATCATTTTTACTAGTTTATGGTTTAAATAGGCTTAATATGTTCATATGAGGGTTGGGTAAAAGAATCAGACCAAACGGAAACCCGAAAACATGTTTTTGGCTCGAAATCCGTCGATCAGCCGATAGTGTCGCATAGACGAACCCAGATATGCGACACTTCGTGCGACACTTGCTGAGTGTCGCATAAGACATATACCGACACTTCATTAGTGACGCAGAACCTTTACCGACACTACGTATACCGACACTTCAGTAGTGACGCCTATAATCGAACTGGCACGTATACCGACACTAGCTTAGTGACGCCCTTAGCCTAATACCGACACTACTTAACGACACTTTCTTAGTGCCGCCTTACTATTTTACCCGACACTTCTTTAGTGTCGCTATACTACACGTCACTCCCTAAGTGACGCCCAAGACCTGGAAATATCTACTTTATACGACACTGCTTGAGTGCCGCTATTGTTACGGAACCCGTCACTCCTTAAGTGACGCACAACATGTTACACGACACTTCGTTAGTGACGCATGACCTGAATACCCGACACTTCACCCGACACTGTCTTAGTGTCGCATGATCAACCTAAGTGACGCTATTAAGTGTCGTATAAAACAGCAGCTTTTCAACTCTTTTTACACTAAGTGTCGAACTTATACAACTTCCAATACTTATACCATACGACTTAACAAACATCATAGAACATACTTTCTATTACAATTGTACTAAATTGCGTTGTAAATGATAAACTGTAATCATAACAAATCACCAACGGGCCGTAAATCTTTTGATACAAACGCGAACGAACCAACATTAAACACAACGGGTTGTATGAACAACTAGCCTAGATGGTCTTGCGAGACATCTACTTACTTAACCTTACGTGTTTAGGCACTAGAAGGTTACGGGTTCGGAGAACCTACTTGCTTTACTACTACTTGCTATTTACCACTGCTCGACTCAGGTGAGTCTTACAGCCCCACTTTTACTGTTTTATACTTGGGGTGAGATACTTAGCAACTGTTTTACGTGTGAACACAATGTACTGAACTGAAAACATTACTGATTACAAACAAACGCATGAGTTACTTTTATCCACTGAAAGCCTCCTTATCGAAAGTTGTTAGTTATGGACTTAAGCGCGATTACTAATAGATGGATCCATTTGGGACTGACAACCCCTGTCTGGGGTGGTAGCGCCACCACGTACTGATTTACACGTAGAAACAGACATATTAGTATTTGTTACATATGAATGTGCGAATAGCACTCACGGGGGTACGTGATATATTCACACTACACGGTTAAGCTTCAACTTATGAGCTCATGGCACTGTACTGATTAACTGATTTACTTACTTTGCTTGATAGCAATACGGGTACATACTTGTGGTTCATAACACTTACTTATTACTAAACCTGTGAGATTCACCAACCTTTTTGGTTGACACTTTTTAGCTTTGTATCTCAGGTACACTTACGGAGTAGGATCACTCCAAGATTACTAGCTAGAGTAGCATGATTTACAAACTGCATTTAACGGAAATTCTTTGGCATTATCTTTTGTAACTATGGTTATGTAATAGAATCTCCCGTCACATACGCGGACTCTAGGCTTACTTACTTTTGTAAAGAAAACTATATGTTTTCAAACAATTCAAATTATGAAATGTAACTATTTTACAAACGTCTCATTTAGAGGTCGTTTACTGTTAATCTTGCGCTTTGTATATTGATTAGTAACACCCAATGTATGCTTCCGCAAATCGTAAATTTGGGGGTGTTACACTTGTGTCACATGATTATGCGACACAACATGCGACACAACCCTTGTGTCACATGATATGCAACTTAATGCGACACTAAATGCGACATAACCCTTGTGTCACATGATTATGCGACACAACATGCGACACAACCCTTGTGTCACATGATATGCAACTTAATGCGACACTAAATGCGACATAACCCTTGTGTCACATGATTATGCGACACAACATGCGACACAAGCCTTGTGTCACATGGATGAACACCAACCCAGAACCCAGCGGCTGTCGCGATTTTTCAACCCAAAACCCAAATCTAACTCATTTTTAGGCCGTAAAATCGTGTTTTCTTCATTCATTTGGACAATACTAAGTTGTGTAAACATTATAACACCGAAATAATACACCAAAATGAGTAGATCTAAATATTTAGAGAATTTCTTACAATTTGCAAATCGAGACAAAACGAGGAAGAAAACGAGGGTGGTGCCTTTGTTAATCTTGTTCCTCTCTTGATGATGATTCCGAAAATGTAACTTTTGTTGGTTGGTTTGTAAATCCGAAAATTGATAAGATTTGTAGGGAAAGAGTTTGAGAGGTGAGTGTGTGTGAAAATGAAATGGAAATGAAAGAATGGGGGTTTGGGGATGGTTTTTATCCATTTCCAGATACTCACTTCGTATACTGTGGTCTACAACCACAGTGCAAAATACCCGTGTTTATTTACTCGATCAAAATGTAAATTTAATATTTCAAATCTTTAATTTTGTTTATATTATTTGGTAAATATTTTTAATAAAAATATTTCACTTGAACTTTAAAATGTAATTATTTAAAGTTTAAAATTGGTGCGAAAATTAACTTTTTGACCGGTTGTTACACATAATATGTATAATACAAAATGCAGTACAAAACGAACAATATGTACTAAAAATATAAATATAAAATGCAATAAAAACAACCATATGTAGTATTATTTTATACAAAATGTCGTAAAAAACAAACAATATGTACTAAAAATAATATATACAGAAGAACAATATGCATTATAATTTGTAGTAAAAAAAATACATATAATACAAAATGCAGTACAAAAATAAACTATATCTACTAAAATTATATACACAAAATGCAGTAAAAAGAACAATATGCATTATAATTTTTTTCAAAATGCTATACAAAAAAGATAATATATGTATAATACAAAATGCAGTGCAATATAAACATGTGTTACAAAATTCAGTAAAATAAACAATATGCGGCATATTTAATACAAAATGAAGCATAAAAGGGGTAATATGTATTATACAAGATCAAGTCTAAAACTACAATATGTACTAAAAATTATATATACAAACTGCGGTAAAAACAGCAATATGCAGTAAAATTTTATTAAAAATGATGTTTAAAAAAAGAAAAAAAAATTAAAAAAATGATAATTTTTTTTTTGAAAAATTTAAAAAATTTCGTCGGAATCCGATGACGGTGGCAGGGTGGTGGCAGACGACGGCAAGGTGGGGGTGGCTGGTGGCAAGGGATGGGAGTGGGTGGTTGGTGGGGGTGGTAGAGTGTTATTTAAGAAATTTGAGAAATGAAGTTAAAGTATCTCAAAAGTGAAGGAACCAAAATGAAAGTTGATATGTGACACTTGTCACTTTTTGAATGGGTGTGAGGGCTGCCGTCATTTCTCTCCAAATGAAAGCTGGCCTCATGATCATCTATCTATCTTTATTGCATATCCAAAACACACACAAAACAAAAATTTAAAAAGGCCTCACACCACGTATTCATTTTATCTTGTCAAAATGAAGACACTTGAAATGGAAACAAAGACTCAACCGTGCCTATGGTGTCCTTGCAAGTACTCAAAGAAGTTGGAGGACTACGTCTTCCATAGGCAGAGATCTTAACTTATGAAAAGTTTCTTATTGACAAATATAATTATTTTAAAAGAAAGATATCAAAATGATAAGATAGATGAGCAAATTAAGACAAATATATGATTGGGGATCATAGGGGAAGGGGTCATATGAGGAGAAGGAGGAGAAGTTTTATTTGTAGCCATTGGATCATCTTTTTGGTTTGATCAATGGTTAAAAGGGGTGGCAATTTTGTAATTTCTTTAAAAAATAAGGTTATTAGTTAACAAAAAAAAACATAACATTAATTTTCACTCCACACCCCTTCCACTATTTAGACTTTTACATGTTAACCCTTCCACTTTATTTTCTTCCCCCTCCTACCTTCTTCTTCCTCCAACCCCACCTACCACCACCCCCACCACTTGCTGCCACCATCTGACTGCCGCCGGCCGCCATCAGCCGCCGCCGGAAAAAAAAAATTTCAAATTTTTTTTTTTCAAAAATTTTTTTTTTTTCAAAAATGTTTTTTTTCAAATTTTTTTTCCCATAAATTTTTTATTAGATATAGTATTCCTTTTCCTACTACATTTTTAATAAAACTATACGTTTTTTCCACTGCATTTTGTATATTATTGTTAATTAACTAAAACTTGTATATATTTTACCGCATCTTCTATACCCAACGTCAACAAAATACCGTACAAATGGATAATATATATAATCTAAAATGTAGTAAAAAGAGAACAATATGTCCTAAATGATGTATATGCAAAATGCAATAAAAACAACAATATGTATTATACTTTAATACAAAATGCAATACAAATAGATAATATGTAAAATACAAAATGCAGTACAAATCGATAATATGTAAAATACAAAATGCAGTGAATAACAAACAATATATAATGAATGAAATATATGAAAAATGCAGCAAAAATAACAAAATGCAGTGAAAATAACAAAATGCAGTACAAATAGATTATGTATAATATAAAATGCAGTGAAAATAACAAAATGCAGTAAAAAAATAAAATGCGGTACAAATAGATTATATATAATATAAAATGCAGTAAAACGAACAATGTGTACTAAATAAATATATGCAAAATGCAGTAAAAACAGTAGTATGTATTATACTTTCATACAAAATGCAGTAAAAATGGATCATATGTATAATATAAAATGCAGTAAAAAATAAACAATATGTAATATATGAAATATATGCAAAATGCAGTGAATAATAATAAAATGCAGTGTAATTTTAACAAAATGCAGTAAAAAATATATTATGTATAACTTAAAATGCAGTAAAAAACAAACAATATATATAAGATTGAGGTGTATAAATAAAATGCAGTAAAAACGAACAATATCTACTAAACATATATACAAAATGCAATAAAAATAATAAAATGCAGTACAAAGTGATAATATGTAAAAAAAATTGGAAAAAAAAATTATGAAAAAAAAATTTTAATTTTTTTTTTAAAAAAAAAATTAAAAAAAAAATTGAAATTTTTTTTTCCGACGACCGGTGGCGGGTGGCGGCGGCGGCGGGTGGCGGCGACGGGTGGCAGCGGCGGCGGGTGGCGGCAGCTAGTGGTGGTGGGTGGTGGAGGGGAGGGGTGGGTAGGAAGAAAGTATGAGGGAGTAGTGTACACTATTAAAAAGGTGAAGGGGGTAAAAATAAAAATTTGAAAATTCTTCTCCTCCTTCTCCTCAAATAATACCTTCTCCTCTGAACCTTACCCCAAATATATTTAGTTGATATCATAACTTTATGAGCAAATTATAGACTTTCCTTTACAAATACAAAAACAAAAGACAACGAAGATAAAAATAAAAACTTAGAGAAAACAAGCTAATTTTGTACTATAATTTACAAGTGTGTTTTGCTAATCTATGTGAGTTCAATTTATTTTTCTAGAAATGCAATCCTACAATCTAACACAGATGTTATATACAACCACCACGAATATATACACTCACTGCCTCAAATGAGGCTTGAACCCACAACCTCCCTGTTGAAAAACTCCTCTCATACCGCTAGGTCAAATGCCCTTTGATATCTATGTGAGTTCAATTAAAGCCGGTTTGTTTTTTCTTCTTAAGTTACGAATAGATACACTACATGTTTGGAAATAAAATGTCTTTTAGAATAGGTCATATGTAATTAATTGTTATTTGTTTTATGTGTTAAAGTGTTAAACGTCTCAATAACCTAAAAAAAATAAACCAGTTTAAGGGTGTTCGGCAAAACTAGCCGTAGGGTGAAGCGAACGTAGGTTGTAAATATATATTGCACCTACAGACTTAATAAATGAAGTTTTTCAAATATTCATCCGTTAAGTCAAACTTATAAGGGTACCATGCATCACATAAGTAATGCTAACAATTTTCTATTTTTCTATGTATAATTACCACCGGTTTTAAACCACGAGAACAAACATTGATACCAACATGATAAGTTATACAACAAACATCGTTTTTCGTACACTATCAAACAAGCTCTATGATGTTATTACAACGCAACAATATTATGACGTATATTTAGTGTTCTACAAAAAAAAAATTAGTGGTGTACGAATCACTACCCTTCCAATCAAAAATGATAAAAAAATGTTCAAAAATAATAAGGACAATACATTAAAATGCAAACCAAATGTGGTAATTAGCGAGCAAGGCAAATTAATAACCAAATGCGTTACAATTGACGACCCTATAGGTGAGGACATTTTTGTGCGACTCTCGTGATGAACTTTTTGATAAGTTGAAGAGAACGATCTTGGGCACAAGGATTCGCGTAACCATCGAATCTTGTTGGAAAGCTCATCTTAAAATGAGGAAGAGACCGGGAGATGAAATTAGGGATTTGCATATGTTCATTGAAGATATGATTCTAAGTGATAATTTACCTTCTAAAGGGCAACAATGAGTTGGTTTCGTGAAAGACGGTGGGAGAAAAAGGAATACGATTTCAGACGTGTTTGTTCATCGTGAAAGAGTTTGTTCTTATTTCTTAGGCACGATTCAAGTAAGTTTCGAATGGGTAAACCGTAAACATGGAGAGGAAATAAAATTTCGTCATGGATCGACAAGTTTTGATGGGTGTCTACTACTCAATAATGTTAAAGATGTTCAATTAGTGACGAAGCAACCTATATATGAATTATACTTCAAGATGATTACTATGTATATTCGTATAAATTCTTAGCTATTGATTTCAAGTTTCGGGACCAATTAATCTTGGTGCGTGCCCATTGCTATGCACGGGTATGTATGTCTAAATTTTATTCCACACATGGATAAAGAAGTATATATTATCATCTACTAGAAGACACCCGCACTAAGCTTTATTATAAATGATATCATTACTTTGATGATTCTACATTCATCTAACAATTTTTGTAATAGTAAAAGAATTCGATGGGTTAATGTTTTGATAGTTGAAGAATCAAACTATTTAGGATTCATATACTTTCCAAAATACTATCGAAGATGTGTTACTTTTGATTATTATACAATCAAAAGTTATAGCTGTAACATTTTATAAGTTTTTAATCAATATTTTACGAGTTAATATAAAATGTATATTAGAAATTTTGCATGTTTAAAATTTAAGTTTTGTAAATAAAATGTATAAACCGGGTGTTAGATATTTATTATTTCACGTTCATTATACGCCAAAAACGAAAAAGAAAAAATAGAGAGTCAAAACTCAGAAGTAAATTGTTTAATAAATTAAACGAATTCATAGATTTTAACGGGTATTAATTCATAGATTTTGTGTAAATTTCATGAAAAAGACGGATCAGGTCATCAAACGGTTTGACCAGGGGTTTATAGTTTTATACGTTTCCGGTAAATTGGACCGGCCTTCTTCTCGAGCAGCGGTCCTACTATCTTTATATGAGTGGGTGGGGCCAAGTTCATTTCATTTAATCGATCCGTACAAAAAAAATTACCAAAAGTTAAGTTTTAAGACTCCTCCCAACGGATGACACAAACTGACGCATCAATTTGTGTCACATCAGCGCCACGTCAGCTTTTTTCAAAACTGACACAAACTGACGCTTCACTGCCTACAGTGAACATCACTTCTCTTTTTTTCTGGGCCCCACACACTAATTTCTTTACACACAAACCGAATAAAACAAAAACAAAAACGAAAAAAAACCTACGCGGCTGTGGAGTACTTCGCCAAACCGATGGTTTCATCCGACGCTTCACAACCGACGCCTCATGCCTATGGCGTCGTTTGCGTCACTTGATCCGACGTTCAAACTGAAGTTGCCGTAGTGAGAGGTCTTAAGAAAACATCAAAACAAAGCCAATACTTTGATATAAAAAGCCTACATATCGATAACGAACTTACTTATCGATAACGAACTTACAGTTTTAAATCGATTGAAATGTACCCGTTAATAAATTCTCTTTCGGTTGTAAAGCACAAGTAATTTTAGTAAAAAAAAATAGTCACGTTGAAAAATACAATTGTAATGCACGTATTCACTTTGAGAGCCAATTTTCTTTAGTTATAAGACGTAAATCTACCTTATCTACCTTATCTATTAAAAGAGAACCTATATTACTTTTTTTTTTTTTTTTTTGGAACGGCAAATAACTCCTTCGGATCAGTAATGGAGTATCATCGTGCCACCACTACTGACCCCACCTTTTGCCTCACCTAAGAAGAAACCCTCTGGAATCACCTATTAATTAACCTCTTAAAAATTAATCCCCCCCTTTGATTTTATTAGCATCTAAAACCTCAGCCCTTGATCTGAATTAAACTTGTGATTAATTAATCATAATCAACATAATTAACTTCTTCTAAATCCCTTTGCGTTTTAAAAAAATAAAAACTCACCCCTTCCTTCAAATGCGTGTCTGGAAGTTTGCAAAGGCTAGGGCTCAGACAAAAAAAAAAAAAAAAAACCGTCCGATGTCACATACCATACGCCACACATACCATATACCTCAAACAACACAGAATCGTATACGTGATCCATCTTGATTCCATTACAGATCGGCGAATACGGAGTTGAATTTCAAACACCTTGCGATTCTATTAGCAGAATGGAGCGGACAAGAGTGAAATTGGTATCGGTCACACACGAAGGGGGCGATCTAAGTGCTCTTAATGAATGATGGTTAGTATGTTAACCTCTGACTTTGTTTGATGGTTTCGCATTTTAGACAAATATGCTTAATTGTATGTGTGATAAGTGTTTGATTATTTGCTTTGCCGAGTGAGTCTGTCATTTTGTGATGGATGCGAAAAACTGTTATTTTGTGATGGATGCGAAAAACTTTATTTTTTAAATGGATACGAACAACTGTAGTTCTGTGATTGATACGAAATATGTTGTTCTGACATGGATACGAAAAACTGAGTGAGTCGTGTAATAGATTTGGATATAGCCTCCAACACGCATATTCAAGCTTGTAATAGATTTGTGGTTCACCGTCTTGGTAAGTTGTTGTTAGTGAGTCGTGTGTACAATATTGACCATCACACATTATATGAGGCTGGTCATTTTCCATTTAGAGTACAACTAAATGGAATTGTTGGAGGCTATGTCCAAAAAAAAATTGAACCCTTGCATTTGAGGTATTTGTGATGTAATTTAGATAAGCAGAATGGAGGTTTATTTAGGCTATTAATGCCATTTGCAATCTTTGCTGTGTCAAAAACACATATGCAATAGTAATTTTTTTTATCTGATGGCTACTTCAAATGGGGGTCCAATTGGGTGGCCTACTAAACCCGGCTTATACTGGTCTAATTAAGCAAAAACTGAATGAATACCTCAAAAAAAATACTATTGCACTCCCCTATATCGATAAAATACTAAATGAATAGCTTTTTCAAACCTGTTTTAAGAGTATGGAAAACTGAGTTCTGTGATGGATAGTTGTACTCTCGAACTTTGGTGACTGATTGTGACAGGCAAAGTTTGGTAACCGGTTATGTGCTATAACAAAATTGTTGTTCTGAGATGGATACTTTATCTATAACAGAATTAACATCACATGAACTGTATTTGTTATAGCCCTTATTTGGATATAGCCTCCAACACTTTTAATTCAAGCTTGTAATAGATTTGTGGTTCACCGTGTTGGTAAGATGTTGTTAGTGACTCGTGTGTACAATATTGACCATCACACATTATATAAGGCTGGTCATTTTCCATTTGGAGTACAACTATGTCGTGTTGGAGGCTATGTCCAAAAAAAAATTGATACCTTGCATTTGAGGTATTTGTGATGTAATTTAGATAAGCAGAATGGAGGTTTTTTTAGGCTATTAATGCCATTTGCAATCTTTGCTGTGTCAAAAACACATATGCAATAGTAATTTTTTTTATCTGATGGCTGCTTAAAAAAGGGGTCCAATTGGGTGGCCTACTAAACCCGGCTTATACTGGTCTAATTAAGCAAAAACTGAATGAATAGCTTCTAAAAACCACATGTCGACTCCCCTATATCGATAACATACTAAATGAATAGCTTCTTCAAACCTGTTTTAAGAGTATGGAAAACTGAGTTTTTAATTTTTTATAGTATAGCTGAATATAATATAGTTGAAAGTATGTTCTCATTCCTTTACCTTATGCCCTCAAAGTTCTCACTTTCCATGTCGTAAGGCTGGTATGGAGAATTACATTTTAAGATAATCTTTGAGCAAGAACAAGCATTAGTATTCAACAATATCTCAACAAACATTAAGATGACTATTGATTGTAAGTGTTTTATTTTTTTAAAGTTTGCTTTTTAATTTCTATTTATTTATATTATTTGTGGTTTTCTTGTGATCCCAAATACACTTTAGGCGACTATCCTCACATTTGACTCATTTGACCCGTTTATAAAGATATTTATATATGACCCCTTGGAGATAGTACACAATCTGAATCTGCCCATTCAAAACTAAATGGGTTGAAATCACCACCTTTACTGGCTCTGACGACCTGCATTTTATTTTATACTAATATTGATTGTGTGCTGATATATCTCGACATATGTTGTTTAGTATTTTCTAAACATAGTGATTTGTAGTCAATTTTGGTCATCATGAAATAAAGCATCTTTTTATAGCATTCTTAACCACAATGAAATGCAAAAATGTTCTCATTTGGTTGCCTCAACATTTTGGTCTTTACAAGCAATCTGGTTTTATAATAATTACATGGCGTGGACAATGAATGTCTATGTATCAATACATATATATTTTTGTCTGTTAACACTCACAATGTCGGGATACATTAGGATTAACATTCACATGGATAAGAATTGGAAACCAAATTTACATAGAAATTTTATGATATATATGCTTGGTTAGTTAATGCCAATGTTACGTACTTATGTAGGACATTTCTTCTCTCATTGGTCATTCATTTTTTCCAACTTGATGATTATTGAGTTTTTAACTCATTATGGGATCTGCAGTAAGGGCATTTGGAACTGAAGGGAGGAAAAAAGGATGGTCCACAAGTGATGCCTGGTGACAAAGTGTATGAATACTATTTTAGTTCATGGAAGTAATGTCAAGGTACCTTCTTGGAACATGTTTGAATTTTATCTCTATTTACTCGAAGTGATGTATCATGATCATTGAATAAGGTTGTTGCTTTTGAAAGCTATTTAGTGTCTAAGAGAATAGATCTTAATCCTTATGTTTTCATCAAACTTGCAAATAGGTTAGAAAGGCAAGTATAAGCAGGCCATACCAAGATCTTCTAGATCTAATTTCACAATTAATTACTCATTCTACTTTTGTTCAATCATATATTTGCCTACTTCTTAGTCAGAGATTAGTGGTTGCTTAAGTGTTATGTACATTGGTTCAATGTACCTTTTTTCTGTTTTTTCTTTTATTTTCTTTTATTTTCTTTACCGTGGCTAATTTCTTTTTTACTCTGTTTCTTGTGCTAAGGAAGCAGTTTATCTTCCGTGTAAACCCCATCATCCTCATGTTTTTATATAGTGATTGTTAGAACCGATAATATTATGTGTTATGTAGGTGACGGTTTGGTAAAGCTCTAGACTGTTTGTTAAGACAAGTAGCGATTATTGATCAACCTGAGGACAAGGTTAGTAGTTGATCTCTTTTGTTTTGCTGTTTAACTTAAGGGAGCAATATTGGGTGGAATTTTATTGTGAACGTGTCAAATAGTCAAATTGATAAGTTCAGAAGGTTTTATTTGTAACGAAATGGGTTAAACAATTTAACAGTCGTCCAAAGCATAGACAAGTGTTTACTGTTGCTAAGTTATTTAAAAGATGTAATCATTTATATTTATATCAGCATTTAAAAGATGTAATCATTTATATCAGCACTCGCCTGTAAATTCCGCGAAATCTCAGCGGGTCAACCCGACCAATTTTCACCCTCCCTTACAATTTACTCATTTTTTGAATGGTATGCATTTTTTTTAGGTGTGGGTCTCAACTGTTGGAAAGAAAGTAGAAATGTTGGCCACCGGTGGCAGTGATGCTGTGGTTAATCTATGTCACGATTTTACTGTTGCAGATAAAGGTGATGCATTCCGGAAATAGGTAACATATCAGAAAAACACATATGCAATAGTAATTTTTTTAGGCTATTAATGCCATTTGCAATCTTTGCTGTGTCAAAAACACATATGCAATAGTAATTTTTTTAATCTGATGGCTACTTCAAATGGGGGTCCAATTGGGTGGCCTACTAAACCCGGCTTATACTGGTCTAATTAAGCAAAAACTGAATGAATACCTCAAAAAAATACTATTGCACTCCCCTATATCGATAAAATACTAAATGAATAGCTTTTTCAAACCTGTTTTAAGAGTATGGAAAACTGAGTTCTGTGATGGATAGTTGTACTCTCGAACTTTGGTGACTGATTGTGACAGGCAAAGTTTGGTAACTGGTTATGTGCTATAACAAAATTGTTGTTCTGAGATGGATACTTTATCTATAACAGAATTAACATCACATGAACTGTATTTGTTATAGCCCTTATTTGGATATAGCCTCCAACACTTTTAATTCAAGCTTGTAATAGATTTGTGGTTCACCGTGTTGGTAAGATGTTGTTAGTGACTCGTGTGTACAATATTGACCATCTGATGTGTGAATACAAGTTATAAAATAAACTAATAATTACTGACACTGAACTATTACACACTAAGGCAAGTATACCTTATCATGTATAGTATAGTTACAATAAGTACTGGTTCGTTCCACAGGGACTTTGTAAATGAGAATTGTAATCAAAATGTAACTAATTTAAACAAGAAATTAAACGTGGATTTGTGTGACCGAGTTGTCACGTTGCTTATCAACTAATGTATTAAACTAGAGCAAGTGGACTCAGGAAGATTCAGATTAATTTTGTTAAACTTAAACACTAGAAAACGACACTTGTTTGGATTACTTTACTAATGACTTCGAGGTATTTGATCTTAACACTTAAAGCAATTCATGTTTATCTTAATTAGGTCAAGTTCAGCATTCGCCATCAAACTAGATCCTAACATCAATTCATCAACTTCCAATTCAGTATATGAAAGACATTCGCCATATCCATGAACTTACAAGATTAAGGTTAATTTTCTAAATCACAATCTTAATGCATTCGCAATCAAACTCAATTACTCATAGACAAATAATTGATAATGAACATATAAACAATAAACATCCGCTATAATCATTTATTCATTCATCAAGCGATTCAGATTCAACAATAAACCCTAACTCATAATAATTCGATTAAACGAAAGTTGAGTAAACATGAAACCAAAAAGTAAACACCTCTAATCACTAGTAATTTCGTCCAAACAAGTGTTTTATTAAATTAGCTACTCATAATTTCAACAAAAGAAACAAGAGAAACTATTGAAATCGAAACAAACATGATTATAAATAAATAAAGATGTAAGACGAGTGATTACAATGATTAATCGAAGATCCGTAGTCCCCTAATGATTAAAGCAAAGTAATCTCTTCAAAAGTGATGAAAAGTTTCAAAAGTTGAGAGCCAAAATCGTCACTCGGTTTTCTATTCTCCAAGTTATCCCCTTTAATGAAATAAAAACGTATTTTAAATCCTTCAAACTGCTGCAAAACCGCTCATAAACGCGATCCAGGGAATACCAACGCGATCCAAAATTTCAGAAAATACAAAGACAAACGCGATCCAGCTTATGTGTTGGGATCGCGTTCCTCTTCTTGGAAATTTTCTGATTACGGATTGCACTAGCAAACGCGATCCGTATTAACAACCCGGATCGCGTTTCTCTTTGGAAAAACGTACATGCCAGATTAAACCTTTGAAACGCGATCCTGGTCATTGAGTCCGGATCGCGTTCTTCAGTATAAAAACAGAACCAAATTGCAACTTTGACATTTCAGCTTCAAGACTCAACCAAATCTTTTCCAACTTTCAGAACTTCAACCTTTTTACCTGAGAATTTAATTTTATACCAATTAAGTACCACAAGTTCTAAAAGTTCACTAAAAATATACTTAAAACAATGATATCGCGTGAAATATATATGTACAAAATGAGCGATATCAAACATCCCCACACTTGAGCTTTGCTTGTCCTCAAGCAAATCATTTTCTACCAGATATAAACCATTACATCCCTCTTGTATTTTCAAAAATGGAGATCAAGCTTTTCGAAATAAACTAACAATAATCACCTAAGCAATTATGTTGGCCACATGTATATAGTTACCAAAACTTGAGATGATAATTTGTCAAGCCCGAAATGCACGACCTAGCACCTCACAATAGGATAAGTGTATCAATCACTCCCTCTCAACCTATAAACTACAAGGTAAGGGAATGAATAATATAACACTCAATTAAGCCAAGTCGTGATGCACTGTTACCATAGGCTTGCAAAAGGATCAAATCTCCACCGTCTTGGCGTGAGCACCAAGTGAAATCTCAAAGAAGGTATTCTAACCATGTTGGGTATAAAGTATGGTGAAAATGGAATAGGTAGGCTAGACTCAAGCAATTTGTGAAAAGTAGCAGACAAAACCCATGAGAAAGTTAAGTAAATGTTGCCTAATTAATTCTCATTGTGACAGTAATAAAACTTGGGATTCTCATGCTAAACCGATTAGAATTATTCTTCATGTATGACTTGTATTCATAATTCTCAACTTGCAATTCTCATTGATTTACATTTATGATTGGATTTATTAACTGCATTCTACGACTTTCTATGAATCCTGTGTAGTGAACTTTCGGACCAGCCATCCTAGACCTGAAAAAGACCTTCAGTGGCTAGGTGTAGAACACCCCTCGGGAACTACTTGTTCAGGAATTCAAAGGCCGTTTAGTTGACTACAATTAACCAATCCTTAACTTTAAGTTTTCAACTTCAATTACTTAAACTTTAACATTCAGCACTTCAATCGATTACAACTTCAGATTATAGAATTAAACATTAGAATCCCTACTAAAACATTTAAGTCACATTTTACATAAACATCCATTAAAAATTCAAATTAGACAACATTTTGGAAAATAAATGATTTGGGAATTGACTACACAAAAATAGGCTGAATAATGTAGTGATCATGAATGTATGTGGAAGTGTCTATGGGTTTCTTAGCACTAAAAGTAAGTGCTAACGACCTGGGTGGACTAGATATAAATGGTTTAAACGAAAATAAGATCCTAAACAATTAAGATTCCTTGGCCGATTATTGAGATTAGTATTAATCATCTAAATGATCCATACGGTCCCGATAATTGGCTAGAAAGTCAGAATTGCTAGGATTAAGCTCCAATCCTAAGAATACCTCTTCATCATACGATCTCACCTATATCACAAATTGTGATCTCACAGCGGCCTCGAAATGCATCACTAGGGCAAGTTCTAGAACAAACTACACTCACCGGCACACTCATAGCAATAGCAATGTAAACACTAAGAATAAGTGTTTATCTCAATTAAAGCTCTAATATCTCACAATTTAAAAGTGGAGCTACAAGTGTGCTAGTCATGCAATTCACCCAATGAGGTTGCTCATATGACACATCTCTAAAATTTATGCAAGAGGGAAGATTTAATTACTTTAACTAGATATTTCATAAAGGAAGTTTTCAAGTAATTAATCATATTAGGACAAGCACAATCCCAACAAACTGCCATTCCTAACCTCTTATCAGAATTTGCTAAAATCTATTGAACTCAAGATCAATAACAGACCCATTAAGTGACCCAAAGGCCCGTTAATAGAATTCGTAAAGTTCGATTGAGAACCCCAACAGATTCTAACAAACCTAACAAGACGCAAGAACAACAATTTGCTAAGAATGAAGTTCAAGCAAATTACCTCCCTACACTTAAATTGTGCAATGCCCTCAATGCACAAAACAAACATAATCAATAAGTACAAATGAGGAAGTGAAATGAAACGAAACTACCCGGGGGATAATAGCAGAAAAATGTTGTAAATGCCATGCTCATGTGTCGCTGAACTTACTGCCAGCATATGCAATTGATTCCACATCGACAAGGCCTTCTATCACACCAAAAACAAATACAAGGCATAACTTATAATATAACTGAGTAGGATGAGATGGCATTGTACAAATCGTACCCAAATGCCACTCATAACGAAGTTTATGCCAAAAATCCTAGATACTTAATAAGAAGTCTTAAGCACACATAAAGAAATAAAAATCAGTTCAAAACACAACTAAATTTGTTCAAACACCACCACAATATGATTCAAATGGAATTTAATCCCCAAAAAGCCAATGTCCGGATGAACCTTGCTGTGTATGCTCCTCCACCTCTCCTCGTTGGTGCCTCTCAAGTGCCTCCAAAGCAGCCTGCCTATCATAATCAGGAACGGGGTTTCTAGCTCCAGGTTCTCCCCACCTCGGGAATTGATAATATGGGGTTGGGGTAAGATCTTCTTCATCGGAGTAGATACGCTGAGTATTGTGCCTTTGCCAATCATTGAAGAATCTTTGCACACCCCACTCATACCTCGACTCCTCCCGTTGAATCCTGAAATTTTCAAATCTGGTGTTAAACCCTTGAAACCATCCAGGTGCGTCTGGGCATTGCTGAACCATTTCCGGTTGACGAACATCCTCCATATGGTGATCCTGAACAACTTGTTCCCTTGTTGGGTGTGGTGGTTGTGATGATGTACCATCTCGAAGACTCTTCTTAGTCGGCCTCCAAGGGATGAACTTTTTCCTTTCTTGCGAAACGGCCTTAGCAGCTGAAAACATTTCAATGGATAAAGGCAGCGAATTATCTTCCACTACAGTCAAAGGGTTTTTCTTTGCCACCAATCTCACCTCAAAGTGTTTAGCAATTAAGGTAACATAATGGCCTCCAGCAATTTTGGAAGAATCCTTTCTTCCCTTCCCATAAGTTGCCAGAAATTCTGCAACACAATATGGTATAGAAACCCGAATTCTTCTTTTGATTCTGGTCAAGTACCACATATCTTGAGCTGTTACCTTCTCTGTATTCTTCCCTCTACAAGCAATAGAATGGGCAATAAATTTTTGGATTAAGCGATGCTCCACATCTCTGAGATTGCTAGACGCGTTGTTCCCCGAAGAATCGTATGGGGCGTCACTTAATTCACGCCACGTAGTTTCCAATGGTACAGCTGTTTCATCCAACCATTCACCCAAAAAAATGTAATCCTCAAAATAGGGTGCTTCCATCACATCGGCGTCATATATATCCAAACACTCGGCAACATCCATCAAACTCATTTCCCGTTCTACACCCCCTAATCGGAACGACAACAATGGATTTTTCACAGTTTTTATCCTATGTATTACCACTGTTGAGAAGAACTCTAAACACAATTCTGCATAAATTGGCTCTTGAATAGCAAACAATCTTTCCCAATCTTGGACATCATAAGTATTACCTGTCCATTTGCATTTAACCGATTGAGTGAGGGTGTGTCTCAAAGACCTTGCTAGATCCGCCTCTTCCAATGGTTGCCAATTTATCACTCTAGGATGCACAATGTCTTTTTCTCTTAAAGCCAACAAATTATCATTGTACGTCGCAAATTTACCCCCACAATTTTTCTTTGTAAACTGCAAATTTGGGTGTAATCTCTCCGGATCCAAAAGATATCCTAACGATAAACTCTGTGCTTTTCCTTTTCCTTTAGAACTAGATTCTTGTTCTTTGCCTTTACTTCGCATTCTCTGAAACATCAAATACCAACACAAAATATGTTGCCAGGAAAGTTAGCGTTAGCATAAACCGCAATTAGTCATCGAGTCACAAAATGAGCGATTAATGTCTAAACTATATCCCCTAACAACCAAAGCATATAGGCCAACCAAAACTGAACATTGAACACAGTTGAGCATAACATTTGGTAGACAACTAGTAACCAAATTGCCTATACCCACACTCTTAACCATTCAAACATAACATGTAATCTAATATCAAACAAAGTCATGGCAATGGACATCACAATTCAAAGCCAAACAAGTCTTACAATCAAGATTACATGAATTTCAAATAATACACCTGCATCTTCATCAACTAAACCAAGTTCACAAGTTTCATAACTCTAATATCAAACATATACTTGAAAATCGCATAATAATCACACAATGATAACAAGTAATGCATTACAATCAAAAGTCAATGAAAACAAGTCAAACGTTGACCCAGAAAGTCAACTTCATCTTCATCCCCAAAATCTCATGAATCCTAATTTCTCAAATTACTCAAAAAAAATGAAATTAATCAACTAATGAGCAATAAAACATGTAGCATACTAGGATTTCATGAAATCAACACAAAAATTACTATCAACAACTTCCCAAATTCGGATTCTCATTATCTAGCATAAACCCTAATTTATGAATCATCACATCAAGCGAGTAACACCACAATTCATGCATACTACAAGTTAAGAACATTAAAGAAGCATGAATCATCAAGAAAGATAAACAATTGCAAGACCCCCACAATTTTTATGCAAATCCGAATTTGTGAAGAAATCCCCAAAAAAGTATGAATTAAACATAATATGGGTGTTGATAATACCTTAAGTAGGTTTGCCATTAGAGATTTGAAGAAGAAATTAAAAGAAAGCTTAGTACTTTGATGATGAAATCGTTTTAGGGTTTCTTTGGTTTATGTTGAGAGAGCAAAAAGAAGGGTTTTTGGGTTTAATTTTTACCGAGTCCCGTGTTATATAACCCTAGAATCGATTAAATTTTTTTTCGAACGCGATCCTGAGAACTAACCTGGATCGCGTTTATCAGTTGAAATCGCCTAGCGTGAATAATAAACTATCAAACGCGATCCCAATAAGCCTAGACGGATCGCGTTGCTCGAAGGAAAAAAATTCTGTGACCAAAATGCACTAGTGAACGCGATCCTAATAACACACCCGGATCGCGTTTATCAACTTGAAAAAATTCTGTAACCAAAAACCAAAGGTGAACGCGATCCTGATGGATTTCCTGGATCGCGTTTCTAAGCTTTTAACCCGTTTTTTTTTTTTTTTTTTTTTTTTTTTTTTTTTTTTGAATTTTGAACAACAATAACAATAATGATAATAATAATTAATATATATAAATAAATAAATGATGTACCCTTCGTGCTTAGTTTATTTACGAGTCCAAAGCAATAGACTCGACCCCGAATTCACTTGTCCTTGGGGTAAATAACAAGTGTCTCCCACTCGCAATCAGCATCCTCCTCGTGATACAATTTCAACCTGTGACCATTGACAATGAACGATCCGCCATCTGATTTCAACAATTCCACATAACCTGAAGGATATCCGTGTTTCACTATGTATGGACCGGTCCACCTCGGTTTAAGTTTTGGTTGTTTTAACTTAAACCGAGATTGAAATAGCAACACTTTATCCCCAGCTCTGAATTCTTTCCTCATTTTGAGCTTCTTATCATGCAATGCCTTGGTTCTTTCCTTGTACAACTTGGAGTTCTCATAAGCTTGCAACCTCAATTCGTCTAACTCATGTAATTGAAGCATTCTCTTTTCACCGGCTTCAACCAAATCAGTGTTACAATTCTTCAGAGCCCAATAAGCCTTATGCTCTACTTCAACCGGCAAATGGCATGTTTTGCCATATAGTAACCTGTAAGGTGTGGTGCCAATCGGTGTTTTGTAAGCGGTTCTAAACGCCCACAAAGCATCATCCAATTTCTTCGACCAAATAGCGCGGTTATCTTTGACTGTTTTCTCGAGAATTCTATTTAAAGCTCTATTGGTATTCTCCACCTGACCACTAGTTTGTGGGTGGTAAGAGGTAGAAAACCGATGTTGAACTCCATACTTCTTCATTACTTTCTCGAGTTGCTGGTTAGCAAAGTGACTTCCACGATCACTTATTAAGGCTTTAGGAACACCGAATCGGCAAAACAAACTCTTTAAGAAATCAATCACTACTCGGGCATCATTCTTTGAAACGGCTTTTGCTTCTGCCCATTTTGACACATAATCCACAGCTACCAAGATGTATTCACACTTATTTGATTTTGGAAATGGACCCATGAAATCTATACCCCAAATGTCAAACACCTCGCAAACTTGAATACTTGTTTGTGGCATCTCATCTCTTTTTGAGATGTTTCCAACCCTTTGACATGAATCACAAGTTTGGCATAGAGTTTGTGCCTCTTTAAAGATCGTAGGCCAATAAAATCCAGCATCATAGACTTTCTTAGCTGTAACAGACGGCCCATAGTGCCCACCGGTTGGTCCATGGTGGCACTCATCCAAAATTCTTCTCGTTTCTCCTCCAGATATACATCTCCTTATCATTCCATCAGCGCACACCCTAAACAAATACGGGTCTTCCCAATAATAATATTTCAAATCAGCAAAGAATTTCCCTTTTTGTTGATGGGTCATGCCTTTTCTCAAAACACCTCCAACCAAATAATTTGCAAAATCAGCATACCATGGTGTTTCTTCCCCATTTTCAGCTTCATCATCTACCTGCAAAAGAAACTCCTCCGGAAAGCAATCATTAATGTCAGTATCGCCTAACTTGTCTAGGTTTGGATGTTCCAACCTTGACAAGTGATCGGCGGCAAGATTTTCAGCCCCCTTTTTATCCTTGATCTCAATGTCAAACTCTTGCAAAAGAAGAATCCAACGAATGAGTCTAGGTTTAGCATCTTGTTTGGAAAACAAGTACTTTAGGGCTGAATGGTCGGTGAATACAACAGTTTTGGAAAATACAAGATAAGGCCTAAACTTATCGAAAGTAAACACAACCGCAAGTAACTCTTTTTCAGTTGTTGTATAATTCTGTTGAGCTCCATTTAGTGTTTTACTCGCAAAGTAAATTGGCCTAAAATGATTTTCCTCACGTTGTCCTAAAACTGCACCTAAGGCATAGTCACTCGCATCGCACATCAATTCAAATGGTTTAGACCAGTCTGGTGAAACCATAATGGGTGCATTGGTCAACCTATCCTTTAAAGTCTCAAAAGCTTTCACACATTCAGCATCAAACACAAAAGTAACATCTTTCTCAAGCAATTTGGTCATAGGTCTAGTGATCTTAGAAAAGTCTTTGATAAACCTACGATAAAAACCTGCATGACCCAAAAAGCTTCTAACTCCTTTTACATTTGCGGGTGGAGGCAACTTGGCAATGACATCAATCTTTGCCTTGTCAACCTCGATTCCCACACTTGACACCTTGTGCCCCAAAACAATTCCTTCCTTAACCATGTAATGACACTTTTCCCAATTAAGAACTAAATGTGCCTTCTCGCATCTTTCAAGCATCTTGTCTAAGTTAGACAAACATGATTCAAACGAATTACCAAAAACAGAAAAATCGTCCATGAAAACCTCCATGGAAGTCTCAATCATGTCCTGAAAGATAGCGATCATACACCTTTGAAAGGTGGCTGGGGCATTACAAAGCCCAAATGGCATTCTCCTATATGCATACGTACCAAAGGGACAAGTAAAAGTCGTTTTCTCTTGATCTTTAAGGTCTATGGGGATTTGGAAATATCCCGAAAACCCGTCAAGAAAACAAAAGAATTCGTTTCCGGCTAGTCTCTCCAACATTTGGTCAATGAAAGGTAAAGGGAAATGGTCTTTCCGGGTAGCATCATTAAGTCTTCTATAGTCAATACAAACACGCCAACCCGTGACTGTCCTAGTTGGAACTAATTCGTTCTGATCATTTTTCACAACAGTCATACCACCCTTTTTGGGCACACAATGGACAGGGCTCACCCAAGGGCTATCAGAAATGGGGTAAATAATACCCGCATCAAATAATTTAACTACCTCCTTTTTGACAACATCCTTCATATTTGGGTTAAGCCTCCGTTGTCTTTGAACAACGGGTTTTGCCTCATCTAAAAGATTTATTTTGTGTTTACAAAAGGATGGGCTTATCCCAGGTATGTCGGAAGTACACCAAGCGAAGGCGCCCTTATGAGCTCTCAAAACATCAAGTAACATGCATTTTTCAGAATTACTAAGTTTAGAGGAAATTACAACCGGTAAAAGATTTTCCTCTTCCAGAAATGCATACTCCAAATGACTTGGAAGTTGTTTCAACTCCAAGTCTCTCGGTGGATCCTCCAGTGAAGTCTTTATCCTCAACCGATCCTCACTCTTTAGCTCCTCAAAGCTTTCCTCAGCTAATTGCTCTTCATCATCTTCTTTAACTTCAACTGCTTCAAGCAACTCTTCCTCAGTCATTTTCTCATCAACAGATTCCAACAACTCAGCAATTTCAGCATCCAATCCAAGTAATCCCTGTAACTCCTCATCCAAAGCCTCATCTATGACATCAATACTAAAACAAGTATCGTTAGTAGAATAAGGATGCTTCATGGCCTTATCAACCGTGAAAGCAATCCTTTCCTGGCCCACTCCTAAGGTTAACTGCTTATTTTTCACATGAATAATAGCATCAGCAGTATGTAAGAAGGGACGTCCTAGAATGAGTGGGACTTTACTATCTTCCTCCATTTCGAGGATCACAAAATCAACAGAGAATGTAAAAGGTCCAACATCGATCAACATATTTTCCGCAATCCCCACAGGATATTGGAATGATCTATCGGCCAGTCGGATGCTCATACGTGTGGGTTTAAGGGATCCTAAAGACAATTTTGCATAAAGGGAGTAAGGCATTAAGTTTATACTAGCACCTAAGTCAGCTAGGGCATCACAAGTCATAAACTTTCCTAATGTACATGAAACAATAAAACTCCCCGGGTCCCCCAATTTGGGTGGAATCTGATTTTTAACGATAGCAGAACACTCATCATTCAGAAACGTAGCCGATGCCTCCGAAAGCTTTTCCTTGTTGCTCACCAAGTCTTTGATAAACTTGGCATAGTTCGGCATTCCAGCTAAAATATCCACCAACGGTACATTGATCCTTATGCTCTTGATCATGTCAACAAACTTTCCATATTGAGCAGCAATCTTTTCCTTTCTCAAACGTTGAGGATATGGAATTTTCGGTTTGTAAGCCTTCACTACCAGTTGAGTAACCGGAGGTGTTGGTGAAACCGAAACAGAAGTGGGTTGCACAGTCTCTTCTTCTTCATCGTTAACTTCTATTTCATCATTGTCCTGCAAAACAGAATTAGAGATCTTTGCCCTTTTTACCGGAGGTGGTGGTAGCTCCTTCCCACTACGAGTGGTAATAGCATTTGCATGCTCATTTCGGGCCGGTGGTGGCTGATATGGCTTTGGTCCACTATTAGAAGGTGATGGCCTCGGGTTCGGTTGGGTGTTGCTCGGTAAACCACCGGGTGGTCTACTACTTTGGCCTTCAGAAAGTCTATCCATTTTCCTCTCCAAATCCTGAATTGAAGCTTGCTGATTTTTCTGATTTTGATCCACACTTAACCTCAAATTCGTCATTTGGGTTTTCAATCTCTCAGTCGAAACATCCTGTTTAGAAATGAATTCCTTCATCATCTTCTCTAAAGCAGATTCGGATGTTGCTTGTTGTTGAACAGGTGGTGGTGTTGATGGTGGAGCATTATCTCTTTGGAATTGATTGTAATAGTTCTGACCCTGTCGAGAATATCTATTTCCTTGATAATTACCTTGATAATTTCCTGAATTCCGGTTCTGATAACCGCTTCTTTGATAATTATTTCCACCTTGGTAATTACTTTGTTGCATGTAATTAACATCTTCATCCGCCATCCTCATAGGTTGATCATCACTATCACATTCATTTGTTGCATGATCTCCACCACAGTTACCACATCCTTCACGAAGCTCCTTTATCTCTCCCTTGAGAGCCTTGAACTGATTATCAAACTTTGTAGACATAGCTTTCAGTTCTTTCATCATTTCAGAATCCTTGGAGCCACTTCCACTTCCTTCAGCAAAAGCAACGGTCTTTCGGGCTGGTTTTCTACTATCTTTTGCCCAATTTAGACTTTGCAAAACTTTGTCCTCCATAATCTTCCAAGCTTCATTTGGAGTTTTGTACATGAACAACCCTCCTCCAGCAGAATCAAGTACAGCAGCTGATGTAATATCAAGACCATTATAGAAGAGTTCAATGATTTCGGCTTTTGACAAACCATGTCCATGGCAATTTCTCAACAAATCTTTCATTCTCAACCATGCTTCCACTAACGTTTCACCTTCAGCTTGCTTGAATCCCCGAATCTCATTTAATAACCTTTCTGCTAAAGCTGGTGGAAAATATCGGCTAACAAAAGCCTCCCTCATTTGATTCCAAGTCTGGATAGTATTTGGTTCCAACTCTTGATACCAAATCTTTGCTTCCCCACATAAAGACATTGGGAAAGTCCTCAATCTGACCGCTTCTTCCGTATTAGGACCATACTTAAAATACTCTCCAATTTCCAAGAAATCAGCAATATGTTTATGCGGATCGGCCCGCACTCTTCCATCAAACTGAGTATCTCTAAGCATTTGCATATGATTCCCTTTCAGTGAAAAATTGTTGTCGATTGGTGGTCTCCGAATAGCTGATGCCGGAGTAGGAGCAACAGTTCTAGTACGGTTAAACATGGGTGTATCATTCTCGTCAGCCATTTGTTCTTCTTCGGCTTCAGACCCAACTTCCTCTTCGTATCTAGATTCAAGTTCTTCTTCAAAAACTTCTTCCTCAATGACTACTTTTGATGAAGTTGATCCACTTTCGGTTTGACTTGAAGTTGATTCCGTCGGCTTATTCTTTGATTTCTTCTTTCTTTTCTTCTTTGTGGTTTTCTCTGGATCCGACAAAGGACTAAGAATTTCGTTACCAGACTTCCTAGTGCTCATCCACTACCTAAGTAAACCTGCAAAAGCAAAGAAAATAAAACCGTCAAACGCACCGGCGCAATACAATTTAACAAAAAAAATAACTTTCTCAGAATTTTAATTCAAAGAAAGGATCAATTAACTACACTTAAATTGAATTCTCAAATTCACACTAGTCCCCGGCAGCGGCGCCAAAAACTTGATGTGTGAATACAAGTTATAAAATAAACTAATAATTACTGACACTGAACTATTACACACTAAGGCAAGTATACCTTATCATGTATAGTATAGTTACAATAAGTACTGGTTCGTTCCACAGGGACTTTGTAAATGAGAATTGTAATCAAAATGTAACTAATTTAAACAAGAAATTAAACGTGGATTTGTGTGACCGAGTTGTCACGTTGCTTATCAACTAATGTATTAAACTAGAGCAAGTGGACTCAGGAAGAGTCAGATTAATTTTGTTAAACTTAAACACTAGAAAACGACACTTGTTTGGATTACTTTACTAATGACTTCGAGGTATTTGATCTTAACACTTAAAGCAATTCATGTTTATCTTAATTAGGTCAAGTTCAGCATTCGCCATCAAACTAGATCCTAACATCAATTCATCAACTTCCAATTCAGTATATGAAAGACATTCGCCATATCCATGAACTTACAAGATTAAGGTTAATTTTCTAAATCACAATCTTAATGCATTCGCAATCAAACTCAATTACTCATAGACAAATAATTGATAATGAACATATAAACAATAAACATCCGCTATAATCATTTATTCATTCATCAAGCGATTCAGATTCAACAATAAACCCTAACTCATAATAATTCGATTAAACGAAAGTTGAGTAAACATGAAACCAAAAAGTAAACACCTCTAATCACTAGTAATTTCGTCCAAACAAGTGTTTTATTAAATTAGCTACTCATAATTTCAACAAAAGAAACAAGAGAAACTATTGAAATCGAAACAAACATGATTATAAATAAATAAAGATGTAAGACGAGTGATTACAATGATTAATCGAAGATCCGTAGTCCCCTAATGATTAAAGCAAAGTAATCTCTTCAAAAGTGATGAAAAGTTTCAAAAGTTGAGAGCCAAAATCGTCACTCGGTTTTCTATTCTCCAAGTTATCCCCTTTAATGAAATAAAAACGTATTTTAAATCCTTCAAACTGCTGCAAAACCGCTCATAAACGCGATCCAGGGAATACCAACGCGATCCAAAATTTCAGAAAATACAAAGACAAACGCGATCCAGCTTATGTGTTGGGATCGCGTTCCTCTTCTTGGAAATTTTCTGATTACGGATTGCACTAGCAAACGCGATCCGTATTAACAACCCGGATCGCGTTTCTCTTTGGAAAAACGTACATGCCAGATTAAACCTTTGAAACGCGATCCTGGTCATTGAGTCCGGATCGCGTTCTTCAGTATAAAAACAGAACCAAATTGCAACTTTGACATTTCAGCTTCAAGACTCAACCAAATCTTTTCCAACTTTCAGAACTTCAACCTTTTTACCTGAGAATTTAATTTTATACCAATTAAGTACCACAAGTTCTAAAAGTTCACTAAAAATATACTTAAAACAATGATATCGCGTGAAATATATATGTACAAAATGAGCGATATCACCATCACACATTATATAAGGCTGGCCATTTTCCATTTGGAGTACAACTATGTCGTGTTGGAGGCTATGTCCAAAAAAAAATTGATACCTTGCATTTGAGGTATTTGTGATGTAATTTAGATAAACAGAATGGAGGTTTTTTTAGGCTATTAATGCCATTTGCAATCTTTGCTGTGTCAAAAACACATATGCAATAGTAATTTTTTTTATCTGATGGCTGCTTAAAAAAGGGGTCCAATTGGGTGGCCTACTAAACCCGGCTTATACTGGTCTAATTAAGCAAAAACTGAATGAATAGCTTCTAAAAACCACATGTCGACTCCCCTATATCGATAACATACTAAATGAATAGCTTCTTCAAACCTGTTTTAAGAGTATGGAAAACTGAGTTTTTAATTTTTTATAGTATAGCTGAATATAATATAGTTGAAAGTATGTTCTCATTCCTTTACCTTATGCCCTCAAAGTTCTCACTTTCCATGTTGTAAGGCTGGTATGGAGAATTACATTTTAAGATAATGTTTGAGCAAGAACAAGCATTAGTATTCAACAATATCTCAACAAACATTAAGATGACTATTGATTGTAAGTGTTTTATTTTTTTAAAGTTTGCTTTTTAATTTCTATTTATTTATATTATTTGTGGTTTTCTTGTGATCCCAAATACACTTTAGGCGACTATCCTCACATTTGACTCATTTGACCCGTTTATAAAGATATTTATATATGACCCCTTGGAGATAGTACACAATCTGAATCTGCCCATTCAAAACTAAATGGGTTGAAATCACCACCTTTACAGGCTCTGACGACCTGCATTTTATTTTTTACTAATATTGATTGTGTGCTGATATATCTCGACATATGTTGTTTAGTATTTTCTAAACATAGTGATTTGTAGTCAATTTTGGTCATCATGAAATAAAGCATCTTTTTATAGCATTCTTAACCACAATGAAATGCAAAAATGTTCTCATTTGGTTGCCTCAACATTTTGGTCTTTACAAGCAATCTGGTTTTATAATAATTACATGGCGTGGACAATGAATGTCTATGTATCAATACATATATATTTCTGTCTGTTAACACTCACAATGTCGGGATACATTAGGATTAACATTCACATGGATAAGAATTGGAAACCAAATTTACATAGAAATTTTATGATATATATGCTTGGTTAGTTAATGCCAATGTTACGTACTTACGTAGGACATTTCTTCTCTCATTGGTCATTCATTTTTTCCAACTTGATGATTATTGAGTTTTTAACTCATTATGGGATCTGCAGTAAGGGCATTTGGAACTGAAGGGAGGAAAAAAGGATGGTCCACAAGTGATGCCTGGTGACAAAGTGTATGAATACTATTTTAGTTCATGGAAGTAATGTCAAGGTACCTTCTTGGAACATGTTTGAATTTTATCTCTATTTACTCGAAGTGATGTATCATGATCATTGAATAAGGTTGTTGCTTTTGAAAGCTATTTAGTGTCTAAGAGAATAGATCTTAATCCTTATGTTTTCATCAAACTTGCAAATAGGTTAGAAAGGCAAGTATAAGCAGGCCATACCAAGATCTTCTAGATCTATTTTCACAATTAATTACTCATTCTACTTTTGTTCAATCATATATTTGCCTACTTCTTAGTCAGAGATTAGTGGTTGCTTAAGTGTTATGTACATTGGTTCAATGTACCTTTTTTCTGTTTTTTCTTTTATTTTCTTTTATTTTCTTTACCGTGGCTAATTTCTTTTTTACTCTGTTTCTTGTGCTAAGGAAGCAGTTTATCTTCCGTGTAAACCCCATCATCCTCATGTTTTTATATAGTGATTGTTAGAACCGATAATATTATGTGTTATGTAGGTGACGGTTTGGTAAAGCTCTAGACTGTTTGTTAAGACAAGTAGCGATTATTGATCAACCTGAGGACAAGGTTAGTAGTTGATCTCTTTTGTTTTGCTGTTTAACTTAAGGGAGCAATATTGGGTGGAATTTTATTGTGAACGTGTCAAATAGTCAAATTGATAAGTTCAGAAGGTTTTATTTGTAACGAAATGGGTTAAACAATTTAACAGTCGTCCAAAGCATAGTCAAGTGTTTACTGTTGCTAAGTTATTTAAAAGATGTAATCATTTATATTTATATCAGCATTTAAAAGATGTAATCATTTATATCAGCACTCGCCTGTAAATTCCGCGAAATCTCAGCGGGTCAACCCGACCAATTTTCACCCTCCCTTACAATTTACTCATTTTTTGAATGGTATGCATTTTTTTTAGGTGTGGGTCTCAACTGTTGGAAAGAAAGTAGAAATGTTGGCCACCGGTGGCAGTGATGCTGTGGTTAATCTATGTCACGATTTTACTGTTGCAGATAAAGGTGATGCATTCCGGAAATAGGTAACATATCAGAAAAACACATATGCAATAGTAATTTTTTTAGGCTATTAATGCCATTTGCAATCTTTGCTGTGTCAAAAACACATATGCAATAGTAATTTTTTTTATCTGATGGCTACTTCAAATGGGGGTCCAATTGGGTGGCCTACTAAACCCGGCTTATACTGGTCTAATTAAGCAAAAACTGAATGAATACCTCAAAAAAAATACTATTGCACTCCCCTATATCGATAAAATACTAAATGAATAGCTTTTTCAAACCTGTTTTAAGAGTATGGAAAACTGAGTTCTGTGATGGATAGTTGTACTCTCGAACTTTGGTGACTGATTGTGACAGGCAAAGTTTGGTAACCGGTTATGTGCTATAACAAAATTGTTGTTCTGAGATGGATACTTTATCTATAACAGAATTAACATCACATGAACTGTATTTGTTATAGCCCTTATTTGGATATAGCCTCCAACACTTTTAATTCAAGCTTGTAATAGATTTGTGGTTCACCGTGTTGGTAAGATGTTGTTAGTGACTCGTGTGTACAATATTGACCATCACACATTATATAAGGCTGGCCATTTTCCATTTGGAGTACAACTATGTCGTGTTGGAGGCTATGTCCAAAAAAAAATTGATACCTTGCATTTGAGGTATTTGTGATGTAATTTAGATAAACAGAATGGAGGTTTTTTTAGGCTATTAATGCCATTTGCAATCTTTGCTGTGTCAAAAACACATATGCAATAGTAATTTTTTTTATCTGATGGCTGCTTAAAAAAGGGGTCCAATTGGGTGGCCTACTAAACCCGGCTTATACTGGTCTAATTAAGCAAAAACTGAATGAATAGCTTCTAAAAACCACATGTCGACTCCCCTATATCGATAACATACTAAATGAATAGCTTCTTCAAACCTGTTTTAAGAGTATGGAAAACTGAGTTTTTAATTTTTTATAGTATAGCTGAATATAATATAGTTGA
The DNA here is from genome assembly GCA_949592205.1 of Helichrysum umbraculigerum. NCBI lineage: Eukaryota > Viridiplantae > Streptophyta > Magnoliopsida > Asterales > Asteraceae > Helichrysum > Helichrysum umbraculigerum. The sequence continues at coordinate 388,003,799 of CATIUR010000001.1, forward strand.
AAGTATGTTCTCATTCCTTTACCTTATGCCCTCAAAGTTCTCACTTTCCATGTTGTAAGGCTGGTATGGAGAATTACATTTTAAGATAATGTTTGAGCAAGAACAAGCATTAGTATTCAACAATATCTCAACAAACATTAAGATAACTATTGATTGTAAGTGTTTTATTTTTTTAAAGTTTGCTTTTTAATTTCTATTTATTTATATTATTTGTGGTTTTCTTGTGATCCCAAATACACTTTAGGCGACTATCCTCACATTTGACTCATTTGACCCGTTTATAAAGATATTTATATATGACCCCTTGGAGATAGTACACAATCTGAATCTGCCCATTCAAAACTAAATGGGTTGAAATCACCACCTTTACAGGCTCTGACGACCTGCATTTTATTTTATACTAATATTGATTGTGTGCTGATATATCTCGACATATGTTGTTTAGTATTTTCTAAACATAGTGATTTGTAGTCAATTTTGGTCATCATGAAATAAATCATCTTTTTATAGCATTCTTAACCACAATGAAATGCAAAAATGTTCTCATTTGGTTGCCTCAACATATTGGTCTTTACAAGCAATCTGGTTTTATAATAATTACATGGCGTGGACAATGAATGTCTATGTATCAATACATATATATTTCTGTCTGTTAACACTCACAATGTCGGGATACATTAGGATTAACATTCACATGGATAAGAATTGGAAACCAAATTTACATAGAAATTTTATGATATATATGCTTGGTTAGTTAATGCCAATGTTACGTACTTACGTAGGACATTTCTTCTCTCATTGGTCATTCATTTTTTCCAACTTGATGATTATTGAGTTTTTAACTCATTATGGGATCTGCAGTAAGGGCATTTGGAACTGAAGGGAGGAAAAAAAGGATGGTCCACAAGTGATGCCTGGTGACAAAGTGTATGAATACTATTTTAGTTCATGGAAGTAATGTCAAGGTACCTTCTTGGAACATGTTTGAATTTTATCTCTATTTACTCGAAGTGATGTATCATGATCATTGAATAAGGTTGTTGCTTTTGAAAGCTATTTAGTGTCTAAGAGAATAGATCTTAATCCTTATGTTTTCATCAAACTTGCAAATAGGTTAGAAAGGCAAGTGTAAGCAGGCCATACCAAGATCTTCTAGATCTAATTTCACAATTAATTACTCATTCTACTTTTGTTCAATCATATATTTGCCTACTTCTTAGTCAGAGATTAGTGGTTGCTTAAGTGTTATGTACATTGGTTCAATGTACCTTTTTTCTGTTTTTTCTTTTATTTTCTTTTATTTTCTTTACTGTGGCTAATTTCTTTTTTACTCTGTTTCTTGTGCTAAGGAAGCAGTTTATCTTCCGTGTAAACCCCATCATCCTCATGTTTTTATATAGTGATTGTTAGAACCGATAATATTATGTGTTATGTAGGTGACGGTTTGGTAAAGCTCTAGACTGTTTGTTAAGACAAGTAGCGATTATTGATCAACCTGAGGACAAGGTTAGTAGTTGATCTCTTTTGTTTTGCTGTTTAACTTAAGGGAGCAATATTGGGTGGAATTTTATTGTGAACGTGTCAAATAGTCAAATTGATAAGTTCAGAAGGTTTTATTTGTAACGAAATGGGTTAAACAATTTAACAGTCGTCCAAAGCATAGTCAAGTGTTTACTGTTGCTAAGTTATTTAAAAGATGTAATCATTTATATTTATATCAGCATTTAAAAGATGTAATCATTTATATCAGCACTCGCCTGTAAATTCCGCGAAATCTCAGCGGGTCAACCCGACCAATTTTCACCCTCCCTTACAATTTACTCATTTTTTGAATGGTATGCATTTTTTTTAGGTGTGGGTCTCAACTGTTGGAAAGAAAGTAGAAATGTTGGCCACCGGTGGCAGTGATGCTGTGGTTAATCTATGTCACGATTTTACTGTTGCAGATAAAGGTGATGCATTCCGGAAATAGGTAACATATCAGAAAATTGATTTTTCTAATAGTTTGTTCTTTCAATTTTATATAAGCTATTGTATTCGACTTCTCGATTAAAAAGGATTTTGAAACAAAGTTAATATTTCAATTGCTATGGTCTTAAAAGAGTTAGAAAGTGTATTAACAGACCAATAGCTTGAAAATGCTGGTTTAGATGCCAACGATGAGCTTCGTAGGCCATACAAGCTGTTTGATTATTTGGCCCACTTTGCCGGTAAAAATGAGATTAGACTAAGTTAATTTAATTTATAAGTTGAGATTTTGACCCTTATACTTGTGAACTACATAGATTTGTGTTATGCTAACATCTATGACACGTCAATTGGTTATAATAATTAATAGCTTAAAAGTAAGTGGGTCAAAGTGTCAAACAAAATGAATGTTTGGCGATAATTTATTTTGAATGCATACAACCTCTTAAATCATATTATTCCATGAACTTACATAATGTTTATAAACTGTAATCTTATACAAGTTCAAAAATAATTGTATTATAGAAAATCCAGACATTGTTGTTCCAGGTCCCAACCATGACATTATCAATTTTGGCTTCAATTTGCGGACCAGGTCTGTTTTTTGAGGACCAAGTTTGTGGAGTATTTTCATATGTAGTCATTAAGTCTGTGATCTAAAACTGTTGCTGATTCTTCCAATTTGTTTTAGTTTATTTATAAAATAGCCAAACAACATTGATAGAATATTGATTCAAATCTTTGATTAACTATTTCATGTTGTATACATTAAAATTAGATTGTGGATAGATTTTTTCCTCTTAAACAATGTGACCAGTTCTAGAATTAGCTAAGAGACATTTTTTGATATGTTTGAGATAACGCAGTAACACACAACCCAAATGACACTAAATTGCCACCTCTGTTCATGTCATTGAATATATTTTCCTTTCATAACATATGTATGTATATACATATTCGTGTTATCACCTTCCAGGTGCTGTTTTTGTTTTATCTTCACCAAGACATTGCCGAAAATACCAAGGAGGTGCCACCTGGCACTACTATTTTCAAAATAATAAGTTCCGTTTTGTATATTGTGTCTTTTTTGAAACTGCTTGATTGGAAGATGATAGCGACAGGTGCTTCGTATGATAGGTTTTTAAACAGGGAAATAAGTTCATGAGGTGGAGTTTAAAAGTTTACCTACATATTTTACGAAAGGAAAGTCAAAATTTTGCTAATTTACCGATCATAATCCCAAAAATTTCTATATTCTTTATGTGTGGTTTTGATATACATGTCGCATAGTTGTACATTCACGTTTTGTAGTATTAGGATAAATTTTAAATACAAACGAGGACCGGTCTTTCTTCGAAATCACCATTACATTGCACACAGAGGTACAAATTTGCTGCAATTCTGTTAATAGTTTGATAATTTACTATTTATCATCGGGGAGATCGGTCCCCACGTCTCACATGTTTGTGGCATATTGGTGACACTAGGTGCATAGTGTTATATGCATCGAGTCAATTTATTATTAATAGAACCAGCCCTACCTCAATATTCATATGGAGTATGCTACTTTTTATGCTAAATCATTTCATTGATAAAGCCATATTGTTGATTGGGGACTGTAGTGAGTTGAGTAAGCTAAATTCTTGGTAATGGAATTCTCATTGCTTTCCAATAAAAATATAAAAAAAAATCATAGTACTTGCATTCCAGAATAGAGCTATCTACTAGATAGTTATGGGGGTTCCGAGCAGGTCATGAGTGTCATCGCTACAAGCACCTATACTAAGATGAATTGCTCTACACGAAGATATATAATCTATGGGTAAGAAAGAACATAGCAAAATTTTCGCAGGTGCGGAATGAGTTCATATTTTCAATGCGGATGTTAGACTTGATAAGCAGATTACAAACTAATATAAGTAATATATGTATGCACTATATTCTTATACGACAGAATTTTTTAAACCGAATTTCTTTTTTTATAACACGTTTTATTAGCCCGCAAATTTTGCGGGTTATGATCTAGTATAGTCTTAGTTCATATCTAAAATTGTAAGGTTTCAAGAGTAAGTTACATTGTGAGAGGATTGAGTGGCAAAGATCTTAGCTGTTGATTTATGTAATTAATGGCAGATATTCGCTGCATCTTAAAAACACTATATTTTACGTAAATATGTAGTATATACATGAAATGCAATGTTTTGTAAATCTAAGCCGGTAATTACAAAAACCAACCGCTAATATTTTCTACATGTCATTCTCTTTAAAATACACTTGCCCATATAATCTCACACTTATCTAGAACTCACAAAAAGTTTATGTCCTACGTATAATATTTAAATATATAAAAATGGCACATACGAAAATTACAAAGAATCAAATGAACCTCTTTTTGTAACAACCTTGAGAGTTGAAGAGAAAAAGTTTATAGAATAGACAACACGGACGGCTCAATTTAGCCAATTGGTTTCTAAAAGTTGTATATTTGAATACAATAAAAACCGTATTCTAAAAATACTCCATCTGTCTCATTCGAAGTGTCTTGTTTATATTTTCAAGGTGTTCGAACTAAGTGTTCTCTCTCATGTAACAACTAACAACCAATAAAAAAAAAATAGTGGGTAGAGTTTGTGAAAAATATAATTAGTAGAGATATCTAAATCCGTGCACATAATTAAATTAGACACCTTGATTGAGGACGATGAAATTATCAAATTGGTAAAGTGTATAGTCCTCCCGGAAGAAAAATGACAATAGAAGCTACGAGCCATTAAAGAATCCAAGGACCACATGAGGACAACTATTAAACCTTCCTACCCCATGTTACCTCTAAAAAACTTGTTGGCCCAATGGTCTTTTCAAATCACATCATTTGCTAAATTTTGATATTAATTGGTCATATTGAAGATACATAAAAATGTTAATTTATAAATTTTATCATTAAGTACTTAAAAAGAAGTAGTTTAATTTTTGGTCTTTCTATTGTAAGTTTATTAAGGTTCTTATAAAGAAAGAAAATGTGATGGTTTTAAGCAATAGGATCAAGTCCTAAGAAGTAATTTGATGTACCAAAATTTGCTTAGTTTGACTCTTTGACTTGTAAACTTTTCAATAATCAATTCTCATTTTAATGGTTAGCTTCAATATATTTATCCTTTTCCTTACGATATTTAGGTTTGTTATTGAATTCACTAATTTCGGTTTACATGAAAAAAAAAAAAAATCCTTTACCAAATTTGGAGATTTCTAGTATTAGGCATTTTAGATCGGTCGGTGAGACTGTTTGAGTGATGGTTACATTTTGTTTAGTTTTCGGTGTTTGATATACGCATATGTATTGATAGTTCATTCAAACTACAATCATTGTAAATGATACAAGTTCAAAAAAATAAAACAAAAAAATAAATCTTAAATGTTAAAAATAAAGTTTTAATTCTGAAAAATGTTAGTTAGTTATAGACTTTCGGTAGTAAAATTAGAAATTGGTCGGTCAACACATTGACTAGATAATAAATGAGGTTGGAGGTACTTGATTTTTGAACCTGTACATTTTTTTTAGCCTCACTGACCATCTGACATAGTTTTTTGTTGCCAATAGTAATTCTGAACAAGAAAACGGTTTTGGTTAGTTTGATACCTGAATTTTGAGAATAAAACTAGCTAAAAAATATTCCTCACTTAACCAATTATTTAATCTAATACGGAGTAGAAATTATCAACGTTTATACAATGTTTGACTTTAATAAATAGTACTCCCTTCGTCCCAAATTTATAGTCCACCTTTTCATTTTGGAATGTCTCAAAACTATAATCCATTTGTACTTTGCAACAAATCAAAACATTTGAATGTGGTGAGAAATTAAATCTTATTCGTTGTAGATTACAACTAGTACACTTTTCTTAAACTGCGAGTTTTTTGTCTGTGAACAGTAAAATTGAGACGGAAGGAGTATAATATAATATTATAATATTAATACAACTTATGTATTGTGATATAAATTACTAGTACTCGTATCGTAATATATACTCCCTCCGTCCCAATTTTATTGTCACCAGACAAAAAGACACGCAGTTTAAGAAAATATAACGATCTCTCTCTTACTTTTTGATAAAATGACAGTTTTACCCTCTACTTTTTACCTATTTTTTTGTCTTATATATACACTAGGGGTAAAAAAGAACTTTATTTCCTTAAACTTTCTATTTATGGAAGTGGACAATTAATTTGGTACACCCCAAAATGGAAATAATGGACAATAGAAATGGGACGGAGGGAGTATTATTTTCTTAAACAAATAATGGCCCCTACCCTTCATACCATTTCTTTATTTTTAAATTAACTTTTCTGTACTTTTTCGGTACCTTTTTAAATCATTGTTTCTTACATTCTGTACTTTTCTGTACCTTTTCTGTACTTTTTATGTACTTTTAAATGATTAGTGGTATAGTGAGTAAATTTAAATGGTATGGAAAGAAACACCCCAAATAATAAGTCGGCACATAGAGAATAAAATTGCATGGGACATAAACAAGGTACCCTACGCTGTCACGCTAAATATATTTAATTGTGTAAAACACGATATATTATTACCAATAATTAGCATGTAATCATTTGGTTCTCCATTTTTCAACTCTTTCTTACATGCCAATCGAGTTTGAGTCTACTCGATCGACTTGACTCATACTCCGTATTATATCATCTAAAAACCTCTTAATTTAATTCATGTGTTTTCTCATATCTATGTATATTATCGTGTCATTTTCTTTTTTACTTTATAATCTAAATCACATGTGTTGTATATCACCATTTAGACCATTCGCAACCATAACATCAGAACGCCCATTTTTTCCCTGCCACGTCAGCACAACACCACAATACCACTTTAACTCATGCAACCATAACACCAGAACGCCCATTTTTCTCTCTCCTGGTCCCACTTATTTTCACCTCATTTCCACTTATTTAAAAACAATATATTGAATTAATAAAAAACATTACATTTAAATTATTAAAACAATACATTTAATTAATTAAAAACAATACATTTAATTAAATAAAAAAGTTACATTCCTAAAAAATAAAAAGTTACAATCTTAGAAATAAAAACGTTACAATCCTAAAAATAAAAAAATAAAAACAATAATAAAGTACGCGATTAAGTCCTACAAATAGAAAATTACAACCAAATAATAACTAAACTACTCGTCGGCATCCGAATCTTCATCCTCGGCCTCGTAGAACTCCCGAAACTCTTTGCGAAACTTTTTCTTCATCCTCATAACTGCTGCGCCGTCAGTTGGGTCCTGGATGTCCGAGGTGTTGATTTGGAGAAATTGAACACCCTGCATAGCTGTTCGAAAGCGTTCTTGGCGGGTGATCGTCTCAATCGACTCTTTTCTGGCGCGTAATATGTCGGCCTTATACTTGGCCATATGCTCAAGCGCCTCGTCCACCCTGTCACTGCCCGCCGATGCTCGGGATGATGTCGCCGCGTCGGAGGAACCGGAACTTCTAGCCGTTTTTCGGGCCTTGTCCCGACCCATGGGCCTTGTAAGCAGGTCGGGCCCAAATAGCTCATTTTGTTGTGATGGAGTGTGGTCGGCCGATAGATCAACGAAATCATCAAAAAAATCTTCTTCCTCGTCGCGTAACCCGGTTCCACCGACCGACGGTGGTGCTTTCCATTTTGGGTGATCTTTCACCACGTTCCAAGCCTCCTGCAAGTTCCATTGTTTTTTTATAAATGTCGAAGTATTCGACAACGGCCATGTCGTAAATCATCTTGGAGTCTCGCCCGCTTCCCCACTCCTTTTCTTGAGCTAAGTAAATCGCATTGAAGTCTTTGCAATTGTTATTAACCGTACGCCACTTGGAGGAAAGTTGGTCGGCGCCTCGTTCCCACCCACGATTGTTGTTGTTAAACTTTTCTTGCACCGTACCCCACAAAAGTACCTCTCTTTTGTGAGTTTCCTCAGTCCGAGTCTTCCGATGTGTCGCACCAACATGTAGCTAACCACGCTAACTCGCTAGGGTGCCATTGACGTTTGTTGCATATTTTCTTGGAACCGTCACTTTTTTTTTGTGGGATCTTTTGCTTGGAGATTGAGCAACTTGTTTTCCGGCTCGTTGAGAACTTTCTTGGTCGGGTTGTTGTTGAGGTTGTTGAGGAGGTTGAAAAAATGGTTGTTGTGGTTGTTGGAAGTACGGGTTTGAATATTCGTATGGTGGTTGGTGATAATATGGTGGATACATTCCGTATTGTGGCATTGGTGGTTGATGACGGAATGAGGAAGAAGAATTCGGGCCGGGTGTGTTTGGTGTCCCGAATAGCATAAGGTTAGTGTATGATAAGTTATCCGGGTTTTGGTTAAAAGTAGAGTTGGGATTTTGGTTAGAAGATGAGTTGGGGTTTTGGTTTGAATTTGGAGATTGAGACATTTTTTTTGGTGAGTGTAGAAATGGGTTAGATAGTGTGTAAATTTGAGTGGAAATGAGTGTTTGATGAGAAAATGGGTTGGAAATGAGTGTGTATATATAGAGTGGTTTGGGTTAGATTTAAAAAATTAAATTATTTTTTTATGGCCCTCCTAGCCGTTGCATCGGTTTTTAAAAAATTTTTAATTTTTTTTTTTAATCTAGCCGTTGAACACCGAAAATAATAATAAAAAATTGGGTGGGGCCCACTTTTTCCTCGTTCTCGGTCCGTTCTCGCACGCCCATTGACCCAGAACGCCGCCCCGAGAACGCCTGGTTGGGGGCGTTCTGGGCGTTCTCTATATCCAAAACGTCCAAAAATGGGACCGTTGCGGGTGGTCATATATCTGTACTTTTCATATACTACCACCGTCCTATTTAAAATGTTCACTTTGACTTTGCACGTAGTTTTAAGATTCTCCACTAACTACACTTTTTACCAATCAAATATTAAATCTACCCACTAAAATCTTTTTTATTGGTTAAATATCAAAGTGAGCACTTATAATGGGACATCCCAAAATAGTAATGTTCACATTTTAAATGGGACAGAGTGAGTATAAATTAGCTAATCTTGTATACCGGCCTGTTATAATCTGATGTCATATTAGCCTTTCATTTTGTATTTCTCTCATAATCTAATGTCATATTAGCCTTCCATTTCGTATAGTTGCACCAAACACCCTTTTATTTTTATCCATTATATACAAATTGACACAAATTACATATTACACATTACATATTTTATTTTCGCCAATTTTTTCTCTCATAATTTAATGCTACTATTATCAATATCATACATTTAACACATTTAGTTAGTTTTTTAGTAAATTATATGAACGGTGTTTATGGTTTACATGAATTTACAAAATCGTTCTTTAACTTTTTAAGTCGAAAAATTCCACTTCTGTTTCGTAAATGGTCCGTGTGTCACTTGAAATTACATAAATGCCCTATCATATTCATTATTTTTGTTATAATAAATGGCGAATGAACCATTTATGAGATAAAAACGAACTTTTCGAATAGATAACACTGTAAAAATGTTAAATAAAAAACTTTTGAGAATTCGTGTAAATTAAATGACCAATCTAAGTTTACTACAGTTTTTGTCAAAGATAAGCTTAGTAGTGAAGTTATAAGCTCTAGCCACAAAAATCATTTTGTCATTTCGCTATCAATTAAACATGCAACGCGTGATTATAACATGCTTTAATTCTCTAGACCCTTCTTTGCAACTTTGGCCGTCCTAAATTATTTTCATGACAGAAAACAAAAAAAAAAAAACATAAAACATGTGATCTGCCCAAAAGGACATATTAGTAAATTCACACATTAGCCTTTAAAACCCATGTTCCCACACTTCGCCCTAAACTAAACTAAAAAACCCTTCGATCCATCCATCATCTCTCTCATTTCGCAATGTCAATTTTACGGCAAAACCAAACCACACAAATCCTCAAACATGTTCTGTTCCTCCTTATTTTCGTTCCATTTTCGCATTCACAATCCGTAACAGAATCTTCAATCCACGATCTGCTAAAATCCAAAGGGTTACCCGTTGGTCTGTTCCCGAAAGAAGTCGAATCCTTTACTCTGTACGACACAGGCCTTCTAGAAGTTTTCTTACGTGGACCGTGTTTAACGAAATTCGATACGATGGCGTTTTATGAAAGTACCGTTAGAGCTAATTTAACGTACGGTAGTTTAACTGGTGTTGAAGGTTTATCGCAAGAAGAATTGTTTCTATGGTTGCCGGTTAAAGATATCATCGTTGATGATCCTAAATCTGGACTTATTTTGTTTGACATTGGCCTTGCTCATAAACAGCTGTCGCTTTCGTTGTTTGAAGATCCACCTGATTGTAAATCTGAAGGTACATCTCTTTTTATTTTACATTTTTTTTTTTTGTTATATTTAATTACTTTAAATATGCAAATTTGGAGTAATTATGCGAAATTTGGAGCAAATACGCGAAATTAGTGTTGTAAATCATTTGATAATGACGGTGGATTAACTTTTTTTTTTTTATAATTTTTGAATAATTTAATATGAAATGATTTGTTAATTGTCCGTTATTTACGCATATGAAATGTTCCTAGTCATACTTTATGCTTTTGGATGAATCTGTTCTTGCTTAAATTTGGTTAGAATCTGATTTTATTTTATTTTTATATTTTTAAAAGTGCTAATTTTGCGGTGAATTTGAATGCAGGTGTTTTGAACATGAAGAAGAAATCTAGAAAGGAGATCGGATTTGATGCTCAAATGTAGGACTTGATTTCGCCACCAAATTTAACAACCTTTTACTTTTTTTTTTCTTTTTTTTATTTATTTTTAATTTTGATTTTGATGATGCGCTAAATTAGCTTTTAATTTTCCAAAAAATGTCGATTAGATAGGGAGATTGTACCAATGTAAATTTTGAAATCTTCTTCTCTAATTAATTAATTAATCAAGTAGTATTATGGAGTACTAATCCTTTTGTTATTTTATTTTATTAATCAATAATTTAATTGAATAAATTAATAATTAATAATAATAAAATAAAGAAGTACTGTACTTATTATTAGTACAATGTTACTAGTGATTGATGCCAGCAAGAAGCTGATTGGGACACACAGACTTCACGGGTGTCTTTTGAATCATAGATGTGGAGCCATGTAACTTTTGTAGGTGTTTAATATGAACCGGTTTTGTGGCTTTATTCACCGGTTCAAACTGCAATTATTACCATTAATTTACTTTTTGCGTATTTTATTGGTGAGTATTAACAAAATTGCTTTTTCGCATAGAGTGAAAACAAAACTTGGAACCTCTGGAAAGCAACATCCAATCAAAACTTTAAAGGTGGCTTTTAATTTTCATAATTTTAAAAAAAAATCTATGAAATTAGAATACTAATTTTAATTTTATTTTTATTGAAAATATTTCATAAATCAAATGCAATGTTAATAATAATACTCGAGTCCTTGTTATATATTTCCTTTAAACTAGATTCCTAGTTTTAACTTTTGATTATTCATTCTCACATTTGACTCTTTTGCTTTTAGTAAAGATCGTTTGATATATTCCCTCCGTCCCAATTTTATAGTTCGGTGTTTTTTTTATGGATGTCTCAATTTATATTGTCCACTTATAAAAATATGTAATGATAATTAGATAAAGTTTTTTTTTTACCTCTAGTGTATATATGTAAGACAAAAAAGTAGGTAAAAAGTTGAGGGTAAAACTACTATCATATAACCAAAAAGTAAGAGAAATGATTATGTTTTTTTAAACTGCGTGTTTTTTGTGTGGGGACAATAAAATTGATACGGATGGAGTACTAAACTAGAGAGTCAAAATTTGTATGAATATTGAAAACATATGCAGGTAATACAAATCATTTTGATCCTAGAGTCATAGTGAAATGAACCAAATGAAATATAATTAGTTCCTGTTTGAACATAATCAATGTCTTTTTGACTTTTGCCATCAAAATACAGAAAAATTTGGGTGCCAAAAACAAGGATTAGAAATCCATTGATGTTCTTTGGATTTAATCTGGATTTCCTTATACATTTTTTTTTTTTTAAATTTAACGTTTTTGACATATAATTGTGAATTCGATGGTATTCTTTACTTCTATTTTTTATTTTTAGAATGACAATGAACTTGCATACATTAATTTAACGTTTTTGGCTTGATTCTTTGGTGTTATTGATTCTTAATTGCTTGATTGTGGAAGATTAATTCTACAGTTGGTTGTGATGATATAATTCTACTGTGATGTAGTATCAATCTCTTCAGTGAGCATACCAACCAAAGAATTAATGTTTGGTCATTTTTTACTTTTGTTGCAATCTCCTCTCATTGTATTATATAGGGTTGTTGTCTTCGAAATCTAATATCAATAAAAACTTTCGTCGAATTAGAAGTTGAAGTGTTAAAAACTTAAATTATTCAAGAGGATAATGGAAACTTTTCTTACTAATAAATAACTTACTTTACATTCATAACTTTTTCCATTCTCAAAATCTATAAACATGGGGTATCCAGGTAAACCCGGGCACCGCCCGGATATAACACTAGTTTTTATTGATTACCTTACATCCTTGAATGTACATCAACACTTTATATATATTTGACAGCAAGTTTGATAATTTGTTTTCTTTGTTAGAATAACAATTTACAACCTGACTCATACGATATATAGTATATACAAACACAATAATTATATACACACTTCGAACCATAATCCAATTGGTTATAAGAATTATCTCATATTATTGGTCAAAAGCCCTTGTTACCCTGCTACTTCACTTTTATCAATTGTTTTGTTTTCTTATTTTACTTATAAAATTATTATTATTATGATGTCATCAAAATTTAATATGAGCTTATTGAGTTGTAAGAGTATGCTCCTTATAATTTCCTAATAACCAAATGGCCATTGTCTTATCGGTTTTGAGCTGACCCTTTTAATTATGTTGCTGGGGGTTCAAGTTTTAGGATGAGACAATCGTATATATTTGTAAGAGGTGAGTTCTTTTAAGAATGCAAAAAAGGTAGAGAATGGGAGAACCAATAGGATTGCTCCATTTGTCTACAAAACTCAATTATATTTTTACCCCATGGTTAATTATCTCACAAACCGTAAGTCCATAAATTATAAAAATTATATATTCGGAACCAGCGTCTTTTTCTCTTCGATTAGAGATACATAAGCTATAATTTCGACGAATTTTTTTTCTTCGCTTTTTTTACCGGATTTCACAATATAATCACATGTGATTTATGATAAAAAATTAAAATTTGTTCACGATTATTTATTCATGGTATTTGCTACTTAATACGTGATTACAACTTAATATTCACCCACATTAATAGTTATAAATTAAAAATTAAAAATTGCAATAGTTTTCATTAAAAATCACATGTGATTGTTATTTGTACACTTAATCACAAGTGATTTGTTATATAATCACATATGATTTTGCATATAATCACATGTGATTTTCATTTAAAAATTGATATTTGATGAGAAATTTACCGATATATGATAATTTATGTATGATTTCAACTTGATTTTTACTTGATTGTATAATTCTTAGTCAATGATTTGAAAATCCGTATTTTATTCTCTTTAAACACATGTGATTGATAGTTTGATATTCAATCGCATGTGATTACAAATTAGTTTTCCATGTTTTAATCTCCTTAAATCGTCAATGATTTGAATTTAAAGTTTAATCGGAGATATAAGCGGGTGTGATTTTTTTTAGTGTTAAATCACATATGATTTCACATTAAAAGTTTCTAAAACCCAAAAAAAATGGAAAAAAAAACTTCGTCGAAAGTATATCTTGTTAGATCTAGAATCGAAGAGAAAAAGACAATGATTCCGAATATGTAATTTTTATAATTTGTAGATATACGATTTGTGAGATATTTAGATTTGAAAAAAAAAGGTGGAAATGGGTATTTGAAATGGAGCAATCCTATTGGTACCTACATTCTCCCATTTTTTACCATTATTTTTTGAACTTTACTCAGTAAAAATGTATATATTCATGATAATAAGAAATCTTTTACATCTTAAATTAACTTAATTTGAGATGTTACATGAGGTTATCGGAAGCCCATTAGATTGGACGGGTCTCCACGTCTACAGTCCATTATTGTACTCAAACTTGAATTGAACCTTAAATCGATAGGAAAAATGTAATTTCTATTAATCGATTTATTATTTCCTTATAAAATAAAAAAGTCCTGAAATTCGTTAGTGTAAGGTATATATTAAAAATTTACTTTAAGAGATTGGAATATTTATATTCAGTAAAATAAGTCTAAGTTACATATAAACAATACATGTAAATAATTTACCGGTGTAAAAAATGAAAGTATATTTGAGTAATTGAGTTCACAAATTTTATATATTAAACTTTGAGTTCTTTATTTGTAAAAACTAAATCCGCACTCATGGACAAACATTAACTATGAGTCTACACGATTCGATTGATTGAGTGATGAACTTACATTTTTAATAAGATTTGACTTATGAACACATACCGTTACATGTACATACAATACATCTATCCTATATACTTATATAGGAAAACATCAAAAGTTACACACATCGTACATATTACGGAACTTTGGGTATACTACACGCTCTTCATTTCATCTTCGACGTGTCAATAATTTTTCGAATATGTAGTTCGATTTTGAGTAAGTGATTTATGAGGTATCCAAAGTGCGGATTATAGAATTCTTTTCTATTTGAATTTCAGTTAAAATAACAATAACAGATCCTATTAACATATCTACATATATATGTGTAACACGTGGTAGACGTACATTGAACATAGGTTATCAGTAATGAACAACTCTACATGTCAAGTTGTAACTTAAAAAAAAAAAGTTTTAGCAATGTAAAAATATGATTATTACATGCACACTCTGTTTAGAGCACAAGGAGTGGTTGCCCTTGTGCTTAATATTCAACTCGATGTTCAATTGAATACTGAAGGTTAACTTGGATACGATTTTAGGGGGAGTGGTTGAGGGTTCAACTCTATAACACCCCTCATTTCTATAAACAATTATAATAATAATTATGATTCGGAAGCGTAAATTTCAAACATATAAAAGTACATAAGTTGTTTTCAAAACTTAACACACCACATTTATCAATCTATTACAACCATAATAATATCATAATGAGGTGTTATATAAATTCACCATTTTCTTATCAAATCAAAATATATCAGAGTATACTTCGGTTGTCAAACATTCCTTCATTTCCAAGAACTTCCTGCCCAGCCCAATATGTCCCATCAATTATAACCTGCAGGAAGGACTGTGGTGGGGTTAACATAACGCTAAGTGAGTGAAACTATAAACAACAGCCCAACTTAGCATAACAACTCTGTTTACATCAAAGCATCGTAAATACACAATATCATAGAGTATCTAGAGTTCTTAGGGAAACCTTCAGCTAAGAACATACAGTTCTATTTCAATGAGATAACATCTCAATACAATAACATGTCAATGAGGATCGGTGGCTCTGGAGATATCATAATACCCGGGGATTCACCAAGAGCACTTACCACAATCTGTAAGGCCAATACAGAATAGACCGATAGTTTGGTACTAATCTCATACGACCTAATTTTCTATTAACGAGAAGTACAAGGAAATTCCTTTCGTATTACAATAGTAACCAAACCCAACTATCGCGTTGACCTCAATACCATAATGCCCGAAGGCCAAATAACAAGTGATCACATATTCTATCAGGTCAACATATCAGACTAAACAGTCTATCAACAGTATTATTACTTCTAGCCATAATCATGATGGAAAACAAAAACAGTAATAATACGTTACTCGTTGTAACCAAACATGTTACAACTAAATTACACCGAGGTTATAGATCCACTCACCGAATACCGCAGCTGTCCACTCAGTAGTCTAATGTCACTGAGTATTCTGTTTATCTGGAATTATAATTAAACAAAATGAGTTAGTAACTCATTCATAATCATTAACTCATGTTAATTATTATATCACATGGTTCATAATCTAAATCTCAATGAGTTTTCACTCTAATCATTATATCATATCAGTGTCTCTGTTTCAAACTCATTATTAATATCCAATACATTTAGTAACTATAAACTTCATAGTTAACCAATCACGATCATTTATCAAGTTATGATTATTATGATTACAACATCACTTTAATCACTTTACTTATCACCAAATAGCATGATCAAACCATTACTAAGGTTATCAACCTCAATTATCAAGAATTCATCAAAATCATAATACTAGGTTTAATGAATACTTAACAATTAAGTTCACACAATTATCTTTAATCACCAATTAAGTGTTCTTAGCCATAAACAATGCTAATTTTATCTTATAACCCATTATAATCATCAAATTCATCATTAGTCTCAAGAACACATAATCAATTTCTTCAATCAAATGTTAGACTTAGATTATAATCATGAATTAAGCATCAAATCTCAATTCTACAAGCATTACAAGCTTCAATTTCAAGTTAATCATACTAATTCAATCAAATACCCAAAACCCATTTCTAGGTTTATATGAAATCACAAAATCAATACTTACATAGTGTTTATGATGATGATGGAATGATCAAATCACGTTTTTGAAGCTTAAATCATAGTTCTAAAGCTTCAATTTAATCTCACAGCTCGTTTTAGGAATTACAAATCGTCCCTGTGCGTGGTTATATTCGACCAGACCAAGAACAGGGAAGTAGAAGATGATTTCAAGAGAATTTGATGATTAGGGTTTGTGTTTAGAGTTCCTGAGTTTTAATCTCGCAAGAAATCGAAGTATGTAGAATATTTATGAAGTTCCATACGTATTACTCATATATATCAGAAATATGTGTACTAGTTTTGTCCCCTGTACTTATCATTGTCTGGAACTAAAAACCATTTGCGAGGAAAAACTATTTTACTTTACCGTCAACTGAATTAATTTAAAACAGTTAATAATTTATTATTCACAATAAATTATTCGATTCTTTTACCCATTATTTTCAAATAACAGCCCAGAACTATCTTCTGACACACTAATTAATAATTAAAAGTCAGAAAATATTAAAATACAACTAGACCCGAGGAGTGGATGTTACAAACTCAAAGTTCAATTGGTCCCACAATAATAGTTTTTAACCAATCAAAAAAGGAAGAAAGAAAAGATAAATGAAAAAAACCACTTGCTTCACCGTTCTAGTTTGCACGCTGATGTTGAACGTCGAAACTAAACATTGAGGCGGAGTGGTTGAACGCCGATCCCAACGTTCAACTTGCTTGAACGTTGTAAAAATGCCTTCCCACTCCCTTTGCTCGTATTGTTTCCTTCTAATTAATTACTATAAGCACAACGTAATCATTATCTTCTTTGATAACTTTAAATGTAATTTTAACGTCATTTGACTCGTCTACGACATTAAACTATTTTCTTATTACTTCCTCCGTCCCATCCCAAATGTCCACGTTACTATTTTGAGTTGCTTCAAATAAGTGTCCACTTCCATATTTGAACCAATCGAAAGAGACTTTAGTGCGTAGATATGTTATTTGATTGATGAATAGTGTAGTTAGTGGAGATTCCTAAAACTGTGTGTAAAGTCAAAGTGAACACCTTGACTGGGACGGAGGGAGTACAAATCTTTAGAAAATTTTATAATGAAAAATTGAATAGATTGAAACTGTCACCCTTGTTCGTTCCTATCCAAACTTACTTAATGCTATAGCTACCCAGTATGATTTTTTCTTTTGAACAAACATTAGTATCTTGTTTGAGAAAAAGAAGTAAACATGTATGTATGTCTGATACAATACATTATGAACGGTGATTTGTACACCACTAAAAATTAATCATAAACTACTTATATGTATTACCTAATTGTATTGTACAACATTTCAAAACATAATTAATGGTATATAGCTAATTTTTGTGATGTACAAATCACCATTCATAATGGGAGTTGATACATACATCAATTTATCTTATGCATAGACCAACTTTGATGCATTATGATGTATAACACCCCTCATTTATAATCATTTAAGTATAGTAATTCGGAAGCGTAAGTCCAATTAGCTAGTAATAATTTACCTCATTTTTTCAAAATATAAAATTCAACCTTTTCAAAACATAATTTCACAACAGAGGTGTTATATAAAACGTGATAAAATATTATTTTAAACAAATACACTATCAGAGTAACGCTTCACGGTCAAACATTCCTTCTAGTCCAACTTCTTGCCCACCCAAATATATCAATAACCTGCAAGAAGTGTTAAGTGGGGGATTAGCATAAAGCTAAGTGAGTAGATAACTAATCAACAGGCTAACTTAGCTCAACAACTTTGCATACAACAATTAACACATAACCAACAAAGTAGACAATACCACCATTTAGCAAAGCAACAGGGCAACTGTTCAACTGGTCAACTTATCATCAAAGCAACTATTCAACAAGCAACGGACTTCATAATGAGGCATCGGTGGCTCTGGGGATAACCATAATACCCGGGAGGCTCCCCAAGAACACTTACCCAACCATATCCGTATGGCCATAACGGACGAGACCGATAGCTAGTGGTTATTCTCAACTAACACAGGAGGTGTGTTAAACCTTGAATAACCGACTAGCCCAACCAACAGTTCAACAACAACTCGTTGACCTCATTAACAACTGATGCCCGAAGGCCAACAACAAGTCCAGTGATCACATAATCAACAAATCACATATTCAGCAGGTCAACGTTATCATATCAACAATATTATTACTAGCTATCATAATTATCATGGCAACTACAATAGTAATAATATGTTACTTGTTGTAACCAAACTCGTTACAACCAAGTTACACTGAGGATTAGAGATCCACTCACCGACCACCTCAGGCATCCACTCAGTAGTCTAATATCACTGAGTCTTCTGCACATCTGAGAATACAACATGATATCACAAGTTAGTTACTTGTCTCAAAATATATATATATATATATATAACATTATGCCTACATTACAATTAGCATCGTAACAACATGATTCACAATCACCTTTCAATTTATAATTATCATGACCATCTCATCACATTAATCCACTTCAATCATCACTAACCAATATAGTTAAACCACAACTAAGGTTATTAACCTCATTTCATGAATTCATCAAAACCACAATATTTGGTTTAATGAATACTTAACAATTAAATTCACACAATCATCTTTAATCATCAATTAAGTGTTCTTAGCTATAACCAATGCTAATTTGATCATATAATCCATGATCATCCTCAAATTCATCATTAACCTCAAGAACACATAATCATTTCCTTCAATCAAATGTTAGGCTTAGATTATAATCATGTATTAAACATAAATCAACAAGCTTTACTTCATGAATAATTAACTAAACCCAAACTTTCTTCATGATCATCATTTAATTTTACCATTTCTAGATTAGGGTTTAGATACTAATCATCATTTAAGCATCAACTACTCATTATAACATGATTACAAGCTTTAATTCATGAATTATCAACTAACCCATATCTTAACTCATGATCATCATTCATTTATATCATTTCTAGGTTAGATTTTCAACTACAAATCATGAATTAGATATCAACTAACAATTATTTCATCATTACAAGCTTCAATTTAGCATTACTCATCCTAATTTCATCATGTACACAAAACCCCATTTCATAGGTTTATGATAATCAAGTAATCAAGACTTACAAAGATGAGTAGAAGGATTAGAGAGTGATAATCCATGTTCTTGAAGCTTAAATTCGGATTTGGCATCTTCAATTTAGTGTTGTGAAAGGATTTTAGGAATTGATCTAGGGTTTATATGTTTATGTATGTATATGTACGTACGTATGTATGTATATAGATATATGATGAAAGTTATAAACCGACTCAAAATAGAGTATAACATATAATTGGTTAATTTTCATTCCCCGTATTTATCGTTGTCTGGAACTTAAAAACCATTTGCGGGGAAACATTATATTATTTTACCGTCAACTGAATTAATTTAAAACCATCAATAATTTATTGGTCACAATAAATTATCCGACTCTTTTACCCATTTATTTGACTAAAATGCACTCAAAACTATTTTCTAACACATTAAATAATGATTCACAGTTAGAAAATATTTAATACTACTAGACCCAAATACTGGGTGTTACATGATGTGTACTGTACAATACTATAATGCATAAATTTTAGTACAGGTATGAAAAACTTTGTTGTATTTATGATCGCCTTCATGATCTATATCTGTAACACCCATCATTTTCAACAAACATATAACGTATTTTAGACCGGAAGCGATTATCCCAAAACAAGCATTTCATTTTTTTTTTTTTTTTTTTTTACAAACATAAAAGTCCAGCTTATGTCAAACATATACATAAAGATTATAGTTATTTAAACCAATTTACAAACATGGGTGTTATAGAAATCCAAACAACATTGATTTAACAAAATCAATATCAGAGTTATACGCAAGGTCGTCAAACAATCCGATCCAACCACCAGCTTCTTGCCTAGCAATTTAACCAATCATAATCTGCAAGAAGTGGAAATGTGGGGGTTAGCTCAAAGCTAAGTGAGAAAGAACTGTAACCGACAGTCCAACTCAGATATAACACATCAGCTTACAATAAATAATCGTAATCACAACAACAATCAATGTTTACATCTTCAAGCACTGTAAACACACAAACACTAAAGAGGACCGGTGGTCCTTGAGGAACCCTCAAGCCGCGGTGGCCCTCAAGCGACACTTAGTAAACCCCACTGAGCTGCAGGCCAATACAGCGGTTTACCGATAGCCTGTTATTATTATCTCACACGACTAAGATTCCCATTAACGATGTGTACAAGGAATCCTTCGTCGTCCAAACAATAGTAACCAATGCCCAACATACGTTGACCTCTTTATTAACACATATACGCCTCAAAGGCCATATAGCACATATCACAATTATAATCATAACAGATTAATAACTAGTCAACAATACATATACGGTTACCCGTTGTAACCAAACATGTTATAACTCAATCACACTGAAGGTACAGGTCCACTCACCGATACCTCAGATGTCCACTCAGTAGTCTAACATCACTGAGTCTTCTGTATATCTGAAAACATCACAGAATACCACAAGTTAGTAACTTGTCAACAATGGTGATCTTAATATAATAAACCATACACGTTATAATCATATAACATATCACAGTGTCTCATCAGACAATATATCATATCATAGGATAACAATTACCGGATAATCGAATATATAATATACTATATCAAGAATGATAAACACTTATCAAATGGTAATTAACACTTATATCATCTCATTTATAAGTATTCAACTTAACCCACAATATAGCATACTCATATATGTCCGAAAACTATATTTAGCAAAGAGTGCCACTAAAGTGTCATTAAAGTGCCACTAAAGCAATATCATATACTATACCAAGTTAACTTTAAACTCTTTTATTAAGTCCCGTAATCCTTTAAAATCATCCACATTATCATGTATTTCTTCCAATAAAAGTGCCACTAAAGTACCGCCTAAGTGCCACTAAAACTACTGTTAAGTACCACTAAAGCACCCCTCAAGTGAAAATAACAATTATCAAAGATGGCACTTAACACTTATGCATTTTCAAAATTTGCAAAATAAAAGTTGCTGGAAACAGGCATTACCCGCCGGTTTGACCACCTAAGCCGCCGGCTTCACCCCTTGAGCCGCCGGGTGATTTAAAGTTTTCATGAACAGAACCTAACTCAATATTAAAGGCTACAGGAGCCGCCGGTTATGGTTATTACCCGCCGGTTTCCAACCAACAAGAACAACCCGCCGGCTAGGGCTTGAAGCCGCCGGCTTCATAGCCCAGACCAGCGATCTGCAGATGCTGTTCAAGCCTTAATCCGAAACAAAAACCCCAAAATCATCAAACCAAAGTATTCAATCGATTATATACAACAATAACCACTTTAAAATGCTAACCAACTACACATATCATCATATATCATCATCAATCACATACATAATCCAAAACCCTAAATTATTAATATGTATTATACATATATATATATGATGAACACTTACAATTAAAGGATGATGATGATGATCTAGTGATGAAGATGAAGCTATAGCAAGATCACAAGCAACCTCACAATCTCTCTTTCTATTTCTTTCTTTGATTTTTACTAGATATGTGTGTGTGTATATTAGTTGAGAGAAAAAGATCAAGAAAAGGGAAAATAAGAAAGTTAGGTCGGTCACCTCCCTTTTAACCCACTTTCACTTGTACAAAATAATACCCCTTCTAAACCTATTGTCTGGAACCCGAAAATACCCGCAAGACAATAAACTTTATTTTACCGTCAGGCTCAACTATTTAAAACAAGTACTATTTTATTAGTCACAATAATTCCTGTGACCCTTTTACTTATTTATTTTCAAATAAACCAACAATATAATTCCTAACTCATTTAAATAATTAGTTAAATCCGGAAATATACCATAAACGTCTAGGCCCGGTAACAGGATGTTACAATATCCGCCTCGTGTTCAAAAGTGAAATGCAATGAGCGACTGATGAATTACCACATATCAAACGAGTTATATCATGTGACAAGTGTTGATAGACCAAAACCCAAAAAATAAAAATAATGATATAAACAATAACATCACATGTTTTATGAACCAATGGACATTGAGCCAGAACTGATCAACCTGCATCTCTGCACTCCATATATGACAATTATACATTGGGTTCCCTAAAAGGCTAAAAGCCTAAAACTAATAAATTTAATACCAACTAATCCAACATAAGGACTTAAAAACATCCGTTTTATTATTGATTTTTATTTTAAGAATCTGTTATGATAGAGAACACAAGAAACACGATCCAAAACAGATGACATGGAGAATGTAATTTACCCGAAAAATGGTGCGGGAGAGTATTTATTAAACATCAAACATTTCTGTAGCTAATAAATGTTGGCACTTATCTTATCTTTTTTCTAATTTGCCTTATAGTACAAACGAAATAAAAAATAATCTAAGATTACATTTTTTATTGTATTAGAATGTATCATGTATCATATTGTACTGTACTATATTACATAATTAATATCGTTATATTTTAATGTAGTATATCACATTACATTACACCTTAATCTCAATTGACAAAGAAAATGTGCATTTTATCACGATATATTCAAGGGCATAATGGTAACTTTTCATAAATCATGATATACAAACTCTCATGAGATTTTTAAGGTTAACAATGTCTTTTTATTCGATGGTTAATTGTTTCGTTATGTATTAAACTTTACACTTTTTACTATTGTATGACTCGAACTTTGAAAACTTCTATTGTATATTTTGAACTTGTAACTATCGTCTATTGTATGTATATTTTACCTTTTAGGTAATGCTAAAATTGAAAAATTTCCGTTTTTGTCAATGCCAAAAAAGGAAAGTGTACATACAATAGATGATATTTACAGGTTTAATACATACAATATAAATTTTCAAAGTTCGACTTATACAATAGTAAAAAGTGTAAATGATGATACATAACGAAACAATAAACCTTTATTCAATCCCACTATAAAATACTCCGTACAAAATTAAATATTATGTTAAAAAGGGTTTTCCATATTTTACATTTCTCTTGGGTCTAAATAAATATACATGCAAACCCAAGTGAAGTGTATTTTGTTACATTGGTAAAAGGCCATTGTACTCATGATGCGGTTAATTATATGATGGTCACAAATTTGAGTCACACCTCTACATTTAAAAAAGGAAAATGATAATAAGAGCCTTTAGAGCTTTCATTAAGGCTTTAAGACATATACTATATATAAAATTGTGCCAAGACGATAACAAACTTTATGTCTCCTCCTGAAATTATGTTAACTCCCTGAATTTCGGTTACACGTACAGTAATTTATGCATGTAAGATTTTATTAAAGAGAGTCTTAAAGGCTCCCGTTAACAAAACCCAATAGGTATATAGATCACATGTCCTTATTAACTTATTAATCTCCCTACACAAAATATAAAATTGAAATCAGAACTGATCTAGAACGAAATTTCATATGCCTCTAACTGTTAAAATTCCGACGGTTGCGGCAGGTATAGGGTATGTTTGGTAACCTAGCTTATGAGAGCTTATTTGAGCTTAAGCTTATTTTTTTTCACAAGCTTTGTTTGGTAGAAAAAATTTTGGTAGCTTATTGAAAAAATAAGCTCTGAAAAAAAAAACTAATGGAAGATTGGAAGTAGCTTATAAAAATAAGCTACAAGCTTATTAAAGTAGAAATTACATATATACCCCTTATATCATTATTTATTATATATTTTTTATCCTTTTATGTCAATTTACATTAATAAGCTCCAGCTAGTTTTACCAAATACTTGCAAACACATAAACTTCAGCTTCTAACTTATAATATAAGCTTCAGCTACTAGCTCCGGCTATAATCTTCAGCTCCAGCCATAATGTTCCTTGTTATATTAAAACTATTATATCATATTATATTACATATATTGTATCCTATTACATTATAACATTAATATATTGTATTAGATCATATATTACATTACATTATATTAAATATTAAATTGTGTATCGTATTGTATTTAATTACGTTATTACATTACCTATAATACACATATACATTTTGGCTACTTTATTCCATTATTTTTCTTACATACACAAACTAGTCCTCGTTCCACCGATTCATGCATCTTTTTCTCATTATAAGGAGTTTAGGACTAAGGAGTGCAATTTAGCTTTATTAATGTAACTAGTACATATTTACATACCATATTTTAGAAAATACTCATTAGTTAAGGGGTAGAAACTGGAACTTTTTGGTGCAATCGCCTATATAAACCGTTGGGGTGGCATCCTTGTTCTTATAACCTAAACAACAAAAACATGCTTAGAATAGAAGTTCGGAAATCCTATGAAGACACTTATTAGCACAAGCCTATCAAATAGATTTGGTAATTTTTCGTTTTTTTTTTCTTTTTATTACGAGTATATAATTTACATGTATATGATATATGATGATTTCAATAGTCACAACAAGTCCGATCCGATGTGTAATTTCGGAACCATTTTTTCTGAGCACATTTCAATTAAGATTAATTTCATAGGCATCCGAGAACTGTACATTTTGAGCTCTCGTTATGTAAAAATAGCTACAAAAATATTTTACAAATTGTTATTGACTTTACAGTCCCTTCAATTCCCTAAACATTTACATTTTTACACTTTGTTTTAGCATTATTGCATTGTGAATCTTAATTAGTTTATGCTTTTTATCGCATCCATTGTATGATAAGAGTTTACGAAATCACAATCTTAGAGCAGAGGCGATATGCTTGACGTCTCGAAAAATTTGTAAAGCTTATCTGATAAACTTTTTGGAAAGGACTTTCATTTGGTTTATGTCAATATTCAATACTCCGTATTAAACTAGGCTACAATGCTAGCTACTAGTTCCAAGTATATGTTAAATTTATGAGTTAAATGTTTTTACTACATGTCTGATTGTATGGTGCAGGGAAATGTTTATATAAGCACACGAGGCTTAATTGCATATTACGGGGTGATTAATACCTAGTAAAAGATAGCTAGATATGAAGTCCTCTATATCAATTCATTTGATTTACGCTGTTTAATTGCATATTATGGTGTGATTAATGCAATCTACAAACAGTTCAAAGGTTAGTCATTCATGCGGAATCTCCATATATATCGACAGATTTTTTGATTTCAAGATCCTTTAAAATACTTACTATATAGTCCTTGACATAGGTCAGTCATTCCTTGCACATGATTTTTCTTATTAATATCTGCTTCTATCACAACTGGTCTTATTTAGTTAACATGCATATAAGTTTGGATTCTTTTAAGTTACTGATTCTTGTCTCTACTTTTTGGAGATTGAATTTGAGGTTGACTAATTTAGACAAGCCACATTGGAAAGAAATATGTCCCATAGGTAATGAAAAATGTAATCTAGATCCCATTAGCATTAGCGATTACAAGTTTATGTTATGTGATAGAGACGGGAAAATGTGGATTTACCAAAACCGCGTCCACCCATTTTGCCTCCCAAAGTCTTGACCTCAGCGGCTCAGCCAAAGCCATCAAAAATTCTACAATTACAAGAACCAAATAAATCCTCACTATGAACCAATAGTATAACAAACTAAAAACATTTCTTAGCACCACCAATCCAATGTTGGAGTAATAACTAAAGCCTGAACGATTGTCCTCGTTCGTTTTACTTAGAGAGTGTTGACCGGTTCTCTTGATGCAACATGTGCAACTTTAGAATTATCACACAATTCCTCTTCGTGTAAATCATCAACGTCCAAGCCCGTTTCACATATAATACCCACTAGTCATATGTGGTATAGCCTTGCAAATACCATTAAAGCCACATTGGAGTACTAGTTGTGTATGGTAGGTTTTGATGTTGATGATGAATTCGGGAAGGATATGCTGGGTATTTTTATAGTTACACATGTTGCTTCAGGAGAACCGTTAAACTGTCTAAGTAAGTTGACGATGAGAGTAATTCAGGTTTTACTTAATACTTCAACACTGGATTCACGACACATGAAGTGTCTTTGGTTTTGTTTTGCGATATGGTTGGTTCGTAGAGAAGATTTGTGTTGGTTCTTGTATTTGTGTAACTTCTGAATTATGATGATTCTAGTTGTGTTAGAGGCTTTGGGTATGGGAAATGAGGTTAACAGGGTATTGATAAGTCTATATTGATCTCATATCTATCAGATAAGAGTTCTGGTCTTTGCTTGTTTCTTTTATCGTGCAAGTGACTTTACGTACAATGATGCTTAATATCTTATAACAAATAGAAATGCTTCTATATTAGGATTTACGTATTTCGTTTTGTACCATTAGTTGAATATATGTTCATTTCACATCTACAATGTTGGCTTTTCATAGTTTGATTATCTCTATTTTAGACTTCTAGGTATTTGTTTAGTGCAGGTGGTAACTTACCCCGAATTAGCAATTACGACAGGCTGTCAACATTTGTTTAGAGAATATTGCTCTATGGTGAGCCTTGTTAATTGTAATTAATATTTCAAGATTGAACTTATGACTTGTCAATTCTTTCCGTTACAATCAAAACTTGTTGATGATTCAAAGATTGTGTTCAAGGCATTGGTGATCATCCTGATTCCTTATAATAGCTTGATTTTTCATGACTCTACATTTTTGTGATAATATACACATATCGCGTGATATGATCATGACACTCAAGGAATTCATGTAAGTACGGTTGCATTGCCTTCTAGTTTGACTCAACGTGTATGAATACATGTGTTTTTTTTTTTCATCACAACTGGATAAAAGTTTGGATTCTTTTCTTTTACTGAATCTTGTCTTTAATTTTTGGAGATTAAATATGGAGGTAAAAGGCACATTGTAAAGAAATATGGCCCATAGATAATGAAAAATGTAATCTAAATCCCATTTACGTTAGCGATTACAAGTTTCTGTTATGTGATAGAGACGGGGAAATGTGGATTTACCAAAACCCCGTCCCCCCCATTTTGCCTCCCAAAGTCTCGACCTCAGCCAAAGCCATCAAAAATTCTACAATTACAAGAACCAGATAAATCATCACTATGAACCAATAGTATAACAGACAAATTAACAACTAAAAACATTTCTTAGCACCACCAATCCAATGTTGGAGTAATAACTAAAGCCTGAATGATTGTCCTCGTTCGTTTTACTTAGAGAGTGTTGACCGGTTCTCTTGATGCAACCTGTGCAACTTTAGAATTATCACACAATTCCTCTTCGTGTAAATCATCAACGTCCAAGCCCGTTTCATATATAATACCCACTAGTCATATGTGGTATAGCCTTGCAAATACCATCAAAGCCACATAGGAGTACTAGTTATGTATGGTAGGTTTTGATGTTGATGATGAATTCGGGAAGGATATGCTGGGTATTTTTATAGTTACACATGTTGCTTCAGGAGAACTGTTAAACCGTCTAAGTTGACGATGACAGTAATTCAGGTTTTACTTAATACTTCAACACTGGATTCGCGACACTATGAAGTGTCTTTGGTTTTGTTTTGCGATATGGTTAATTAGTTCGTAGAGATGATTTGTGTTGGTTCCTTTATTTGTGTAACTTCTGAATTTTGATGATTCTAGTTGTGTTAGAGGCTTTGGGTATGGGAAATGAGGTTCACAGGGTATTGATAAGTCTATATTGATCTCATATCGGATAAGAGTTTTGGTCTTTGCGTGTTTCTTTTATCGTGCAAGTGACTTATTTACGTAGAATGATGCTTAATATCTTGTAAGAAATAGAAATGGATCTTTATCAGGATTTACGTATTTTATTTTGTCCCATTAGTGGAATGGATGTTCATTCCACATCTACAATGTTGCCTTTTCATAGTTAGATTGTCTCTTTTTGAAGACTTCTATATATTTGTTTAGTGTAGGCGGTAACTTGCCCTGAATTAGCAATTACAACATGCTGTCAACATTTGTTTAGCGAATATTGGACATTTAAATACAAATGCTCTTTGTTGACTGCTTTGTTAATTGTAATTAATATTTCTAGATTGAACTTCTGACATGTCAATTCTTTCCTTTACAATTAAAACATGCTGATGACTCAACGATTGTGTTCAAGGCATTGGTGATCATCCTGATTCCTTATAATAGTTTGATTCTTCAAGACTCTACATTTATGGAAGATATATACATATCGTGTGATATGATCATGACACTCAAAGGATTTACGTAAGTACGGTTGCATTGCCGCCTTGTTTGACTCAACATGTATGCATATATGAAGAAATGTGCGTGTAGTTCCAAAATTCTGTTTGTTAAACTTATGGTTCCGCTAGTATTTTTAGTATCTGATTTACTTATTTATACAAATAGTCATATTAACATGAGAATATTGTTTATTACAGATTTACAGTTGTCAAAACAGCCAGATTTTGAGAAGACAAGAAAAGTGATTTTTGACTCCTGCAGAAACTGCATAAACTGTGGACTGAGTGTTAATAAGTGGTGTGTGCGTTGTTTACTTGAACATAGTATAAACATATACTATATAGTTAGATTACTCAAATTTGGAAAATGAAAACATTAGCTGATAATCGGAACTCGAACCCAGCTGCATTATTAATAAGGTTTGAAAGAAAGTATCAGTTCCTAAGGGATCATAGTTAGATGACTCAAATTTGGTAAACTTAATCTTAGAATTAGTTCTACTCTTTCTTTCTTGATAAACTAAGTAAGTAACCATAAAAAGATAGATTAACTTTACCAAAGATGACTTTGTTATCGACTTTACTATATGTGAAACATGCATATACTATCTGAAAAAATTGATATCTTGGAACTTGACTGATTAACCTTTTCTGAAAAATCTTTTAGGGATATTGTATGTTGAAAGAAGAAAGGAAAACAATTTCTCGAAGGAGGTGATACTGAGTTGGGACTTGGGAGTGAACCAATCTCAAAACTGAATTTCTGTATATACATCGACCACTTTTTTGGATAAAGATTCTCTCAAGTTACTTTATCATGTTGTGTTGAAGTATGTATATCCTTTTTTTCTATCTTTGCCTTCTTGGTTCCAAATTCATTAAAATTGATGCAGTGAAAATGTTAACTTACCATGACTGTGAGAACGGCAGAAAGATTTAGGTTGATATGATCCTGGAAAAGGTGAGTTACTAAGTGAAGTTTATCTCACTTTGTCTCCTGCATAATTACTTGATAGAATTAATTATTTACCAAACGGAGATTAAGAACTCTGATTTTGATGGTTCATTCTTCAACAGTCAAACTTCAGTTTATCATGTGATGTATCACATCGAATTGGAGACGTTACGTGTTGTACTCATCTGATCGTGTGTATACGTGTGTACAATATACTTTATCTCATGTGGTTTGTGTTTCTTACATATGCTATACAATCCGTAAAGCTAACTATCGCTAAATTTATAAGCTAAATCCATTCAAAATATTAATCAACATTCTGGATGGTCGTTGTTGTTCTAACACTTCTTTTGAACATCTCCGATGTCCTTTTGTAGGTTTGGTGGTTTGCAGAGAATATATGTTGTGCCATCATAACACCTATAGGTGTTCGACTGTTTCAGACAAGTCTTTAGGTAAATTTTGTTATAGTCGTTTTAAATTTGGTCTCTTTAACTGGGGTTTTCCTTTTTAGTATAGTGAGCCATGAATCGTTTGATGCCGCGATTTTTTTTTCAATATCGTTACAACAATTGCAGTAAAGAGATTCTAGAAAAACGAACACTATAAATCACTATAATACTGAGTAGTAGTGATTTTGAGCCTTAAGCTGTTGGCTCTTTTGACTAAGATTAAACAGGTAAGCATGGTCTTAAAACTATACAACCATCGTGCCTTGGTTATTTATAATAGTATTTATATCCAAATTGTTTGTGATGGTGGTTGTTTGTTTGATATTTTTGTCGCTGTTACAACTTCAGACAACAAAATATGCTCACAGGCAACTTCAATTCAAGCTTCTTTATATAGGACTATTAAACGTAGAAACTAACACGAGTTGGCAGCCTAGACTTTCTTCATTACGAATAAGGAGAAATGCAAATAATTTGATGAGACAAAATCCTACTTCAAATGCAGCTTATTTAAACTGAGGATTAATCTCATTATAAAATTCTTTCCTTGTTTCCATCTCAGCTATTTGTAAATCTAATTTCATTTGGCTTTTGTTTTGTGTGTTCTTTTATCGCCACTATAATGTTGTTTATATGTGCAGATTGGGGAACCACACGAAAAAAGAAGAAGGAACTTTTTGATAAAGAAAGAGATACACAGTAAGCTAAAATTGCTCCTCTGTGTGGTCTGCAAGTCACTTACGGAGCATATTGGGACGGTTGGGTAATGTGTCAAAATAGGTAATATTTGGGTACAGGATGTAACAGGTCAAGGTACCACTTTTTACCCAAAATTTATAATTTTCTCAAACTTGAATAAATTGAATTAGTAAAATTAAAATTGAAACCAAAAAGTCAGTTTGCTCTTATTAGGGCGCTAACAGAAGCCTTTCTTAGTATATCATTGCCACAGAAAATAGAAAGAAGCCTAACCATTGGGTTAACGTAATGATTATTGGATTCGTCAATATGCAGGTGCAGGCTGTGAGGGAGTTTTACCGGATCGTTTCTGCATAGAAGTGGAGAACATTAAACGAACAATATTGAATAATGTTATGTATTTTACAGATAACTCAAAAGTTTTATATATTTGAATAGTTTATGAGTCATGTATCTTATATATATTGACTGATTGATTTTATTTATCATGGTTCTTATTTCTATACTAAAATCTTGTATTAATTGTACTGACATTAGATTTTGTTGTCCAGATGGAGCAATTTGTGTAATCTGAGGTCCAATGTTTGGTTTTCTGAAATTCAATGTTTACAAAATATATGATATAATCGACGACGACTTCTTTTTTTGGGGCAATTGTAGATGCAGAAGAATCAAGCCAATTCCAAAAATTGTCACTGACCAATCCTCAAGACCAGAAGAAGGATATTCTTGGTGTTGATGGTAATGTTTAATTTTTACCAAACAGATTTTGCTTTTGATGATGTTGGTCACTTATTTTTCTTCTTAATTACAGTCATTATTAGCTAGACGCCTGCCTTGGGCTGGCTGTGTTAACACATACATTTACCCTTACCGATATTTACCAAGGGTAAATGCTACTGATCGACTAAGATGCAAGAATTTTAGCATTAGCAGAACACAAATACTCTCTTCTATCATCTAATGAACACAGTATTGAGCAGTGAACCTTTGGACCAACATGTTGGGTTGTATGTGTGTGGCATTATAATTTATTGATTAAATTTTATTAGAGTCTTGGGTTGGTTTGTTTGTTAAGCTTGTTTAATTTGGGCTTTGTACTACCAACCCTAACCATTCATAATGGGCTATAGTTGAAAGTTTAAAAGTACATGGGTTGACCCAATGGGCTGCTATTACTTACGTAGTATTAGTTATTACTGGGGCATACTGCCATGAATTAATCAATTTATCACCATTATTAACTCTTAAATTCTTGTTGTTTGTTTATAGTCATGTGAAAAGTTTGTGAATTTAGAACTAACATGTCAAAAGTTATAGATATTCTTGTATAGGATTAAATAAACATATGTTAAATTAGTCAATTATGTAATTATAGGGGTGTAGAATTTTAAATTATTGTATAAATAATTTATTTTGTAGTGTCGGTTAGTTTGTATACACAAAGTCAGTCAACTTAATGAGATAAGAGTTAGGGAAATTAGAAATAAAAAATTATACAAAAATAAACATTGCTTCATGCCTATATTCCAAAATCACGCATAAACTAATGGGTGTGACATAATTTTAAATTTTTTTTATTGTTATCATGCTTTAAATTTTGTTCTTTCATTAATAAAATTGTCCCCCACCTACTTATAATTAACATCATAGCAGCTTTTGGGGAAGTCTTTTTCAAATAAAAGTTATAATATTCATGGGCATAAAAAATATAGGGAATTTCTAAACATACAAATTATTGGGTATTAATAAACATACCATTTTCCTTTATATTTTATTTTAAACATAATGATTACTGTACTTTTTCCGTACTTTTTTCTATTACTTTTTCTTATCATTCTGTACTTTTCGATACTTTTTCTGTACTTTTAATCATTAAGTGGTATGTCTATTAAAATTAAGTGGTATGTAAAGAGGCTCCCAAATTGAATCCAATATCATATCATTAAAATAATAAATAATAATAAGAAAAGTACAATCATTAGATAATAATGAGAGAAAAGTACAGAATGATAAGAAAGAGTGATTATAAAAAGTACATAAAAAGTACGGTAATAATTATGTTTTCTTTTAATTTATTCTTTTATAATAAAAATCTCCAGAATACTGTCCAGAACACTATCCAGAATACTATGCAGAATATTAATTGGTATAGTTAGTTGCTCAGAAAAGAAAAATTGTACATATAGTAGCACCCACCCAAAATCTAGAGAGTGATGTTTTATAACCCAAAATTCAATGGAAAATAATATATTAAGTTGTGGTTGATTTAAATACAAGTTAACAAAATGTATTTTGCTCAAAAGATACTAAAAGATAATTACATACCATCACTTGAGTGATTAAATAGTCCCTCCGTTTTAAATTGTCAAATTTATCATTCATAAACAAAAAACACATAGTTTCAAAGAACATAATTATCATAACTTACTTTTTAGATGATGATTGTTTTATCCTATCCGTCTTTCTGCGAACCATTTTATGTTATCTACATATATCATCGGTAATCAAGTAAATTCAATTAATTAAATTCATCTCTTATAGAAGTGGGCAATTAAACTGGAAAAAAAAATGTTAAAAATAAAAAGAAATGTGAACTATATAAGTTTGAGATCGAGGAAAGTATACTTGAAACAATCTTTATGAAAAAATGATGTTAATAAATGAGGTTCTAAAGTAAAAAAACAGTATGTGTTACATTCAATATATATTGTTTAATTTACATCATTAGTCATTAGACTTATAATATGACTGACTAATAAGGTAATGGTGTTTTCTACACGTAGAAAATTTTATTATATATTGGTCAATGGATGTTGGAGATTCTGCGATAATTATGATTGAAAAAAAACCCTCATTTCTCTTGTGCCATTATTTTAAACTCCATTATTAGTTTGAAAATGAGAATAAAATAAATTAAAATAAAGTAAATTGCTTATTTCATCAAATAGAAGTGACTGAAAATGTCATGAGGCAGAGCCCGTCTTAGAGCCTACGGGGTGCCCATGAACGACGTCGCCGTTCTCCTCCATGAACGCCGACGAGCACCATTCTCCACTCCCTTTCACCGTTCAAGTTCGCCGTTCACCACCACCGTGCCAAACAAAACGCTGATTCAAGCAAATTTTTCTTCCTTTTTTAATTTTTTTTTGTTACTGTTTTCGGTCTCAAAATTTATGAGTTTGTGGTTTTTTATTTTTTATTTTTAATTTTTATCAACTTCACTTGTATAAATTGGATTTGCGGGTTTTTTTTAAGGAAGATGAAGAACAGCAGAAGAAGAAGAAGAAAGGGGTGGGGTGGGATCGGTTAGGTTTAATTTAATATTATTATTATTATTATCATTATTATTATTATTATTTTATTTATTTTTTTTGCCAATGGTTATATTAAAAAATAAAAGTTTGAAATTTTCTTTATAAAAATGTATTTCTATTGTATGAAAGTACTTTTTAATTTAATGTTATTTGTTTTTATTAGTGTTATTTGTTTGTATTTAATTTGTTTTTACAAAAAAAAAAAATTAATTAAATAATTAAAAGAACACTGATCTGAACACTGAACCTCAAGGTTAATCAATACCTCACTTTTCAGCTTCAATGTTCTTGTTCAGTATTCAAAAGAACACTGAACTGAACACTGAAACTTCATCAACCACTCCCTGTGCTCTTATGTATTTCATCTAGCTAAATTATAAATTTTTATTGAAAATAGTATGTAGTTACTAGTTGTCCATTTTTATTGTCCACTTCTATAAGAAATGAATTTAATTAATTGCAAAAAATAATTTTTAAAATCATTAAACTCCCTTATTTATTTTCATTTATTACTCTCAACATTAATTTAAAAAAAAAAAAAAAAATTCAGTAAAACTTACTTTGAATATAAAAACAAAATTGACATTCATCTAACATATCTTAAATTCAACAAATTTTGCAAAAGTACAATAAAAATGGAACGAATGGAGTAATATATATAAAACGACACGAAATATCTTTAGCATTGCTTCCAAAGTTACTAAGAGAAAATATGTCAGAAATATGGTAACTCACATTTTAGGACTCTTAGAAAGGGTTTTATTTATGTTCTAACTTAACACATAACTTTTTTAAAAATGCGAAATTACACCAAAGTTCATTTATTGATTTAAACAATATGGGAAGTTCCTAATCATCAATTAAAATATACTTGTGACTTTTACATTTATTAACTCACACATCCGTTATACTCGTAGACAAGAAGTCAATTAAGTAGCGTCTTATATATTTACAACTATTTTAGGATCGTCCATGAAAAATATATATGTTGCTTTATATATATGCACGTCATGACTAAGTTACATTATCAATGTACGTTAACGGTCAATTAGTCACGAATTATAGCTAACGGGTTTGGATGCGGTTTGGGTATAGTTTCTTTATGTCGCGGGTATGAGTATGATGATGAGTTTTGTTAATAACAACCCAATTACCTGTACTCGTATCCCTAGCCAAAGACGAGAAATTGGATTCGAGGTGAAAGCCTTCCCCGCCGTTACGCTTCGGTTCGGGAGTAACCACTAGGACTAGGGCAAGAATCGGGGGGAAGGAGATACCCACATAATTGTTATTATTAATTTGAGTTTTACAAAAATGGATATATATTATTATATATAAGGAGATAATGTACATATTAACTGGTAAAGCTGATACCATACGCTTTTATATTTGGATTTCCATGATTATTACATTTTAATCTTGTATGATATGAAAACATGAAATTGCTTGCTATTTTGAACGTACCGAAACTTTGAATATGTTAATTAAATAGTTAAATTGTTAGCTTTAAGATTTGAAATCTTGAATATACTATAGTTTATGGTATTTGGTTTTGTCTTTTTGCAGTGTTTCAAATTTGTATCGTATTTTCAACAACTAGACAATTTTTTATTCGGCCAAAGTTATATATATAGGGATAACCGAAACCCATGAATAAATATCGAAAAATCGATGGGTAAACCTAATTGGGTACCAAGCGGGCATTGGCCTGGGTATGTGTTCGAGTATTCTAAACAGATATGGGTACATATACAATAAAATCCGCTTGAACCCGACCCGTTGTCATCCTTAATCCAAGTTGGAACTTAGAAAGTGATAAAAGAATTAAAAAATAAAAGACTATTGTATAGGAATTTAGATGAGTGGATAATGGAATGAAGCTATGAATTTTTTGAATTTGAAAAATAACGTATTGGAGCTTTGTTTAGGAAAAAAATAAAAAAGATTGTAGAAATAGTTTGAATTATGGAATAAATAATGAGGTAGTTATTAAATTAAATTTTTCATAAAATATTTGAAGGAGCGATCTAGATTCAAAAAAAATAAAGGATTTATTGTAAATATATGAAAGGGTGTATATTGTAAATATAGAAGGGCATATTAATCTTTAATCACAGAAAAAATAGAATTAAGTATGTCATTATTTTTATTAATGGTTAGATTTTTATTATTGATCTTCATCTAATGACTATTATTCTTCCATGATTTTTCTTTTAATATATGAGATAGATAGATGTCAACAACAAGATATAAATAAATTTCTAAATAGATGTCTGCCCCTTTCATGATTGTAATCTAAATAAAATTTGTTACTCCCTCCGTCTCACATAAATCGTCTTACAATAATTTTTGTTGGGATTTAGATAGATCGGGTAAATGTCTGTTTTGCCCATATAATCAAGGCAAGTTTGACTGAATTGTTTAAGAAATATATGATTTAGAGTTTAATGATTTTTTTAATAGTTATTTTTTGAAAGTAGACAATTATTTTAGGACAAATTTAAATAGTAATGCGAACATTTATTGTGGGACGGAGGGAGTACATGCTTATGCTATCCTATACACATCAACAATATTGCTCGCAACCCAACTAGTTAAAATTTTTTTATTCGATTAAGAATGATCGATGGATGGAGCAAATGGAACAAGCATATAACACCCCTCATTCTATACATCAATATTATATGATTTTACTCGGAAGCGTATATTAAAAACATACTTTACTATTATACATACTGGAAATGTACATAACTTTTTCAAAATATGATACACCACATAGTTTAAAGTTATTAAAACACTGTACACATATTACACAAACGGGGTATTATATAATTCCAAACTTAGTTTATAACACAACTATATCAGAGTTCACAAAGCAGTCAAACATTCCCTGCCAAAGGCATCAACTTCCTGTCCACCCACATATCTATTCATAACCTGCATGAAGTAAATGAGGGATTATCACGAATCTAAGTGAATGAACTTGTAACACACAATTCAACTTAGTATAACTATGAGTTTACATCAAATAACCGTAAACACACATATTTCAATGAGGATCGGCGGCTCTTGGGATATCATAATACCCGGGGATTCCCCAAGAACACTTATCGTACATATCCGTATGACCATAACGGACGAGACCGATAACTATTGGTTATTAAACTCATACACAGGTTTCAAACACAACAAATGAATCAAAACCTGTGTAAATCACATAATAACCAAAAAGTCCAACTACACGTTGACCTCAATAATCTGATACACAGAGGTTCACATATCACGTAGATCAATAATCAATAACACAGACTAAACAGTCTAATAAACACATCTACGTTCACTTGTTGTAACCAAACAGTTACAACTAAATCAAAAGGTGAGTTCTAAATCCACTCACCGATACCTCTGCAGATTCCTCACTCAGCAGTCTTATATTACTGAGTCTTTGGAGTATCTGAAACACCACATAACACACATGTTAGTAACTTGTATTAGAATCATTATTATAAGCATATTTACTCAATCAGGTAATCCCTGGAGTCTAAACAAATAAAAGTCCAATCTGAAATAAATTCAGAAAGTCTCAAAATGACGTTTAAAAACTGAAAATTGCCATTTTGGACCCCTAGATGACCCCAAATGGCCAAAAACTGACTAGGCTCTTAGATTAGAGTCTTGATCATTGGGCCGTTTCCGAGTGGACATGTGAATTTTAGCTCAATCCGAATTAATAAGAAAAATGTAAATTTTTAGTCACTAAAGGTGCAAGGACTTTTACACTTAAGCACTTTTGAAATTTGCAAAACGAAAACTTTAAAAATTCTCGGTTCGCAGTGATCTCAACTCGCAGGTCAACTCGGTTCGCAGAAACTCGACTCGCAACGAAGTAACTCGGTTCGCAGAGCCATCTCGACTCGCAGAGTCATCTCGACTCGCTTCGGAACTCAGCTCGCCTCGTTGAACGAACTGGGTTTCGCAGCTGCTACTAAAATTCTACTCAAATCTCACCAAAACTCCGGAAAACTCATTTCTATGGTTTCTTACACTTTCACTAACATCAAATAACACCCAATAACAATATATCAACCTTCAATTTGATTCAATCACTCAAAATCAAACTCACTTTTAAAGAAGATGAAAGTGAACAAGATGGAGAAGATGATGAAGTTTAAGATGATGATGTTAATAGTTCTGATGTTGTAGAATCAAAATCACACAAACGAATTGGTGAAACTTGGTTATGGTTTCTTGATTTGGAGAATTTTGCAAATTTTTGGTATAAAGGAAGTGATGAAACTTTGAGGAAATAAGTATATTAAGGTCGGCTCACAACCGACTTTGATATCCAGTTACTTTTAATTTTATACCCGTCCTAAATCTATTGTCTGGAACCCGAAACCCATTTGCGAGAAATTATTTTATTTACCGTTAACTATAGTAAAGTAAAACAACCAATAATTTACTATCCACAATAAGTCCTGAGACCTATTTATTTAAGTTTTACAGTAAAACAAATAATATCAGGTAATTCCTAAAACAATTAAATAATTAAATAAACTAGAAATTACCAGGCCACTTGAGAGGATGTTACAAAGCATGAATGTGCTTATATAACCTTCACATTTAGGTTAATATAACAGACCGAAATACAAAATCTTCCAAAGTCCCGAAGTGCTACTGTATATGTTTACATCAGGGCCGTCTCGTTGATTTTAGGTGTCTTGTGTCAAAAAATTATAGGCCCTTTAAATATTAGAGGAGAATTTGAAAAAGGGTGTTATTCCCCAAACCAGACTTGTAACCACACATCCTTCATTGAAACACATACATAAAACTTGAATTTTTGTTCTACATTTAATAATTATCGTATTTAGCATCATAAAACTTTATTTAATGAGATTGAAAAGTACAAAAATCACCCTACTTACAGCCTAAAACTTAAAAATTGGACCCCAAGAAAAATAAAGACCTTGTGCAATAGCTCACTTTGCACACCTTCAAATCCGCCTTTAGTTTACATGGTACTCTTATATAATTATGACAGAATATATTCAAGTTAACCTTCAATGGTACAAAGTACAATTATCAAAAATCAATTGACTACAAACAGAAACATGACATCATAATAGATCTGCAATATTTTCTTGTTTCTATATCTTAAATCTTAAACATTTGACTGTTTTGTTATGATACATGTCAAATTAGATGTCTAGTTCATAAAACATGTGGCTATGTTTTGATTCAGCAAGTAGCAATTATTAGTTTCATAAAGGGTATGAAAATGATCAACATATATGATAGCATTCCGAGAAAAATATATATATATAATAAATTTATTTCATTTTAAAATAAGAATTGAATAATTTTTTGTTTGTAGCATTT
Organism: Helichrysum umbraculigerum; assembly: GCA_949592205.1. Classification (NCBI taxonomy): domain Eukaryota; kingdom Viridiplantae; phylum Streptophyta; class Magnoliopsida; order Asterales; family Asteraceae; genus Helichrysum; species Helichrysum umbraculigerum. The sequence goes on from CATIUR010000001.1 coordinate 388,043,443, forward strand.
TCTTACACGTCTTGTTTTCACCAATAAAATCTAAAAATATTGGATGACATGAGTTTGGACCCAGTACAGATATTCGGCTAGGGATACTCTTTACATACCACTTTAATCCAATTTCATACCACTTTTAATATAAAAAAAATAGAAAAAGTACAGAAAAGTAAGAGAAAGTGATTGGTAAAAGTACAGAAAAAGTATAGTAATGATTGTGTTTGAAATAAAAAATAAAAAATGATGGTATATAAAGTAGATCCTATTGGGCTAACTGGGCCGGCCCGACAATAAAATACATCAGATGTAACTCTCATGTGTCAGACTGACCCAGTCACTGTCAACATTCTATCTGTTGGCCACACGTGTCCCTGACCAATCACATGTCAAAGCACATACACGTGTGAGGTTAACACGTATGTCTGTTTCCTCGTGCTTCCTATTATTGATTGAAAAAATCAAATATTGTTGACAGAAGAATAATTTTATTCTTTATAAAAATGCAATAATTTTTTATTTGTTTTTACAAAAAAAATCCAAAGTTTAACACATTATAATGATAATGATTGTGTTATGGTAAGATCAACGGAGAAGGTGATTTAGAGATGAGAGGAGAGGTATTTACTGTTCAGATTATCATAAAAGTATAGTTACAGAGTTAGAAATTTATATATGAAGGGACTATATTTATTTATTTTTTCATTTTCTATAGTTTTGAGGAGTCAAAATTTTTATTAAGATAAACTTAAAAGAAGTAATTTTTGTGCAATTTTAGAAATCTTAGGGGTAATTGCCCCTTATATATTGCGTACGGTGGAGCATGATAATACCGCATTCTACTTTTAAAAATTTAATTGCATCGTAACTTCATGCTACTCTGAACCATAACCTTGTCTTATTGACCTAAAAACATTTTATTAGTTAATACTGTGTTGGTTAGGGTGAGAGCGTTAAGTAATCAATTCCATGATAATTTGGTCCCAACTTGGAAGTAATAAAGACGTATTGCTATTATTAGGGATGAGCAAAAATACCAAAATACCGAAACCGAACCGGTACCGAACCGGACCGGTACCGAACCGGTACCGACCGTTACAAATGGTACGGTATTCGGTTTTTGATTTGGGGCAAAAAAAAACCCGGTACCAACCGGTCGGTACCGGTTCGGTACCGGTTGGTACCATGCACACCAAAATACCTAAACCGAACCGGAACCGCACCGGACCGGTACCGAACCGGTACCAACCGATACAAATGGTACGGTATTCGGTTTTTGATTTGGGACAAATTAAAAACCGGTACCAACCGGTCGGTACCGGTTCGGTACCGGTATGGTACCACGCTCATCCCTAGCTATTATACTATTATTACTATTATTATCATACAGTAAAGAAATACATTATATTAAAGTCAAATGGATATGATAATTGATTAGGGTGTTCATAAAACCGGCAAAATTGCAAAAATCGGTCAAACCGTGTCAATCGGTCCGGTCCGGTTTGCTTCTTGGCGGTCTGGTCCGTGGTTTCAAAAATACAAAACCGGATTGAACCGGTCCGATCTACGATTTCTAATAAAAATCGGCTGTTTAAAATGGACCGGACCATTTACTAATATAATATATATAATTATATAATTATGTAATTAATATATAATTATGTATATATATATATATATATATATATATATATATATATATATATATATATATATATATATATATATATATGTTAGTTTATTTAAATTAAAATGTATATTTATCACATAAATTGGGTAGTTTGTAGTTTAGACTTCAACAACGAGATATAAACTATCTATTACGTAGTATCATTTTTAGTAGTATTACTATCTGATAAATTGTTGTATGTTTGTTTTTTTATTCAAATTTGATGTATTTTGAAGTCGTTGTGGACAGTATCATTACTGTTATTGAATACTCCGTATGAATTAGTGATGTTATCAAGTTGTGTTGTCGTTCGTATTTATGCAACTTTTTTTTTTCTTTCTATATTTAAGTTTTAGCAAAAAGTCAAAAACCATAAAACGGCCAAACCGAACCGGTTTTTGCGGTTCGGTCCGGTCCGGTTTATACAACTCAAACGGTCCGGTTTGTATTTTACCAAACCGTTAACTACTCGTTCGGATTGAATTTTTACTAAAAACCGGCCGGACCGGACCATGAACACCCCTAATATTTTATTGATTATTGTATACACTTGATAGTAATACTGTTAATCAATGACGTTGTTTTACTTTAATTATCGTAACTTTTGTTTTGGATAATATGATTCTAATCTCCTAAAGTTTCATGACTTTACATCCTTTCCAACTTCCCTTTTAAGTCTCTTACTTTGCTTTAACATTTGATTACTTAACGGTGAATCAGTTCCCTTATTTGTTTCATACATTTCATTTCAAAATCTTTGCACGTCTATTTATCAAACAATACCCATTACTTAACGGTGCGATTCTATTTGTTTGCTACCAATCCATAATCATAATCTTAAATATAATATAGGAAGCGGATTCAAGCATTCAATTTATTATTATTATTATTATTATTATTATTATTATTATTATTATTATATTAAAATTAAAACTAGCTAGGAATCTTAATCCTAATACTTCTATAATTGTTATAAATAAGTCATCATAGATTTATTGCAAAAAATGTAACATACTTTTACACTTAGTTATCTACGGATTTGCAACCTCAATGGGCATTAGTTTTTAAAAGCTTGCATATAGCTCAATTTTAGTAGTTTCAAACTTTTAAAAGGTTTCATTATATGGTCAATTATAACACCCTGCTTCTCAAAAACATTATAATAATGTATCTCGACCCGGAAGCGATGTCCCAAAACAAACTCTTCATTTTAAATACAAATACATTCAATAATTTATAATTTCACAATCAAAATACAACCGTTGGGTGTTATATAAATCCAAACATCACAATATTTAACAAAATCAATATCAGAGTCAACGCAGTAGTTGTCAAACATTCATCACAGGTCAACACCTTCTTGCCCAACCACCCTATCAAGTTGTAACCTGCAAGAAGTAATTTAAAGTGGTGAGATTAGCACAACTGCTAAGTGAGATAGAACTGTAACCGACAGTCCAATCTAACAACTTTGTCTACAACAAATAATCACAGTCACAGTCATATAGTTTCACACAACATCAGAGGATCGGTGGTCCTTGAGGCAGCCCAAAACCAGTAAAAAGCTCCTCAAACAACACTTAGTAACCCCACTGAGCTGTAGGCCAAAACAGCGGTTAATCATAACCCAACTAAGCTGCAGGCCAAAACAGCGGTTAACCGATAGCTGGTTACTACTTTCACACGACCTAATTTCCTATTAACGACATGTACAAGGAAATCCCTGTCGTCCAACAATAGTAACCAAGCCCAAATCATCTTGACCTCCGATTAATCACTTATGCCCAAAGGCCAAATAATCACAATCAGCATATCAGACTAAACAGTCTTTCAACAATAAATTTACATTCACTTGCTGTAACCAAACCTGTTACAGCTAAACCACACTGAAGGTACAGAACCACTCACCAATCACCTTAGTCTCCACTCAGTAGTCTAATATCACTGAGTCTCTGGTTTATCTGAAATCACCACAAACATCACAAGTCAATAACTCATCATCAACAATAAACTTATGTTATAATAATATAACATATCACATATCACTATATCTCAATACCTAAACATGCTATCTTAATCATGATAAGTAATTATCAATAAGTAACCGGCACTTATATCATTACAACCCATCTTAAAATATATATATATACATCAAACAACATAAGCATAACAATAGAAACCAATGCAACACTTAAGTTACCATGTTAAATATTAATCCTCTAACCACTATCATAATCACTCATCATAATATCAACAAACAACCACAATATGTATGCTGTAAACGAAACTGGTCTGGTTAAGCCTAAATCGCGTCGCGATGGTGTCAAATTGCGTCGCTATTGATGCACAATCGCGTCGCTATCATGTTACAATCGCGTCGCGATTCTACCTATATCGCGTCGTGATCTTCTTCGGTCGCGTCGCGACCTGGTGTTTTCCAACAACCTGCGAACAGCTTCATGTCTACCCCAATTTCCGAATCAAATCCCAATTTTAACATCAAACTCAAGCTCTAATCGATTATGTATCACCAATAACAGTTTCTAACAACTACTAGCATCATATATCATCAAATCAATCATCAATTCCACTTAACCCTAATGATTTCTATAAGTTCATAAATAAACCATGAACACTTACCAAGAATTATGATGATGAAGATGAAATCTGATGATGATTTAAGTACAAGAACAAGAACAAGCTGTGATCTTCTTTTCTTTTTAATTTCAACTATATGGATATGTTTGTTTTGATCTTGCAACATCAGGAAAGAACTAAAAGGAATAGGGAAGGAAATAAAGAAATTAAGGTCGGTTCACAATTTTAACCGACTTCAATATACGGGTATAATTTAATACCCCTTCTCAACCTATTGTCTGGAACCCGAAAACCATTTGCGAGTTCAAACCTTTTATTGTCCCGTCAACTATAGTAATTTAAAACAATTAATATTTCACTACCCACAATAAGTCCTGAACTTATTTTACCCATTTATTTTCAACAATTCTAATCAAAACTATTTCCTAACAACTTAAATAACAATTTAAAACCAGGAATTAATATAAAACTCCTAGGCCCAATTTTGCGGATGTTACATCAATCCTAATTTTTTGTGTTAAATGAAATTCTTTTAGCTGTTACAAAAGTAAATTTATATCTAAAAAGGAAATTTTATAAACTTCGTAATTTGAGTAATCATAATAAACAAGAAACAATTAATTACTACAATATAAGATATACGACTAATATCATGTATCATGTTAATATCAGATAACCCGTGTGTATACACGGGTTTTAAGGCTAGTTATCAAGAATATATAAAATGACGATTATATACGCGTGCACAATTTCCGGTTCATAATTCATTCTTTTGATAATTATCATCGTCGCTTGATAATTCGCATCTTCGGAAATGATTATTGAAGTTTACGTGTATGTACCTTAATTAGTTGTTGAAAATACTGTTGAGGGACATAATTAGTAGATAAAATTAAAGCACACATTATATAATTATAATGTGTGTTGATTTTGAAAGCATAAACACTTAATTAAAAGAGTGAACGGATAATTGTATTAGAACGTGTATTGCTGCTGGTCATACAAAGAATTAGGCTTTTTTTAACTTATTTATACAGTTACGAGATGGAGATTGATTGATTATTTCGATAGATATCGAATCAGATGTTTAATGCTTATACTATTTACTACTATGCAACTTTTAATACCAATACCAAAGACAAGGTTCTAGTCGTTGATTAGAGCATTTTTTTTTCCCGCATTTAGTCTTTGTTCAAATCATATCAAATCAAATTCTTCTATAGATTGCTATTGTTCCCCCTAAATTTATGTTAAGTGTTAACTATGAAGATCGTTTCCTATGGCAACGTTACCATTTACCACTATGCTTTCCAGATGAAGGATGGGAGGACGTCGTATGTATTGATGCGGTCTCCCATCCTTTTGTTTTTCTTATTTCGATTTCGTTCACATGTGAACGGTTGTGAACGAGTAAATTGTGGAGTCCAACTTTTGTTTGTAACGCTTTTTTTTTTTATTTAAATGAGTAAATTGTGGAGTCCAACTTTTGTTTGTATCGTTTTTTTTATTTAAGTGTTGAAACTCATAAAAGTCAAGTTTTCCATTTATGCTTATGTGGCGTTGATGTAACATTCAATTCTTTTTGTTCTTTCTGTCGTAGTGAGTGGTCTTAGTATTACATTCAAGTTTTCATGTTATGTCAAATTTTTATTTCTTTCAAAAGGAGCGATAAAGGTAGTTTGTTTACGAAGATATATATATTTAATTTATCAAAGGGCCATTCTAGCGCTATTGTGGTAATACTTCAACTATGAATGTATGAATATTTGTGTTTCAAAAAAATAAATTAATTTAACAACCCCATGAATGTTGTGTGCAGGATTCCTGGCTGGATTTGAGACGAAAAGTCAACCAAGTTTACGAACGTTCCATGAAACTGCTTTTAATTAATGTACATTACCTAATTAATATATTAATATAGTTTAATACAACAATAAACGACCAAAGTAACATGACACATGATCATTGTTACTATCTTTTTTCCGTTTTTCTAACTAAAATTTAACTAATTCACAGTGCCCCACTGCTTATGGCCCGGAACCCATTTCGGGCATTTCGGGCTAAAGTAACTCGAAACCACCCTCGAGTTCAAAAGCTCGATGATCGGTTCGAATTTCACACAGCGTGGTGTCTTGTACTGGTTAATCGACGCACCTAGACTGATCGCGTAGTCCATTAACTTATCGAACGTCCCATTTTCGACAATCTTTATTTCTAATGGCCCGATCGACTTATCAGAAGCTCTTCCTTGTCGATAAACGCTGTTAAGTGATTCTTCGACTGCCAGACAACAATCTTCAAATACGGACGGTGGGACTGGTGTGGTCTCGTTCACGCTTAGCTCCCAAAAGATTACGTAGTGGCCCGGGATTGTGGTTGTGTCTGCATAGCTAGTGTACTCTGTTAAGGTTACATTGAATGGCATCAAATGGGTCACTGCATTTTCGACTGCTTTGTGTAATTCAACTTCATCAGTCTTATCAGAATCGATACTCAATGCTACATTTTTTCGACAAATGAAATTAAATTGAGGCGATTTGTTCTTAAAGCCCGCAACTCGCAACACATCACCAACACGATACCTATATAACCCTGCAGAATCAACACAAGTATCTCATCAAACACCAAAAGTTATAAAAATTAATCGATGGGCCAAATTCAATATGAAAACTAACCAGCATAAGTGGTGACAACAAGCTCGTATTCCTGACCGAGTTTAACATCCGAAAGATCAATCAATTCCTGTTGTTCTTTCTCATTGAGTGATTTGGGCATCGAGATTGTATTAGTAACACCATTGTTACGATGAACTGGAAGGAATTCGAAATACGCCATGGTCGGAATAAGGGTATACGAAACTTCACTGGGTTTACAAAGCGGGTTCAAATTCACCCCAAAATAACATTCGGAAGATGCATACATTGTGCAAACAAGAGGCAGCCCATTCCCATAGTAATCAAGAGTGGGTATGTACTGTGACATGGTTCCCGTAACAATAACATCGATATACTTTGTGTTGGGCCACAACCTTGTTATGATCCCATGCCATGATTTTTTTGAACATTCAAACTCGATAAAGTCTGCTAACTTCGGGTCGGGTTTCAAAACCCTCATTACAGATTCCTTAACAGAAGGGTCAGTAATTACAGGGTTCAAAATTCCGGTCCGGATATCATGACACAAAACTTTCCAGTTTTTTTCTAAAAACCGGATGGCCCGGATGAACCCGGAAGCAAAAACTGCCCCGACACGCAGAACTTCGTTATGGAGACACAGCCCACATAACATTTGGGAATACATGCTTTGGTATGAATCAGGGCAGAGTATGGTTTCATTCGGGCTGGTGTAGTTTGTGTACGGGTCATATGGTCTTTCCTTAAAATGGGGACTTTTATAGTAACTAGTTAAAACTGGTCGGGCCACTAGCCCGCCTGGAGTTTTAGCTTCGGATTTAATAAACAAAAAATACATCCCTTTGCCTTTGTCTAAACCGGGCACGAATTGGTTCATAACCGGCATTAATAGACTGTACAGTAAAGATCTTCTTTCGAGCTCATCTTCGATTGTAGGCATTAGTTTCCTTTCGCCTCCCGATGTCCCAGAGCTACATAAATCAAAAATTAATAAATTAAATTCCATAAAAACGCGATATGTTAATATTATGTCATTCTATGAACAAACGTAATTTGGCTAGTTTTAATGTTATTCTACCTTGTTAAAAACTCCGAAATGGGCTTAGATGATAGAATTGGGGACTGATCACCATTAGCTATACGTGTGATATCGGGCTGAAGGTCATCATAAGTAATAACAGGTATAAGTTTCTTAAAGGTGTCACGGTCCGTGTGACCTGAGAGCCCATGTCGGTTAAGATATTCGACATGGGCATTTTGAGTGAGGATTTCGGAGAGGATTCGTTGTTGAACTTGGTCGGGGTTCGAGGTAACATCTTCGATAAATTGAAGAGTGTTTTTGTTTTTCTGGGTGAGAGTATAATCACTATTCGTGATTTCGGGAGCTTCAGGCATCTTAAAAGATGGTTGTTTAAGGAGATAGAAAAGAAGGTGTTGGTGTTTGTTACAGATAGAAAGGGTGAGGGGAATGAGGGGTTTTATAGAAGAAAAAAAATGAAGGTAGGATGTGGTCCATGTTGTATCAAAAGGCTTCAAAAGTGTTTAACCTCATGGCCTCATGCAATTGGCTAGTGGCTTGATTGTAAATTATGTTCAAGTTTTAGGGTATGTTCGGTAACGTAGCTTATGAGAGCTTATTGGAGCTTAAGCTTACTTTTTTCATAAACTCAAGCTACAAGCTTTGTTTGGTAGAAAGAAAAAAAAAAAAAATTAAGAAGCTTATTGAAAAAAATAGCTCTGAAAAAATAAGCTAGATGAACTAGCTTTTGGTAGCTTACGAGAGCTTATGAAAATTGAAGTTACCAAAATGCCCTTTAATTTATAAGTAATTGAGTTTGGACTTGTCCTTTTATGTAAATTTATATTATATTTATAAGCTGCAACTCCAACTACTCTACCAAACACTTATACCAAACACTTATAAAATAATATAAGCTCTAGCTACGAGCTTCAACCTACTTTTTGCCAAACACACCTTTAGACTATTTTCATATACTATGATCCAAGAGTCAGTCACACGAAGTCATAAAATAAATAAAAAACATAGTTTCTTTATTGTTAATATCATGTGTTAGCTAAACGTTTACCCACCTGATAGAAATTTAAAATGACATAAACGCTCAGGAGCACATTTTATGACTGCTGGTAAATGATACTACTACATATTTAAGTAAACATATTTATTACTTTTATTACCCTTCAACTAGCGTACATATACACATTTGTACAACTAGAAGCACATCCAATTTCTCTTATGAATGAACCCTGATATATTTACTGTAGATGTCATTCCATTGTATAAAAGAATTAGTGACACCAAGCTCCCTATAATATGTGAAATATGAGAATATCATAGCTGCTATCAACAACATACACCACCAAATGTTAGACCAATAATATTCATGATATTTTACATTTTATACCATTCATCTTAATTTTACATATATACATTTTCAGTCCCTCTTTATACACTAACACCGCCTAAGTTAGATGATAACTACACCAATAATTTTCTCATAAAATATATATAAATGGTTATTGAACATATTCTAGAGGTTATTACTAGCATCATCTCCTAAAGAAATTAACAACAAACCAAATTTATTATTATCTTAAACTAAAAAATCTTTAGTTAGTTTTTATTCTACATATAGGAAATGATAATGGGCCAAAAATGGTATCTTTATTTTTCCACATAAATTTAAATATTGGCCCTAGTTTGTTATTTTTCCCTTTTCGTACAAGATGTTACTACGTAATATTTTGAAAACCCATGGATGTACGATTGAAATCTTTATAGTGATTTGGCGGTTAAAGTTGATAAAAACGCCTATTCATACTTTAACAAAAAAGTTTAAATATCTAAATGTGTTGAAGTTTGGCAGTTGATTTAATTCAATAAACACTAACCAAAAAAAAAAAACCCAAGAAAGCATTTTAGTAGAGAATAGACTTACCTCTATTGGATAAAATGAGCCGAGTTATTCGAGTTCGACTCGATAAAAGCTCGATTTGAGTTGAGTTTAAACGAGTTCGAGCCTAAACGAGCTCGAACAAACTTGCGAGTCTAAAATGAGCCTTTAGCTTACGTACAATAAATTGATTTTATATTTTATATAGTAATAAAATTTATAATATCATATCTATCTATATTTATAAAACAAAGATTTTTTTCTCGCTTTTTAGTCATGCCACATCATCTCATTATCTTTTCCTAAAACCCTCCTAATTATGTCAAATCATCAATTTAGTTTTTCCTTAAAACAAATATTTTTCTTTGCTTTTAAGCCATGCCACATCATCTCATTACCTTTTTCTAAAACCCTACTAATTATACCAAATCATCAAATTAATTTTTCCTTAAAAATTCATAGAAATTAACACTTTCATCCAAAAAATTTTAAAAATTTAAATTCCCAACAAACTACTACGTTCTATTTTGTAAAGAGTCATAATTCGATGTTATTATAATTTATTTTTAAAAAAATTTCAAAGTTCTACTTCTCATACATTGCAATTACCTAATATTATCATCATCAACTATCATGTTTTATGAAAACCAGTTTTAATAAAATATATGGAACCGCTTATTTTTTGTGAATTTCCGTATATATTACTATTGAGTTTCAATAATAAATTTCCAACTTTCAACAATATTAATACAATTAAAAACCTAAAAAAAGTATGATTAATTGTAATTTATTCTAATTGTCGTGTATCGCAATCGCTCAACAAATATATTAAAACTTAACATAATTTTACAATTGATGGTTGTTATCGTGAGAAGTAGGCAGAAGCCCAAAATCCAACCTCTCTTAAGAAATGAAGAGACTACATTATACTTGATGTATCAACGGTTGAGAAAATAAATACAAATCCATTGATTATTGTTCGATTGATGTTACTAATCATATTCATTGTCAATGATAATTGCATTTTTTAATTAACAACATTAAACTTATAAATTAATATAATTGTATTTTATAAATGGTCGTGCATCGCATATTCTCATCTTAAAAGTTTTTATAATTTTAAATTCCAGATAAACTATTGCCTTCTATTTCGTTAAGAGTCATACTTCAATTTTATTATACTTTATTATAGTAGTATTCAAACAAAGATTCATTACATTTAATAGATAACGATTTTTTAAACATAAAAATAAAATCATTTTCTTATTCATATCTCATACATTGCGATTGTAAGGCCCTCCGTTTTATATAAACATATTATTATATTTCAACTCAGGAAGTGGATCTCAACAAAAACAAACCGAATTCATAATATTAAAACGTGTAACTTTTCAAAAACCTCCTTATTACAAACATACATTTTTTTAACAAACCTTCTAAGTTAAATTGAGTGTTATTTATAACTTCAAAACCATTATTTTCCCAAAATCATCAGAGTATCAACAGCAGTAGTCAAACATTCCATTCCAGAATCCCAAATCCCGAACCATATCCCAATCATATCTCTGCAAAATGTTCAACAATGAGGGGTTAGCTTATTGCTAAGTGAGTGACATTACAATCTACAATTCAAACCAGAAATAACAAACCAACTACAACAACTGAACACATACTCAAATCAAACTGATGTTCTTGGTATACTATCACAAGAACATCCAAATCACATAAGCACATAAGTACATGAGGACCGGCGGTTCCTGTATGCTATTCTCAGAAACCACGACCACTGTATGCTATTCTCTGTGATCTACCGATAGTCTGATTACTACCTTCACTGAATAGGTTAATCTTCAACTATGTGTATCCAAGAAACCTAGACAGCTACACAGTAGTAACCAAACCCAACCATTGTTGACCTCACTCCGAATCATGTCTTCAACTAGTCACATAAATGCATATCATATGCAGTTATGGAATATCAACTGACCAACTGGCACAACTGGTTCAACTAAACTCAAATAACAATTTAATCAACAACAATATCAACTACAATAATATTCATATCAATAACTCATCATCCCGCAAATATCTTATTCAACTCAAACCCACTTCAATATTAATATGTCTCATTTACCCAACCCAATCATTATATCAACTTTAATAACCTAATCCCATTTTCTCATATAACTAATCAATCAATAATCATAGCAACAACTAACAACAATCAACAACCAATAACCACAACTGTCACCCGTTGTAACTGAGCCCGTTACAACTGGGTTGAACTGAGGATCATAATCCCACTCACCGAATTTCCATCTCTACACTCAGTGGTCTAATATTACTGAGTGTCTTCTGCCCAATCTGTAATTACAATAAAACAATTCAAGTCAGTAACTTGTCCCATAATCATCATCATAGCATATTTATCCAATCAAATAATTCCTGAAGTCTAGGCAAACAAAAGTTCAATCAGATAAGAAATCAGAAAATCCCGAAATGACGTTTAAAAATAGTAAAATGCTATTTTCGACCCCTAGATGACCCCGAATGGTCAAAAACTGCCTAGGCTATTATTATATAGCTTTGATCATTGAGCTCTTTCCGAGTAACCATGCGAATTTCAATCAAATCCGAGTTAATAAATTTGTCACTTACTCGCTACCCTTTACGCATTTTCAAAATTTGCAAAACAAAAACTTTTAAAATCTCGATTTGCAGTGATCTGGATTCGCAGGTCAACTTGGCTCGCAGAGTCAACTCGATTCGCATAGGGAAACTCGACTCGCAGAACTATGAAACTCGGTTCGCACAGCCATCTCGGCTCGCAGAACTCAACTCGACTCGCAGAACTCAACTCGACTCGCTGGACGAACTGGGTTCAGCGAGTTTCGCTGCTGATACGATTTTTTCGACTCAAATCTCACCAAAACTCAAGAAACTCGGTTTCTAATGTTTCTAATACTTCAACTAACATCTAATAACACCTAATAACAACATATCATGCTTTAATTTCAATTAAAACACAATAACCTACAAAATTCATTCTTAAAATCAAAACCAAACTTAATTTTGATGATGGAGATGAAAATACAAGATGAGGAAGATGATGATGTTAATTCTTTCAAATCAAAATCACAGCCTTTGCAAACTTAATAGAATTTCAATTTGGAAGCTTATGTTTTGGTTTGGTGTTTATGAAAATGGAGGAAGAAGATTTAGGGAAAATGGTAGAAATAGGTCGGTCTCACAAACCGACTCCCTTTTTAAACAGTATAAATTTTATCCCCTTCTAATCCTATTGTCTGGAACCTGAAAATACCCGCGAGTAGGGGTGTTCATTTTCGGGTACCCGGTGTTTCGGATACCCGAAGTTCGGGTACCCGAAGTTCGGGTACCCGAACATTTCGGATAGTGATTTTCACTACCCGATACCCGTACCTGAAATTTCGGGTACCCGAACTTCGGGTACCCGAAATTTCGGGTACGTACCCAAATTCAATAATGCTTCCAACAATAATATACAAATTCAATATCAGTAGCATATTAGGAATAAACACACATAACCTAAACTAAAATCAGCCACAATGCCATATACAAACTTAACAATCAAATGAACATGTTTACAAATGTTTACATGTATACAAATATAACCAATCACACTTTTAACAATGATACTTCACAACAAAATCAAAATAAGAAAAATTTATAATAATAAAAAAATAATAATTCACAGAACTATACAGTAATACACTCAAAAGTCCGGCAGCCGTGGTGGCGGTGCGTGGCGGCGTGTCAGTCAATTTTAGCCTCTCGAACTAATGTATCCCCTACTGAAACCCAAAATGTTCGCCAGGGTCAAACTGGTACTTCCTTTTCTACAGGAGACTTTGATCATGATGATTATATGATTCATCTAGAGACAGAAAATCTGAGACTTGAGGCAATTGAACAACAGTTTTTGCAACAACAACAAACCCGGTCTTCTCAACAAATCTTGCAATCTTTGCCACCTACTGTTAGCGCTGTACCACCACCTTTGGTGACCTCGCAGATTCCAGTATTTCAGTCTTATTATCATCATCCACCACACTATGGTACCTATCCGACTTCGGCCCCGTTCTCTTCCGGACCTACGGGTTATCAGACTCCGGTATTTCAAACTCAGGGGCAACCTAAGTTATGCTCTTTTAAGACCTTCAAGTCTTGTGGACCATCGGAATATTCGGGTAGTACAAATCCCTCCGTTACCTTGGATTGGCTGAGGGAAGTGGAAAGAAAGTTTGAGGTTTGTCAATGTGAAGAGGAAGTCAAAGTTCCTTTTGCGGTGCAACTCCTTAAGGGTCCAGCAATGGTTTGGTGGGATTCCATTACATCACATTTTACTCCACAGCAGAGAGCATCGATTTGTTGGTCTGATTTCCACAATGAGGTTTGTAAGAAATATTGTTCGGGATTTGACATGACTCGGATTCGACGCGAGTTTTTGGATTTGCAGTTAACGGATAAGATGACGATGGATGATCTCATTTCCCAATTCACTGACAAGTTGAGATTCGTGCAACAATGGGTACCGGAGGAACGTATGAAGATCGACCATTTTGTGGGAATGTTACCGCATACTTATCGGACGACCGTGAGACTGGCGGGTACTCTTTCCCAAGCTTTTGATCTTGCCCGTTCTGTGGATGGAGATGTTAGAGCCCAGGGCTTGGAAGTTAAGGAAAAATCTCCATTTAAACCCAAAGGTGATTCTTCGGGTAGTCCTGGAAAGAAGAAATGGCAGGGATTTCATCAACCTAAGAAGCCCAGTTCGGATAGTAAATCATTGGATAGAACCAATTGGTACCACAATTGTAAATCGAGACACACGGGTCCTTGCACTCCACAAACTACTAGGTGTATCAAATGTGGACAACTTGTTCATGACATCAAGGATTGTGCGTTTCCTAGGCATGTGTGTTGGAATTGCCAAAAGGAAGGTCATCGTTCGGGTTTATGTCCGGAGGCTGGAAAACAAAAGATGGGTGTGGTCGGAGGGTCTTCATCTTCTGGCCAGAAAAGAAAGAATCCCCCAACAGCAACCGGCAGGGCATTCCAAATGACAGCTGATGATGCTGTCAGGACTGAAGATGTTATAACTGGTACATTTCTAATCAACTCTGTACCAGCTACTGTTCTGTTTGATTCGGGAGCCAATTGCTCATTTATATCTATGCTTTTCTGCGATAAACTGGAATTGACTCCCACTTGTATTACAAATCCTATTGAGGTTGAGATAGCAAATGGCAAGATAGTTCCAGTTACCACATCGGTGACTGGAGCTAGCATATTGATTGAGGATCATAGTTTCCCAATTTCTTTTCTATTGATGCCTATCCCCAGTTTTGATGCGGTTTTAGGCATGGATTGGTTAAGTAAGAATAAGGCAAGTATAGAGTGCCATAAGAAACTAATTAGGATTCCAATCTCGGATGAGTCATATGTTGTGGCTCGAGGGGAACGGGAAAGAGGTAGTATCCCTATGATTTCTATGATGAAAGCTAGTAAATCTCTAGCTAAAGGTTGTGTATCCTACCTGGCCTATATAATTGATGCAAAATTAGAAAAGAAAACTATTTCCGATGTCCGGGTGGTGTCTGATTACCCCGACGTCTTTCCTGATGAATTGCCTGGGTTGCCTCCCATTAGAAAGGTGGAATATAAAATTGACCTGATTCTGGGTTCTACTCCTGTAGCTAAGGCTCCTTATAGACTAGCTCCCTCTGAAATTTGTGAAATGATGACCCAAATCCAGGAGCTATTAGATAAGGGTTTCGTCAGGCCTAGTTTGTCTCCTTGGGGTGCACCGGTGTTGTTTGTTAAAA
This sequence comes from Helichrysum umbraculigerum, assembly GCA_949592205.1. Lineage (NCBI taxonomy): Eukaryota > Viridiplantae > Streptophyta > Magnoliopsida > Asterales > Asteraceae > Helichrysum > Helichrysum umbraculigerum. The sequence goes on from CATIUR010000001.1 coordinate 388,059,107, forward strand.
AGAAGGATGGCACCCTTCGGATGTGTATTGATTATTTGAATAAGCGAACCATAAAGAATAAGTACCCTTTGCCCCGAATAGATGAATTGTTTGATCAATTACAAGGGTCTTCCTATTTCTCTAAGATTGACTTGAGGTCGGGTTATCACCAAGTGCGGGTTTGTGAGGAGGATATTCCTAAGACGGCTTTCCGCACTAGATATGGTCATTATGAATTTCTTGTTATGCCTTTTGGGTTGACTAATGCTCCGGCGGTCTTCATGGATTTGATGAATAGAGTTTGTCGACCATACCTTGATAAGTTCGTTATTGTATTTATTGACAATATATTGATTTATTCTAAGACTGAGTCCGATCATGAAGTACATTTGCGTTTAGTACTTGACACCTTGAAACATGAGAAGTTGTATGCTAAGTTCTCCAAATGTGAGTTTTGGTTGCGTGAGGTCCAGTTTTTGGGGCATATTATTTGTGAAGATGGAGTTAAGGTAGATCCATCTAAGGTTGAGGCAGTTATGAATTGGCAAGCACCTAAGTCTGCTTCAGAGATTAAGAGTTTTCTTGGTTTGGCGGGCTACTATCGAAAGTTCATAAAGGATTTCTCTAAGCTTGCGGGTCCTTTGACGAAATTGACGCGAAAGGATGTTAAGTTTCAGTTGAATGATCAACAAGAGTCGGCTTTCCAGACTTTGAAACAGTTATTGTGTCAGGCTCCAATTTTAGCTCTGCCTGACGGGTCCGATGATTTCATTGTGTATTGCGATGCTTCACATGCGGGTTTGGGCGGTGTTCTAATGCAACGCGGTCAAGTCATAGCATATGCGTCTCGACAGCTTAAGCCTCATGAAAAGAATTATCCTACCCATGATTTGGAGCTAGCGGCTGTAGTTTTTGCTTTGAAAATTTGGAGACACTACTTGTATGGGACTAAATGTGTTATTTGTACGGATCACAAGAGTCTTCAGTACATGTTTTCTCAGAAGGAACTGAATATGCGTCAGAGGCGATGGTTGGAGTTGATAAAGGATTATGATTGTGAAATTCGTTACCATCCGGGTAAGGCGAATGTAGTCGCAGATGCGTTGAGTAGAAAAGGGAAATTCGAGAAAGTTTGCTTTATGCGATTAGAAGTTTCCTCGGATTTGATTGACAAATTGAGAATGGCACAAATGGAAGCATTGTTGGATCAGAATTTGAAAGCCGAGATTCTATTGAAAAGAAAAGAACTGTTATGTGACGATTCTCGTGGATTAAAGACATTCCAATCGCGTGTTTGGGTTCCTTTGGTTGGTGGACTTCGTGATGTAATATTGATGGAAGCTCATAAGTCCAGATTGTCGGTTCATCCAGGGAGCACAAAAATGTATAATGATTTGAAACCTTTGTATTGGTGGCCTACTTTGAAAACGGATATTGCTCGCTTAGTGGAATCGTGCCATATATGCTCTCAAGTGAAAGCCGAACACCAGAAACCGTATGGGTCGTTGAAACAACTTGAGATCCCCGAGTGGAAATGGGAACACATTACGATGGATTTTGTAACAAAATTTCCGCGAACCGTTCGAGGAATAGACATGATTTGGGTGATTGTGGACCGACTAACTAAGAGTGCTCACTTCCTGGCTACTAGTGAGATGTCATCTTTGAGTAAGTTAGCCCAGTTGTACATCAGTGAGATTGTTTCGAGGCATGGGATTCCGTTATCTATTATATCAGACAGAGATCCTCGGTTTGCGTCTGGATTTTGGCGGAATTTGCAAAAGGAATTGGGTACTAGAATCAATTTGAGTACGGCTTATCATCCTCAGACGGACGGTCAATCAGAGCGCACCATTCAAACTTTGGAGGATATGTTGCGTGCTTGTGTGTTGGAATATGGTGGGTCTTGGGATTCACACCTGCCATTGATTGAGTTTGCGTATAATAATTCTTATCACTCGAGTATAGGTATGCCTCCGTATGAAATGCTTTATGGGCGTCGTTGTAGGACACCCACATGTTGGTCGGAAGCGGGTGAGAAACAATTTGCGGGTCCAGACATTGTTCAGATTACGGCTGATAAAGTAGCTATAGCTCGTGAGAAGTTGAAAGCTGCTCGGGATAGACAGAAACAATATGCCGATCCGCGGCGCCGTCCGGTTTCGTTTGTAGTGGGTGAATTGGTATATTTAAAGGTTTCTCCTTGGAAAGGAGTGATTCGGTTTGGTAAACGTGGTAAACTTGCTTCTAGGTTTATTGGGCCATTTAGAATTCGCCAAATAGTTAATGACCAAACGGTATCATTAGATCTTCCTCCTGAATTAGCGGGTATTCATGACACTTTTAATGTTTGTTACTTAAGGAAGTGTAAGGTGGAGGACCAATCCCAAGTCCTTCCGTTACAAGACCTGCGTGTCGACTTAAGTCAGAAACTTGTAGAGGAGCCCATAGAGCTTGTTGATAGAAAAGTGACTAAACTTTGAAAGAAGGAGATACCCATGGTTTTGGTTAAGTGGCGACATAGTTTGGGTGCTAATCTTACGTGGGAAACGGAGGAAAGCATGCGATTACGTTATCCTTATCTCTTTGAGTGTGGTGAGATTTCGGGGACGAAATCTTCTTAAGGAGGGAAGATTTGTAACATCCTCATTACCGGCCTAGGAGAAATTTGGTAAATTACTTAATTCATTTGATTATTTAATTAAGTTTAGAAATAATTCGTATTATTTGCCAAATTGAAATTAATAGGGTAAATGGTCAAACGAGTTATTGTGATACATAAATTATTACTTGTTTTAAATAAATTTAGTTGACGGTATAATAAAATATATTTTCATGTAAACGGTTTTTTAAGTTCCAGACAATAGGTTTAGAGCGGGAATATTTTGGTATCCACTTATACCCACCTTTCGTTGGTGGATCGGCCTATTTTCCCTTCACCAATTTATTTTAACTCCCAAAAGAGAACACACACACATATACTTTGAAATTGGGTGAAATCAAAAAGAGAAAGCTTTGAACAATCGAATTGAGCTTGGGTTCTTGGTTACCACTATCAACATCATCATCTACCTAGTTGCTACATCGATTGTAAGTGTAAATTACTTTGAATATATGTGTTTATGAGTTAGGGTTTGAAGAAATAGGTTAATGTGTGATCATGTTTAGATTGATGAATTAGGAAGTTAGGTGTTGTTAGAACTTGACATATGATGATGCTTTGAGTTATTTTTTATGTATAAATCGTGTAGTGTAACTTTAATTTGATGATTGGTGGTTTTGGTTCGGGTTGAGTTGTTGCATGTTCTGGGCGTGCCTAATGTTCTTGGGAATCCGGCGGATTCACGGGAATCCGGTCGGATTCCCCCTTTTAATGCCTTTCCGAATCAAACGGGAATCCGGTCGTATTCATTTGAATACGGCGGATTCAGGCCACATGGGAACCGGATTCACGGGAATCCGGCGTATTCACAGGGCGTATTCCTTAGTTGAGGTTCTGTCCCAAAGTTAGTGCTGAAAGGGGTGTGGAATACGGCGGATTCATGGGAATCATGCCGTATTCATTTGAATCCGGCGGATTCCCATGGAATCTGGCGGATTCCCACTGTTTGCAGTGCTTGTTATTTTAGCTTGCTAGAAATCGTGTTAATCAACTTGTATACTATCTTTATGGTACTTAATGTTTGATGAACTGATAATAAGTGCCTAATGAAAGTTAGATATCATATGAAATGAATATTAACTTGTAATCCTCTTGTATTCTCAGATAAACCGAAGACTCAATAATATTAGATCTTTGAGTGAAGACGGTGACTGTGAAGGGTGAGTGGATCATTGACTCTCTTTCTGAATTAGTTGTAACAATCCGGTTACAACGGGTAAACATGGTTTAACATTATATATTGAATAAGTACATTTTGCCATGATGATTATGGAATGTGCTATCTTGTCAGGGGTCAATATGATATTGGGTTTGGATACTATTACTTCGGACGACATGATGACTTTGTACATGTGTTGTTTATTGAAATCATGTCGTATGTAGTAATGGTACTAAATTATCGGTAAGACCACTGTTTGGCCTTCAGTGGTTATAAGTGTTACTTGGGGAACCACCGCGGCATGAGGGTACCTCAAGGACCACCGATCCTCTTTGATGTATTTGTTATGATGCTTTGTGGTGATCGATTGCTATGATAGTTTAGATTAATAGTTGTGATCTATTCACTTAGCTTCGTGCTAATCTCTCTCCTCACTTCTTGCAGATTACTTTTGATGTGGGTGGGCAAGAAGTTGGTTTGAAGAATGTTTGACTGCCTACTCTGACTATATGACATGTCGTCGTTTATAAACTTATGTTTTGGAATTTAAATAACACCTAACTTAATGTTGTAGTTGATGTGGTTATTGTATCAACTTATCATGCAGGCATAGATTGTGTTTTGGGAACTATGTTATACGCAATCTATAATGCATGATTTGTATTTAATCGCTTCCGATATATGTAAAAAAAAAAAAAAAAATGTCTCTTGAATTATGTGGTGTTATAATACCCGAACCCGAATTTACGGGTATCCGACTTTCGGGTATCCGAAATTTCGGGTATCTGAAATTTCGGGTATTTTCGGTACGGGTTTTTCGGATAATCGGGTTTCGGGTTCGGGTTCGGTTTTTTTGAACACCCCTACCCGCGAGGCAAAATATTTTTTTTTACCGTCAGACTCAACTTTTTAAAAGAAGTAATATTTTACTAGTCACAATAAAACCTGAGACTCTTTTACTTGTTTATTTTCAAATAAACCATTTTAAAACATATTAAAATACTATTTAATTCCAGACCCGAAAACTGGGTGTTACAGCGATTATCAAACATTATCATTATCAACTACCATGTTTTAAGTAAATTATTTTACTAACATATATGAAATTAATTTTTTCGTGCATTTTGTTATGTGTTACTATTGAGTTTCAATAATAAATTTTGAACATTCAACAATATTAATACAGCCGAAATCTTAAAAAAACATTGGTTTAATTTTATTTTTTAATTACCTTGCATCGTAAAGGCTCAACAAATGTATTAACATTTAACATAATATTGCAACTGATGGTTGTTACTTTTGTCATTCACACGTTGACAATATCGGTGTTACCGTGTGAAGTAAGCAGAGTTCCAAATTTCAAACGCTCTTAATGATATACTACATCATACTTGATGTATCAACTGCTAAAAAATACATACAATGTAATATATTATAGTTTGATTTATGTTACTATTCATTATATTTCAATGATAATTGTGTTTTCTAATTAACAAAATTATACTTACAAATTAATATAATTATATTTTATTAATGGTCGTGCATCGCACAGGCTTCATGACTAGTAACTTATATATACTATACTTACAACATTTACTTTAAAATGTTGTAGTAGATCTTATTATATGCGTTTTAAAATTAGGTAAAAATATTTAAATATTATAGCTAAAAAAATATTGTACACAAACATCATGGTATCTACAATTGTTTTGCTACATTAATATAAAAAATAAATTCAACAAGCAAGAGAAAAGTTCAAAAACGAACGGTAAAAAAATGAAAAATTGAGGAACCAATAGGATTGCTCTATTTCAAAAATCCAATTTCACCTTCTTTTTTAAAAACTAAATATCTCACGAACCTTATGTCCATAAATTATAAAAATTACATATTCGGAGCCAGCGTCTTTTTCTCTTCAATTAGAGATGTCACAAGCTATATTTTTGACGTATTTTTTTTCTTTTTTTACCGGGTTCTATAATATAATCACATGTGATTTATGATATATAATTAAAATTTGTTCACCATTTTTTATTCATGGTATATGTTAATTAACATTTGAATATACCGTAATATTCATCCACATTAATAGTTATAAAAAGAATTTTAAAAATTACATTTATTTTTATTAAAAATCACATGTGGTTGCTAGTTGTACATTTTATAACACCCCATATTTTCAAACAACTATTATTTATATTTATAACATAGGAAGCGCAAGTCCCTTCATGAACTTTCATAAACATTATAAACTAATTACATATGTAAAGTGTTAAATTTTTAAAAGACAACATTATAAGATTTAAGTTATTACAAAACATATATGAGGGACTGGGTGTTATATAAAAGTCCAAAACCATAACATTGAATTAGCAAAACATCAGAGTAATATGTTGTAGTAGTCAAACATCCCATCCAGTCCACATGCCCAATCCACAATCTAACCATAATCTGCAAAATGTTAAACATGGTGCGATTAGCTCACAGCTAAGTGAATGGAACTGTATCCGACAGTTCAATCCAGAAATAACAAATCTTACAACAAATAAACATAATCACACAACAATCAAAGAGGACCGGCGGTTCTTGGTATGCCGTCACAAGAACACCTTAACCACTGGTATACCATCACAGTGATTTACCGATAGTTTGAAGCTATCTTCACTGACTAGGGTTCATCCATCAACGATGTGTATCAGAAACCCCGCCAGCCAAATAATAGCAACAAACCCAACCAGTGTTGACCTCTGAATAATCCACATAGTCACATAATGCATAATAGTCATGCCATCATGGAATATAAACAACCAATCAAAATAACAATAACCCAAATGATTAACTAATCAATACCAATAACAATATATGTTCACCCGTTGTAACCAAACCTGTTACAACTGGGTTGAACCGAATAATACAGTTACCACTCACCAAAATTCCAGTCTCTGAACTCAGTTGTCTTATATCACTGAGTTTCCTTTTGCTTATATGAAATTACCACAAAACAATACAAGTCAGTAACTTATTAATAACGATTAACTAATGTTATAATCATATAGCATATGTCAACACATAGCATCACACAATTAAGCATTATATGCTTTAAACTACATATGAAGTGTATATAATACAAGTATTCAAGCTATAGAAAAGTTACCAATCCGAAATGAATTTAGAAAGTCCCGAAATGATGTTTAAAAGCTGAAAAATGCCATTTTCGACCCTTAGACGACCCCGAATGGCCAAAAACAGCCTAGGCTATTAAAATATAGTTTTGATCATTGGGCCATTTCCGAGTGAACATGTGAATTTCAACCAAATCAGAGTTAATGAAATTGTCACCTAGTCGCTACCCTGAAAACACTCGCACGTTTTCAAAATTTGCAAAACTTGTCAAAATTGTTCATGCAAACGCGATCCGGATCAAGGTGGTGGGATCGCGTTCCTCTTTGAAAAAGATTCTGTAACCGTTTTACACTTGGAAACACGATCCGGAAACGAGGGCGGGATCGCGTTTACAAGAAGAAATCCTTCAATACCCAATTTACTTTAAGCAACGTGATCCAGAAAAGTGTGGCGGGATCGCGTTTACAAGAACAAACTCGACTGTGATCATTTTTTAACTATGAAAAGCGATTCGGGAAAAAGGTCAGGATCGCGTTCACGCGTTTTAAAACAGAGTTTCTGACTTGCACGAATTATAACTCGAAGTTCATAACCAAAACAACAATAAAGTCAGTTTCTACCCAATCTAATGCATCAAATAACCTCTAAAATCATCATATAACATCAACAACAAGTTCCATCTTTCAATTTCATGCCCATTCACATTTGCATAACATAAACCCTAACTAATTTAATCACTAAAATTTTTTGAAGAACAACAAGTAATTTAGTTTACTAACATCATACAATCATCAATAAACATCACATACACTTAATCCACTTCAATTTACATACATGCATCATTATCAAACCTAACTAACTCAAAGTCATCATGTTAAATGTAACATCCTCAAATTGGGCCTAGTTGAAATTGTAATTTCTTTATTTATGTAATTATTTAATTGTGTTTTAAATAATTAATGTATTGTGATAATCGAAAATAATAGGTCAAACAGTTATATGACTTTTATGAATAGTAAATTATTAACTGTTTTAAATTTATTTAGTTGACGGTAAAATAAAATTGTATTTCCCCGCAAATGGTTTTTAAGTTCCAGACAATAATAAATACGGGGAATGAAAATTAGCATTATATGGTATATTATATGGGAGGGTCGGTTTTACCTCCCACATATGCATACATACATACGATTTACATATACACACACACACACACACATCTAAACCTTAATCAAAAACATGAAGAAATCAAGAATTGGAGCTTCTAAGCATGAATTCAAGCTTCTATAAGCATCAAGATCAAGGTATAATCTTGTGTTCTTCATTTTCTAAAACCTAGAAATTAGGGGTTTTAGTGTTCTTGAGCAAAATCCGAATTTAGGGTTTCAAAAGTGTAAATTGATGTTAGTTAAGCTTCAATAACAAGTACTAATCATTCTAGCATCATCTTAATCATGTTATATGTGTTAATTTCGTGTTTGAGATAACCCTAGAAATTGGGGGTTTTGAGTAATTGCTTAATTGGTAGGATGTTCATGAAATAGAAGCTTGGAATGATGATAAAATTGTTAGTTGATGTTTAAATGATGATTAAAATCTAAGCCTAACCTTGAAATGAAGAAAATGATATATGATCACTAATAAAGGTTATGTGTTTAGTTGATAATTCAAGAATTGGAGCTTCTATGTTTAGAATAATGATGTATGATTGATAAGTGTTGATTAAAGATGATGATTTACATTGATTATGCTAAGGGTTGTGAAATTGGTTAAGTGTTCATGAGAATTTTGATGATCATGATGAGTTTGATGGTTTATATGAAGAAAGTAGTATGATTTGCTAATAAGAACCCTTAATTGATAATTAAAGAGGACGGTGTGAAATTAGTTGGTTAAGTATTCATTAGATCAAATATTGATGTTTTGATGAATAATTGATGTGGAAAGTTAGTAATCTTGTGAATGGTTTCATTATATTAGTTAACAATGATGGAGATGAATGTTGGATTAATACAAATTAATGATAAATGGTTTGATGTAATTACAATTGTATGATATTATATCAATATTGAGGCAAGTGCCAAATGACTAACTTGTGTGGTGTTATTGTATTCTTAGATGTGGAGAAGACTCAGTGACATTAGACTACTGAGTGGACGACTATGATTGTCGGTGAGTGGATCTTGGAGTTTCAGTCTAAGTTAGTTGTAACAACATGGCTACAACGGGTAAACTTGGTTTATTGCAATGATTGCATTAATATTATATTAGCATGTTGGCTAAACCTTGATTGATTATTGGCGTCCATTGTGCTATGATAGTTGTGGACTATTTGATTTGGTGGGGGTCAACTAATGTGTTGGGTTTGGATACTATTACTAGGACTTCGCAAGTGCCTTGTACATGTGTTGGACACTGAAATTGCGTCGTGTGTAGTAATAGTACCAAACTATCGGTTTAACCTCTGATTTGGCCGTCAGTTGGTTTTAAGTGTTACTTGGGGAACCATCCGCGGCATGAGGGTACCTCAAGGACCACCGATCCTTCTATGTTGCTTGTGCATTGCTTGGTTTTAGGCATGTGTTAAGCTCAGTTAGATTGATAGCTTGGGATCTATTCACTTAGTTTCGTGCTAACCCCTCATTACTTCTTGCAGGTTTACTTCTGTATGTGGGTGGGCAAGAAATACTTATGGAATGGAATGTTTGACAAGCTCACTCTGAAATGGATAATACGTTAATGATTTAACAACACATTGGGATTTCTATAACACCTAAACTTAATGTGTGTAATGATTAGAATAATCTAGTTTTAAAGGTTTGTATGTAAGTGGATTGCTATTTGAAATGTATGTATGCAATCTACTGGTTTCTATTAATCGTGCGCTTCCGATATGTTTAAAAAAAAAAATGTCCTTGTATTTCGAGACGGGTGTTATAAATTGGTATCAGAGCATAGGTTTGGGTGAATTGGACATTGGTTATGTTCAATCCCAAATCTATATGATGTGTCAAGTCAAACATTCCAGGGATGGGGTTTAGTAATTGTATGAAAATGTGGTTATTGAATATGTACTAACCTGTAACAAGTTACAAGAGTGTTGTTTTGGATGCAGAGACGGAGGAACATGAGGAACCGTCTGGTATTCTCAATGATTCCTCAATACTTGGGGGCCTAGATGTGCCAGGTAATTTCTGATAAGCTTGATGAATTTTAATAAGCTTTGACTGTTTGCTTTACTATGATATGATTGTTAGTAAAGTAAATTGAATTATTGGTGAATATCGCTTGTTAATAAGTTGATAAATGCAAGGTGTGATTATAGATCCTTGCTAGGGAATTATTTGATAAATGATAAACTGAATTGATGTGACTTGATATGATGAAATTAATGGGATGTTGGTATTCTCCATTAATAGGTTTCGAGTCGTGTTGTTATGTGAATTAGAAAGAGTCTAGTTGTTAGAATATGTGTTTTGACTTGGTAAAGTCAAGTTGAATGTGACTAGATTTTTATGTGTTTAGCATTGATCATAATTGGGTTGAATTATGATCTTTGTATTGAAAGTGTTAAGATAGAAAGTCAAAGTGGTCAACGAGTCCAAATGTGTGTTGACAAGTTGTGAAAAGTTAAAGTGATTATGAATTTGGAAAATTTGTTGAAATTGATTTAAAAATGATGATTTTAATGTGGATTGGTGTTTTAGAGTTATAGCATAATACCAATATTGAAAATGGTTTTGTTTGACTTGGAATAGTCAACAAAGTGTGAATTGATTGTTTGAATAGTGGTTATATGGGTTGAAACCCAAATGGGTTGTTAAAGTACCCAAATGGGTCGGTTATTGGTCAAATGGTTAATATGCATGTGGGTTCGAAAATAATGAATGTTAAAGTGACTTTAAGTCATAAGTATAGTAACAAAGTGCGTGAAAGTGTTTGGATAGTCAATGTGGTTGTTTGGTTGAAAATGCCCAATTGGACCCTAAACGGGTCAATGAGTCAAAACAGGATATAATGTGTATATATAGATGATGAATGTGCCCACACGTCATAAATATATGTAGAAACATGTTGGCAAATGGTGGAACCCTGAAAGTATGCCGTTTGGAATATAGCGTGTCAACCGAAATGGTCCAAAATGGCCTAAAATTGGTTATATGGTCGTTTTCTCGTAAAACGTGTAATTTGAAAAAGTGTAAAAAGGAAAAGTTTCATTTTGGCATGGTGAAGGTGCCTGCAAAATTTCAGAGTCTAACTCTTTACGGTTTAGGAGATATGCGCGTTTGAGTTTCGTATTTTTGCACTAAAAATTGCAGATTTGTTGCAGCAGGATGAATCCGGGCGGATTCCCTTGAATCCGGACGGATTCCTTGACCGGATTCCTTAAAATTGGTTCTGTCAGGAAAATTGGCCTTGAAGCCGGCGGATTCCCCGGAATCCGGGCGTATTCCCTTCAATCCGGGCGGATTCCCCAGAATCCGGCGGATTCCCCTTTTATTGAGACTTTTCTTGTGTTATGTGTTATATTAAGTGAATTTAATATGAAAATTCGTAAATTTCGACGTTCGACGTAACGTTGGTCGTAGAATTTCCGTTATGAAATTTCGGTGTCCGATTAAGATGAAATTTACATGTCCACTCGAAAAACGGGCCAACGGTCAAAGCTCATCGCTTCGCCATGAGCCCTGTCAGTTTTCGGCACTTCGGGGTCGTTTGAGGCTCAAAAATCGCGTTTTAGTGTTTTTCGGACATTATTTCGGACTTTTAGCTTATGATTTGTATTGGGCTTTTGTTTCTTTGAGCCCAGGGATCATTCCTATGACTATATGCAATATTAAAAGTTGTTTTAAGAGGCCTATATGGTTCTTTGTGTAGGAGTTGTTTGTAGACAGTTTATTTAACTGCAAAGTATACCAGTAAGAGTATTGTTGATTGTTGCTTGTTAGGGTAAATAAATATTGATTATGTAATCATGTTAATTACATTATGTGAAATACTTAATATGATTGAATAAGTATTTGTAAGAGTTGAAGAGTACTGTAGGAGCTTACTCTTGCTTGATAACTAAATATGGAAGGTTATTTATTAATCAACTTAGAAATTATATATTGATGAATATATGTGAAATATGACCTGGTATTTTAACAAGGTACTTAGTGTTAAATGTTATATAGAGTATTATACTTAATAATTAAAGTGTTAAGTGATTGATATTGAATCCAGTGATAAAGGTGTTAAATTGACTTAGTTATGTTAAACTCTACACCTGTGTTAATGTAATAATAAGAATTTTGTTGAATAATTGAATTGTTATGCCTACCTAATTATGTGAGTAGTTTCACATTCAAGTGATAAATGAAAATAGTAACAAGTTAATACTGGGTCATAAATCTATTACAAAGTGTTACTATATGTGTAATAATTGTTGATTTCAACATTGTGATATATGAGAGAGTAAAAGTTAATCACTTTAGAGATTAATGGTATGAAGTGGCCTGAGAATGAAGTGTGACTGACATAATATGACGACGTCTGGCCAACGTATTTATATTATGCCATTTCACATGGAGTTGTTGAGGCTATTAAGTACCCAATGAAGCTAAATGATTTTAAAATAACGGATGATATATGTTGACCTGCGGTTATGAAAAAGTTATTGATTGACTAAAATTAAGGTAGTAGTAAACTATTAAAACTATTGTTTAATGTGATATCATTGTAAAGGAAAATTTTGGACTGTTTCTATTACTTGTTAAAATGAGTAAGTGATTATTCAGTTATGATAATTAAAGCTTGATAAAGATTACCATAGTCGGATAGCCTATTGTAGGGAAAATGTTATGGATATAATGGTTGAAATTGAGAAAATGGATTAAATGTATACATATTTTGTGTATGTGTGATTAGTGATTAAGATACGCATAGAGATGATACGCATAAGTAATTTAAATTGTACATATACCTTATGTGCATTTAGTGATAAATAATTATGTAGTTAGGGAATTGGAAATAAAGTGTGAACCAAACTTCACACGAGGTATGATGTGATTAAATTCCCTAGATTAATTAAGGATGATTAGATTTCGAGGACGAAATCTCTTTAAGGGGGAGAGATTTGTAACATCCTCAAATTGGGCCTAGTTGAAATTGTAATTTCTTTATTTATGTAATTATTTAATTGTGTTTTAAATAATTAATGTATTGTGATAATCGAAAATAATAGGTCAAACAGTTATATGACTTTTGTGAATAGTAAATTATTAACTGTTTTAAATTTATTTAGTTGACGGTAAAATAAAATTGTATTTCCCCGCAAATGGTTTTTAAGTTCCAGACAATAATAAATACGGGGAATGAAAATTAGCATTATATGGTATATTATATGGGAGGGTCGGTTTTACCTCCCACATATGCATACATACATACGATTTACATACACACACACACACATCTAAACCTTAATCAAAAACATGAAGAAATCAAGAATTGGAGCTTCTAAGCATGAATTCAAGCTTCTATAAGCATCAAGATCAAGGTATAATCTTGTGTTCTTCATTTTCTAAAACCTAGAAATTAGGGGTTTTAGTGTTCTTGAGCAAAATCCGAATTTAGGGTTTCAAAAGTGTAAATTGATGTTAGTTAAGCTTCAATAACAAGTACTAATCATTCTAGCATCATCTTAATCATGTTATATGTGTTAATTTCGTGTTTGAGATAACCCTAGAAATTGGGGGTTTTGAGTAATTGCTTAATTGGTAGGATGTTCATGAAATAGAAGCTTGGAATGATGATAAAATTGTTAGTTGATGTTTAAATGATGATTAAAATCTAAGCCTAACCTTGAAATGAAGAAAATGATATATGATCACTAATAAAGGTTATGTGTTTAGTTGATAATTCAAGAATTGGAGCTTCTATGTTTAGAATAATGATGTATGATTGATAAGTGTTGATTAAAGATGATGATTTACAAACAGGTGGGGCGTTCCTGGAATCTTTGGGTGTCAAATCCTAAAGGTTTAGGAGTTTCGTGGGTTGTCTCATAGTTTATTTTATTTGTTCAAGTAAATTGTTTTGTGTTATGCTTGTGCTCTAACTTGGAGCAAAGCTGTGTCTCTGTTGTTTTCTTGCACCAAATTTAGGTGTTTTAATAAATCTTTGCCTTTCCAAAAAAAAAGATGATGATTTACATTGATTATGCTAAGGGTTGTGAAATTGGTTAAGTGTTCATGAGAATTTTGATGATCATGATGAGTTTGATGGTTTATATGAAGAAAGTAGTATGATTTGCTAATAAGAACCCTTAATTGATAATTAAAGAGGACGGTGTGAAATTAGTTGGTTAAGTATTCATTAGATCAAATATTGATGTTTTGATGAATAATTGATGTGGAAAGTTAGTAATCTTGTGAATGGTTTCATTATATTAGTTAACAATGATGGAGATGAATGTTGGATTAATACAAATTAATGATAAATGGTTTGATGTAATTACAATTGTATGATATTATATCAATATTGAGGCAAGTGCCAAATGACTAACTTGTGTGGTGTTATTGTATTCTCAGATGTGGAGAAGACTCAGTGACATTAGACTACTGAGTGGACGACTATGATTGTCGGTGAGTGGATCTTGGACTTTCAGTCTAAGTTAGTTGTAACAACATGGTTACAACGGGTAAACTTGGTTTATTGCAATGATTGCATTAATATTATATTAGCATGTTGGCTAAACCTTGATTGATTATTGGCGTCCATTGTGCTATGATAGTTGTGGACTATTTGATTTGGTGGGGGTCAACTAATGTGTTGGGTTTGGATACTATTACTAGGACTTCGCAAGTGCCTTGTACATGTGTTGGACACTGAAATTGCGTCGTGTGTAGTAATAGTACCAAACTATCGGTTTAACCTCTGATTTGGCCGTCAGTTGGTTTTAAGTGTTACTTGGGGAACCATCCGCGGCATGAGGGTACCTCAAGGACCACCGATCCTTCTATGTTGCTTGTGCATTGCTTGGTTTTAGGCATGTGTTAAGCTGAGTTAGATTGATAGCTTGGGATCTATTCACTTAGTTTCGTGCTAACCCCTCATTACTTCTTGCAGGTTTACTTCTGTATGTGGGTGGGCAAGAAGTACTTATGGAATGGAATGTTTGACAAGCTCACTCTGAAATGGATAATACGTTAATGATTTAACAACACATTGGGATTTCTATAACACCTAAACTTAATGTGTGTAATGATTAGAATAATCTAGTTTTAAATGTTTGTATGTAAGTGGATTGCTATTTGAAATGTATGTATGCAATCTACTGGTTTCTATTAATCGTGCGCTTCCGATATGTTTAAAAAAAAAAAAATGTCCTTGTATTTCGAGACTGGTGTTATATTAAAATATATCAATAAACCCTACTTACATTGGAGATGATACAATATGAAGAAGATGAAGAAAACAATCTGATGATAATGAATCAGATGAGGAAGATGATAGCTTGAACAAATCAAAGCCCTAACTCTTTTGTTTTCTTTGTGTGTTTTTTGATACAAAAGAGAGAATGAAGAACATAAAAGGGAAAGTGAAGAAAGTTAGGTCGGCTCCCACCATTTAACCGACTCTGCTTTGTTAAATTTAATCCCCAATTAGACATATTGTCTGGAACCTAAAAAAAAATTTGCGAAACCAAATCTTTTAATTTTACCGTCATCTCTATTAATTTAAATCAAGTACTATTTTATTAGTCACAATAAATCCTGTGACTCTTTTACCTATTTATTTTCAAGAAATCAAATAACTTATTCCCCACTATTTTAAATAACCATTTTTTAAGCTTAGAAAAATACCATTTACTTATAGGCCCAAAAATAGGATGTTACACATTTAATCACATGTGATTGAATAATTTTTACTTAATTGTATAATTATAGTCAATGATTTAAAAATCCGTATTTTATTACTTTTTAATCACATGTGATTGATAATTTGATATTCAATCGCATGTGATTACAACTTAGTTTTTCATGTTTAAATCTCTTTAAATCATCAATGATTTGATTTTAAAATTTAATCGGAGATATAAGCGGGTGTGATTATTTTTTAATGTTAAATCACATGTGATATCACATTACAATATTTTAAAACCCAAAAAAATGGAAAAAAAAAACTTTGTCGAAAGTATAGCTTGGTGAATCTATAATCGAAGAGAAAAAGACGTTGATTCCGAATATGTAATTTTTTTAATTTATAGACATACGGTTTGTGAGATATTTAGTTTTTAAAAAAATAAGGTGAAAATGAGTTTTCGAAATGGAGCAATCCTATTGCTTCCTCCATTCTTCATTTTTTTACCATTCGTTTTTGAACTTTTCTCGGCAAATGAAACACTTATCTTCTTTGGAACAATAATTGAAGTAAAAATATTGGATATAACGTGTTCAGTTTAATACTTTCTCAAATTAGTAAATTAAAATAGACATTATGTCTTTAGTCTTTATCAAATGGTTTTGCTAACGTGTGCCCCCGTGGCACACGTTAAGGTGTGTTTAATGAAGTCGAAATTTCCTTAAATATTAAAATTTACATTTAATACTCATTAATTCAATCTAATAATTTCCTTTTTTATGCATATATTAATTACAAATTCTATCATTTAAGGAAATTATAAGTTCATTAAATGCACCTTAACGTGTGCCACGATGGCACACGTTAGCAAATCCCTTATCGAATCTAAACAAGATTCCATTTATTATTGTTCATATATAATTCACATTTAAGATAATTTCAAAGTTGGTTTGGATTTATATTTAAAAACAGAGTTACGTCTTATTATGTATAATCCTTTTTAGTGTATATAATTTCAATTTATCATGTAAGATCACATGGTTCGGTTAATTTATGTTTAAACCTTAAATAGCTACTATACGATTTTGGAATCGTGTTATCAGCCCATTGTGTTGTAAATTCAATTCATTACCAATACGCTAGGTTACAACTTAATTACAAGTTAATTAAATGCGAGCTAATCTTAAAAAAAAAAGAAGTAATTTCTATAAATGGTTCTTTTGGTTTACCTCGATTTATAAAAAATAGTTTCTACCTTTTTTTCACGTTTTCAATCAAATAATTTTACAATTTGCTCGACTGTAGTCTATTGTCCACCATAAACGACTAAAATACCCTTCTTCTTATTATTTCGTTAAATTTTTTTATTATTTAACAGATTAAACAAAAGGGTATTTTAGTCATTTTAAATTGACGAGTGACTATTTTCAAATAAATTGTATATTGTAAATTTATTAGACTAAAAACGTGAAAAAATTTTAAATCGGTGTAAACTGGAGGGAACATTTGTAGAATTTTCCCTGTAAAATATAATGTTTTAAAGAAGCTTTGTTTGAAGGATGTAATTAAATACTTTTGAATGTATATAGGTGTAGTTATGATAAAATAATGAATGAAAACGGAAATAGATGCAAAAACACAACATGCATGGTTATTCGGAGCAAGAATGTGTGTGCGCATCGCATATGGGAGACACAAACCATGAATGCAAATCTTTGACTCCCATTTTTTATTGGCATTGGCATTAAAAGTTGTGTATGTATTGCTTAATAGGAGGAAGATAGAGTAAATTACATCCTCGTCCTTTACGTTTGTCATACATTTCACTCATCGTTTTTTAGTAAAGTTATTTTTTTCAAGTTTAATTCTTTGACCCTGTTTTTTGTTTCACTTCTCGTTCCTACATTTCCTGCTTACAAATCAAGTTTTGAATATACTTTGACTTTTCTAAAGAAAAATGACTCCCCCAAGTTCTCATGTATAGGCTTATGCATGCCTTTTTCTCCGAAAGTTAAAAATAAAAAAATATATTTTCTCCTAATTTGATGTAATTTTTTTTTTATCTTTCAGTAGTCAATGAATCTAAAAAGACTTGTAGCAATGTTAAGTCCAATTACTATATATTTAATCGTAGTAATAAAATAAACAACTATAAACACTAACTAATAGGAGCCAATGTAAGAAATTGCATGTTGGGGAATTTGAGAACATAAAACATGAAAAAGGAACACGACCAGAGGATAATTATAATATTATTGCACGTACCATATGTACCAACATGGGTACGTGCAACGCGCAGTTTAATGTTAAAGACGGCATGATCCTATGTAAATGCCGGTAACTCGGACATAATCATAAAATCAACAGACAAGGAAGAGGCTGTTTTGGACTATTACTAGCTAGTTTACTACATTCACACTAGGCTTACAGACAAATTAATTATACACGTACTACTCTGCATACAGTAACTACCAACTACACATATTTTGATATCTTGTCGATTCAACTTTTTTCATCTCATGTAAAATGATACGTGTTGGAAATAAAGGATTCGGAACATACCCGAATACACATAGCAGAAGTGGAAATGACAAACCCGTTGTTTACATCATTGGTCAGGAAAGCAATAACAAACAGAAAGTTTTGTTGGTTAACAAGCCAAAATTCCCATGTCCGTTTGCACCGAACGTATATACACGAATCAAACGAGTGCTCTCACTCGAATCTCTCGGTTTCTCTCATATGTGTTAGTATTGCCATATATGCTAATTAATCTCTTAACATAAAATACTCCCACTTTATATAGTCACCATATGTAACTCTTCAGCAAACGAATAGTCTTCATTAAGTACTACCTTTATGACTTAATTTATTCATTAGCATTCAATTACAATTAGTTAGTGGGCGGGTTGGATCCCGGTCAAACCGGATCCATGTTCCAACAATACGAGTAGATCAAACGTCTTAAAATAGACTTAACAAGGTGAATATGACACATGTCGACTTCAACTAATAAAACTGAGATTGAGAATACGTATTAAATAATAAATAAATTATATTTACAATACTCTGTATAATTTATATAATAACGAGCTAGCATACATTTGGATTAGGTATTTCATTACTTTTCAATACATACATCTACTTACTCATCGAAATGATGGATGAGTATTGCTATATAGGACAAATTACATAGACCTAAATGTAGACCTACTTATTTTATTGGTTCATTTTTTTTTTCTCTCCTAATTTTATCCCATCAATTTATTACATTCACCAATCATAATTTTAGATCTAGATTTAGGCCTATGACTTTAGGTCCCCCAATCATTTTCCATGATGGATATATGTCGTACGTATATAGAAGCGTTATGTACATATCTAAAACCTCAACCCTTTTAACGCTTTTACTTTTCTTTTTTCTTTAGCATATATAGTTTCGAGTTACGTATCTTAGTTTCCTTGATAATGTTAAATGTACAACCTAGTTTATAGGCAATGCATGATTATGGATAAGTTTATCTAAGTCACACGTTTACCTTATCGATCGACCTAGTACAACATGACATACAAATTGCAAAAACAAACAATCTCACGTTGCCCATCTTGTTTTGTCACATTGGGACAATATTATTGTACCAATTGATATGATACGAGGGGACCAAACCGACAAAAGGCTAATAATATGAGACTTAATTTATACTATGTACCATGATGCTAACCTATGTGCACATGAATACTTTGATCGTGACATGTAAAAAAGAACATAAAAAAGCAAACAAAAGAACACCCACTTTAAAAGAGCTTTTAACCCTTAAAAAAGGTTATTAGGATTGTGGATAGTAAATTGTTGTTTATTTTAATTTACTATAGTTGATGGTAGAATAAAATAAGTTTCTCGCAATTGATAATTAGGTTCCAGACAATAGATTTACGACGGATATAAAATACCCAAATTGTGGAGCCGGTTAAGTGAGGAGGCCGACCTAGTTTTGTTAGTTCCCCCCCCCCCCCCCCCCCCCCCCCCCCCCCCCCCCAAACCAAATATCTTTCTTTCTTGTAAACCTATTACTTCTCCTCAAAAACATAAAACCTAAATTGAAATTATAAACAAGGTTAGTGAAGAATTGAAGCTGTAATTCTTCTAAGTTCACCTCCTTCTTCTTAAGATATCATCATCAAGTGTAAGTGTTCTTGTTCCCATTAACTTAATTGGTTTGATTAGTTAGGGTTAATGGTTTACAAATGGGTTATATGAACTTGAGCAATGAAAGTTGGATTACTTGTTGTTGTATGTTGTTAAATAGATGTGATATGATGTTCCTTTGGTATTAGAATGTTGGTAATATCAAATTGGTAACTGAGTTTATGGTTGATTGAGTTTTTGGTTCGAGCTGTGTGTTTGCAGGTCTGAATATGAGCTGAAAAACAGCTAAACGCGATCCCCACCTATTGCCCGGATCGCGTTCCTTAGTTATATTTTGTCACAGTCGAATTTCTTCTAACGAACGCGATCCAGCTCTTTGTTCCGGATCGCGTTGCCAAGTGTTAAACGATGACAGAATGTTTTCTAAAGGTGAACGCGATCCAGCCCCCTAGTCCGGATCGCGTTTGCATGAATAATTTTGACGGGTTTTGCAAATTTTGAAAATGCATAAAGTAATTTCAGGGTCACGGTTTAGTGACGAATTTCATTAACTCGGATTGGGTTGAAATTCACATGGTCACTCGAAAACGGCCCAATGATTAAAGCTCTATCTTAAGAGTTTAGGTGGTTTTTGGCCATTCGGGGTCATCTAGGGGCCGAAAATGGCATTTCAGTTTTTAAACGTCATTTCAGGATTTTCTGGTTGAACTTTTGTTTGCTTAGACTTCAGGAACTACCTGATTAGCTAAATATATTATGATGATGATAATGAGACGAGTTACTAACTTGTTTGTTGTGTGATGTTTCAGATACCCCAAAGACTCAGTGATTAGAAGCGGAGTGTTGCGACTTCTGAGGTATCAGTGAGTGGATTTAAAACTCACCTTTTGATTTGGTTGTAACTGTTTGGTTACCACAAATGAAGATAGATATATTGTTGAATTATTTAATTGATATTGTTGATTGTAAATCTACGTGCTTTGTGTAGCCTTCGGGCATCAGTTGTTAATGAGGTCAACGGGTTGAATTGGTTGGTTGGGCTAGTTGGTTGTTGTGTGAATTACACAGGGTCTTGCTTCATTTGTTGTGTGTATAGAACCTGTGTTTGAGTATGGTAACCACTAGCTATCGGTCTCATCCGTTATGGCTATACGGATATGGTTGGATAAGTGTTTTGGGGAGCCACCCGGGTATTTTGGTATTCTCCAGAGCCACCGATCCTCATCATTAAATTGTTGATTAGTGACTTGTATGTTTACGGTTGTTTGGTGTAAACAAGTAGTTAAGCTAAGTTAATTGGTGTGTGATGAATTCATTCACTTAGCTTCGTGCTAATCCCTCATTTTACTTCCTGCAAGTTTATTTTGGGATGTGGGTAGCAGGAAGGGTGTGCTCGTGGAGCAAGGAAAGTTTGACTTACTTTGCTACTCTGATATGTTTGTAATAAACTAGAGTTTTGAAACCATATAATACCCCGTTTTATGTAGTTGATATGTAGTAACTTAAATAGTGATAACTTATTGCGTGTCGAGCAGGTAATCAGTTTATGTACATTATCTTAATGTACAGAAATGAAATGTATTTTGTGATAGACGCTTCCGTGATAATAATATAATATTGTTGTATCTTAATGAGGGGTGTTATAATGTGATGATGCTGATTATTGAATATGCTTTATAAATGAGTACTCCAACAATGAATATTTCAATATAATGACTTATAAACACGACAATACACGCTTAAATTAAGATATAATAATGGGCAAATAGCCCAAAAAGGTAATGTAAGATTCAAAATTTTCCGATAAAGGGAATATCACCTTTTTAATCGCCCAAAAAGGACCATTAGTTTTAATTTGTGCCCAAAAAGGATTATTGTGTCAAAAAACTTAAATTAAGGGGAATATCAGCCGCTCGATTTTTAATTTTTTCAAAATTGACTCTTGAAACGACTTGCATGAGTTATTATGAGTTTAAGAGGTTGACATCGTTGCATCATAAACACACAAGAAATCTTTAATTCTACGAATCGCCATCTTTTGGATACGTATTTGTCACTTCAATTTTGGAACCCTAGGCGGCTTGCTCATGATCCCCGAATGTTTCAAACTTTAATTGGTGGTATAAAGTGTTTATAAATAATGCACATCACCTTTAACCGACCTTAATTTTTAAAAAATAAAAATTCGACCCACTAATATTCCCCTTAATGTAATTTTTTTAACAAAATAATCTTTTTTGGGAAAGAATTAAAACTAAGGGTCCTTTTTGGGTGATCAAAAGTGATATTCCCTTTATTGAGAAATTTTGAATCTTACGTTACCTTTTGGGCTATTTTCCCTATAATAATCTACAAGTAGTTGATATTAATTGATTCGTACAAGGCAAATCTAATTGATCTTCTTGAGGGTTCGAATACGTACGTTTCTCACTCCGGTAAACGTGAGAACTTATTTTGACATTGTTGTTCGAACTACCCCTTAGATTATCATGAGGTAGAGAAACGAAGTTACTCTCAACTCTTCTATGTCCAGAAGTAACAAGTTTGAAGACAAACGTTATGTCACACCCTCGATTTCATGATTTGCGGAAGCGATCATTTGGGTGCAACTAATCAATAATCAGAACACCAAAGTACAAGCAAATGACTCTACATGAGACGTTTATATATATATATTACAAAAGTAGTTACATAGATTAAAGTCATAAGTTTATAATATTAATGAGTTCGCATATTTAGATCCCGAAGATTTAAATACATAACCATTTTACAAAAGATAATGTGAGAAAATCTTCATAAGTGTATAGATGCATGCGACTCGTACTAGCTAGCATATCCTGCGGGCAACCCTACTGTTGCTGAGCACCTGAGAATACAACACTAAAAGGGTCAGCTATAAAGCTGGTGAATCTCACAGGTTTCAAGTAAAACGTTGATGTGATCGACATGATTATCCGACGATGATTAAATATTATAACTGAACAATGTTTAAAAACAATTAAGTTTTTAGAACAATGATTTAACCAATTAAGGTTACCGAACAATGATTTAACAAATTAAAGTTACCGAACAATGATTAAACCAACGCAGGTTTCCGAACATTGATCAAACCAACGCAGGTTTCCGAACAATGATTTATTATACCGACTATGACATTGCATTGCACTGAGCTATGGTTCAAGGCATAACCCGATTTTCTACCTCCCGAACGGTGTCAACACCCACAATAATTACTAAAATGCCCGTTTGTACATGGTTGTAGCTAGGAACCCGGACGGGGACGTCACTCCCATGATATATCTATCTTTTAGTAATCGCGCCTTATTAAGTTAATGAACCATACAATGATGAGGACTTTCCCGAATTAAAACACTCGTGCAATACCCGAACAATGAAAATCAAGACCAACAATGATAACCGTACAATGTAACCAACAGGGTTAACCGAATTAAATAATCATTTAATTAACCTAGTTAAATATCAATTTAACTAACCGAATAACTGTGATCACGAAAACATCTAAGCGTTGTATCTCACCCCAATAGAAAACAGTAAAAGTGGGGTTGTGAGACTCACCTGAGTCACCGAGCAATGATTATCCGATAAGGAATGAACAACCCTGAAACCTTCCAATGTCCTAAGCATATAACGTTATACATATGAGCGAATGTCTATTTAGATCATTCCCAAAATGTGTTCACTCAATCGTTAAATGTCCGATTTATTCCGAATGTATGTTTTTGAAACCGATTAAATTTGTATTTTATAAAAGTGTACGGCCCGTTGGTGACGGCGTGTAATAATAATTCAAGTATTATTATTATGTAGTTTATTGTGTTGTTCGAATGTAAGAGTATCCGAATGTATCTATATATTTAAGTCCGAAAGTTCGTTATCCGAATGTATGAATAATTATCCAAAAGTGTAGTGATGTCCGAAAGTGTTTCCTAGTCCGAAAGTAGAGTCCGAATGTGTAATTATTGAAAGTTTTGGGTCAAAAACACTATTCATCCGAAAGTCAAAGTTCAGAGTCACTATTTATCCGAAAGTCAAAGTTCGGAGTACAATTCAGTCTGAATTTGTGATTTTTAATTAAAATAGCAAACGTTAACGAAACGTTCCAAAATTTTTACAAAATGTTTCCACGTATGTTATGTACTTCCTGTAATTTTTTCATGACTTTTGGAGGTCTTTTGATATTTTTTAAAAATTCGCAAAGGATCAGGGTGCAGTTTAGTCCGAATTTAGACCTTTGCTCACAAATCTAATTTTCTGGAAAAATTGGTGTATTTTTGGAATGATCCAAAGAAGAACTTTTTGTATATAACAAAATTACCAAGCTTTCCTAAGTGGTCTCATACGTTTTTAAGGTCTAAAACTCGAGATATAGCCTCGAGAAGTTACTGTAAATTTCTGTCCGCCGGAACAGTAACTCTATGTCACCGGAGAAAAATGTTTTCGAGTAGTAAACGGAGTCGAAAAGTCACGAGACTAATTTTGTTGGAAATATAACTTCTTGTACTACATTTTAGACTTAAGGAACGTCCATTTTCGTGTTGTAATGATTTTTATAAAAATTGTTAAAGTAAGGATATTTTCTGTCACAGAAAACTGTTTAGGTTTTTCTGGTTTTAAAAATGCGTTTTGGTTAATTATTTGGACATTTTATGGTTGAGTGAGCATGTATACATGTAAACAAACTTGTTCCAAGTAAACTTAGTAAAAGAAGGAGGGTTCCTTACAAAGAAATGAAGATCTAAGAACGGAAATGGAATGAGAAGACGTTGAGCTCCGTTCTATTGCTTTCCTCTTCGAACAATGATGAAGGATGATGGTGGTGGCCGATGGTGACTGTGGTGGCTGCTGGAAACTCAGCAAGAAGAGAGAGAGATGGAGATGTAGAGAATTTTTATGAGAGAAAGATTTGGTTGGTGAATGAAGAATGGTGTTGGATTGATTGAGAAGTAAGAGAAGTCAAATGGCATGGCTTGCCATGCCCTTGGCAGCTGATTTTCATGGGTGGGACCCACTAGGTGGGTGTGGTGATTTGTTTCCCCAATTTGCGTTGTGTACGGTGCCCGTTTACCCGATCGTTTCGTCGTTCGTTTAAACATTAAACGTTTTATAAAATACGTTTTGTATATGTTTTAAAATATGATATTTGAAATAAGAGTTTTTACTCAATGTAGTATATTTAAGTTACTAAAAAGTATTTCGGGCTTTAGTCGGGTGTCGGTCGTGATTTGTACGTTTATTAAATTTGTGTAACGTTTTTATACGTTATAATTATACGCGTGTAATCGCGTTATTTTTACTTGAAGTATTTTATCAAAATACTTAGTTTTAAGTTATAAAAATATAACTTTGGTTTATTTCGTCGGTCGGGCGCGTTTCGTGCGTTTTTTGTCGCGTTCGGTTACGTTTTAAGCAAAACGTACGTGTTCGTTATATTATAAACATAATATAAAGTAATAATTGACGTTATTAAATATTTCCATATCATTTAATAATAGTTTCACCAACTTCCATTTTAAGTTTCTGCGTTCTGTCAGATTCGCATATACACTATTATTAAATAATCGTTTAACGTTATTATATATATTTATATATATAATACTTGTACACATCAGTAGTTTGAGTATATAATACTTGAAATAAAAGTTTAAATTTTGACCAAATTTTGGGTCATTTTTGACCGGGTGTCACACGTTAACCTAACTTATTTTTGTCCTCTAACATATTCCATATAATCGATGTAAAATGGAGATTGGAATTGTAACCCAATCTTTTTCCAACATCTTGCTCACTACAAAAAAAGTGTCAATTATTCATGCTTTTTTCTTCACACTTTTATAAAGTGTTAACTTATTTGCTAAGTTATTCACACTTATAAGTGTGTACAAAATGTTCACGCTTTTATGCGTGAAAAAATTGAACTAATAACAATCTCTATCACAATGTTCACACTTATAGGTGTGAAAAAATTGAACAAAGTCCACACCTAAAAGCGTGAAGATTATTGCTAACACTCAATTTGTTAACGCTTCTTAAGCGTGAAGAATTTGGGTGTTAAGAAATAATCTTCACGCTTTAAAGTGTTGCAAATCTAACATTTTTTCACGCTTATAAGCGTCAACATTGTGATATATATTATTATTCGTTCAATTTGTTCACACTTAAAAGCGTGAACATTTTGTACACACTTATAAGTGTGAATAACTTAGCAAATAAGTTAACACTTTTTAAAAGCGTAAAGAAAAAAGTGTGAAGAATTGACACTTTTGTTGTAGTGGCTATTGCTAATAGTACGACTGCATTAAAAAGAAAGGTTGAAACTAATTATCATATACTACGACTAGTAGGGTTGAGCATGGGGCGGATCCGAATATGTATGGAAACCGCACCCATAACAAAAACTTTGGTTAATCAATATTTTTTAACCGTTCGGTTCGGTTTGTAAACGGATTAATTAATTCTATTAATTTGGTTAAATTTTAGATATAAAGCGATTAATTTCGTTAACTGTGTACAACCAAAGAAGTTTTATCAATAGATTTGTGACCAATACATTGCATATATACTACGAGTAACTTTAAATACAATAATATGTTTTTTTCTCATATGTGTAATCCAATTTTAGGGGTAGCAAATTTAAGGTGAAAGAGCAATGCTATATTCACATAATTTTTACAAAGAAAAAAACTCACAAAATGATGTGGCATGTGAGATTAACCAATCACATAAATATCTTTTTTCTCTCTCATAATTCTCTCACTTCATCTCATTGGTACACCTGATCGTGTGGATAAAATTTTGTGAATATTTTGTGACTTTATCTTTTATCTTAAAAGAATGTGTGTGTTGCCGTACGTACAATTATGTAATGTTTTTATTTTCAGTCAAATTAGAATATCCCCAATGACTTATTTTACAAATCTTTTCTTCTAAAGCTTTTTTGAATAAAGTTTTTACTCCAACAACAAAAAAATTTCAAAAACCTTTTTACCATTAAACAGGTTTTTAGTAATATAAAAGCATGAAATCTAGTAGTCTATAAATTGAGAAATATCAAGCTTTGTTAAAATTACTTGCACTAAAAATTGAAAAACTTTTTCTTAGAATAGAATATAGAGTACCTTTATATTCCGTCAACAGAAAGTTATAAATGAAATTAAACGCTACAGTGTGTAATCAATTACGTCTTTTTATAAAGTACGTAGTACGTACTATTGATTAAGAGGTAAGTGCATAAAAATGCAATTAATTATAACCTGTCATTCATAATATGTATCCAACTATTCGGACTTACATTGTGTGTAATAAAGTCATTATTTCTTGCCATTGTATGTATTTTGGTGACGTGTCGATGACAAGTGACACCTTATATAGATGACACGCGAAATTTTTTTTCAAAAATTACATACAATAGCATGGCGTAACTAGTTCCTTACACCAAATGAAAGTCCGAGTAGTTGTGTACATACTATGAACGTCAGAACATAGTTAATTGCATTTTTTTACACTTAACCCAATGATTAAATATCAGACTTTCATGCAAAAATGTTGCCACGACTGAACTAATTAATTAAGTAATTAAAGTTAAATAGACGAAATAAAGTTCGTGTTTTAGTTGTTGGTAAGTTACAATTTTCTACTGATAACCAAGTAACCAACCCGACATGTACTTGTTTAAACATAATCCGAATGATGGTTTTGTTGAACTTTTGAATATAAGGGAAAAAATCACTAATTTGATCCTTTGACCAATCCAATTTAACAAAATAATCCTTTGACCAAGCATTTTAACAAACTAATCCTCACTTTCGCGCCATACCAAGAGAGCACGGCGCGCCAAAATAAAATAAAGTAATTAAACGAATTAAATAAGCCATAAAGCATTTCTGTGTGTCAGGATAGGACCGGCGCGAGAAATTACGAGAGGAAAAAGAAAGGATGGCGCGACAGAAGAACAAAAAAAGATAAGGACGGCGCTCAAGGAGAGAGAAGGATGGCGCTCAAGGAGAGAGAAAGAAATTTTTTTAATAATATTATAGTTTTATATTTAATTAATGTAATATTTCGTTTTTCTGTAATAACTCTTTATATACAATGTATAAAATAATTCCGAATACATATTCATGATCAGTGTAATTTTATCTACATTTCGACTAAAATTTTATCGTCATATGTTATGTATTTAATGTAACCATTTTTTAGTCGAAATTTCCAGTGTTTTAAAACCCAGGTTTTTAGTCGACCCGGAAAATTGTTATTTGCTTGTTGGACCGGTTGGGCCGGAAGGTCGGACCAGATTTAATAATAGTATACAATAGTAATATTTAGTGAATTTTTTTATTTTTTTATAATTATAAATATAATTATTAATTATATCATGTAATATAATTATAATCCATAGAGTAATAAAGGGTGATGACACATCGATTCTCTTGTTATTCTTGGAATACACATCAATATAATAATTATATAATCCATAGAGTAATAAATGGTGATGACACATCAGTCAAAGATTCACTTATTACTCTTATTATTCTTGAAATACACAATCAGTAAATATTCTCTAAAATATAAATGATTAAATGTACATAGAAATAAAAAAAAAAAAAAAAAAAAACATGAAACCCGGGTCAATGTGCCTTTCCAGGTCCCGGTCCAACCCGGTCCGACCGGCCGGGTCAACCGGATCGTTGACTAGTCAACATATTGAAAAACCCGGTTTTAAATGGCCCGGA
Organism: Helichrysum umbraculigerum; assembly: GCA_949592205.1. NCBI lineage: Eukaryota > Viridiplantae > Streptophyta > Magnoliopsida > Asterales > Asteraceae > Helichrysum > Helichrysum umbraculigerum. The sequence continues at coordinate 388,087,771 of CATIUR010000001.1, forward strand.
AAACTCTAAAAGTGCGGTCCGACCGGGCCGGTCGAACCGGGTCTTAAAATGCTGGAAATTTCGACTATAAAAATGCTTCTAGTACATCAAAGGTCATTATTCTTATTTATATATTTGATTGGTAAATGATCAAATTAGTGATTTTTCCTGAATATAATCTAAGTTAATTAATTTCTCTTGTTTTAAGAACAATGTACATCAAAGGTCCCATTGATAAATATAAAATTTAAAGCTTCATAAATGTAGAATTCAAAACAAAGCAATGAATAAACACGTACTATTTGCTTTTTAGATCATTATTCTTATTTATATATTTTTATGAGCTTCTAGTACGGGGTGTATAGTCATGACCATATATATATATATATATATATATATATATATATATATATATATATATTAAGCGAGTAGTAAAGATAGTTTCAGAATTTTTCTCGTAGGCAACAATTACACGTGACAAACTATCAAAATTTAGTTTAATTAAAATAAAATAATTTTTTATTAGTAGCTTAGATAACCATACGGATAGCAAAAAATAATTTTAATAATAAAGATATATTCATACAATTCCAATCATATACTAACACTTCCCATCGTTCTTAAGTAAAAAATAACAAAATATTACTCCAAATATACGTACGTACATCTCCATCTCCATCTCCATCTCCATCTCCATGCTAAAATATAATATAATCCAATGTGATTATTGTGACCGACTTCATATTTATTTCCTTCTAAATTTGAAAAACTTTAATAATCATGAAAATATTTTGTTTAGTGAAAAGTTCGTTTTATTATATATTTGCTTGATTCTTCAATTGGGTTGGTAACTTTGTACGTAGTATATGTTTACGGCTCTATTGCAAGATACTATATGTTTATTGGGTAGTGATCTAGAGGGAAGTGCCTTTTTGGGGGGAAGCGTTAGTATGCATCAAGAAGCATATTACAATTATCAATCAAAACGACAACAAAAAATTATTTGTATTGGTAAATAGTAATCAAAATCGATGCCTATAAAGAATATTTTAACGAATCAATTTCATTTTTAAGTCATAACATTAATTGATAGAATATTTATTTAATAAATTGTTAATATGCAGTGTGATGCATATTAACTAATATGCATCACGATGCATAATAAAACTTCACATTATTTGAAAGATATTTTTATTGTTAATATGCATCACAATGCATATTAACTAATATGCACCGCGATACATATTAACGGATTTGGATCTAATATTCATAAATCGATGCTACAACTTGAAGAAAGAATTTATCAAGGAAGCTTAACATTCATAGCATCGATTCTGTTTAACATTTACTAAATTTCAGTTTGCTTTTTTCGAGATTTGTATGGGTGAAGGTAATATGCTTCCTGATGTATACTAACGCTTCCCCCCTTCCCTCAAAAAATGCACTTCCCTCTGGATCATTCCACTATGTTTATTAGTTTAATTTAATTGGTGTTTCATTGGTTTTAGTCGTAGCTAGATTCATTATGTACTTACGTTATTGTATTTTTAAGTAAGTTGTAGCTAGATTCGTTATGTACTTACGTTATTGTATTTTTGAGGCAACATAATGATGACGATTTTCCGTCGGTTATTGTTGTGGTTTGTCTTTTTCATTGTATTGTCACCTGAAAAATATTCAGCTTTATCCTTATTTAGTTAGGAATTAGTGATTTTGATAGTCAAGATGTGACACCCCGTAAAATTTATCGTGATTATTAACGTTAATCACTTGCATTATTATGCTAATTCCCTACTTGAGTGAATTCACAACACATTTTAGAGGTAAGTCTAGCAAAGCCCAACTAGTTAATACGCGTAGTATTACTTATTTGTAATTAGATGTAATTACATACGAAACGATTGGAACAAACACGACAAAAATATACGACTGTTGGTGAACAAAATTATTTAATAAAACGGGATTATTAAATAACGTTATTAACTATTAAATATTATGTCAATAATATTTACAAAGTATTTCGCAAACTAAAACAACTCGAAACATTTCTGACAAAACGAAACAAAATAAACTTTTAAATTTTTATAACTTAACAAAAACATCTTTATAAAATATCTCAACTAAAAATAAATTCGAATACATATTTAAAAAGTTACCAAATTTAAAATAGTATAACATTTAACGATCGGGTAAACAAACACGGAACGCAAATACATGAGACGAAAAGTGGAACAAAACCCACCTCCCACCTCCCTTTTCTTCCATTTTCACTCTTTCAATTCTCTCTCTCCATTCTCTTTTCTCTCATATATCTCTAAACTTAACCAAAACCCACACAAATCATACCAAAACTACACTAAAAACGCGCCGAATCATCTAACCATTTAGAGAAAAACGATCACGGGATCACGATCTACACTTCTACCTTTTCGGATTTCAAAACCGACACGCGTAAGTTTCCGACATTTTCCGTAAATCCTTAGATTTCGAAGTTTTCTTTGATATTTCATGTTTAATATACTTAATATAACATGTTTTAGTGTTCTTAACAACCGAAAATGTCCAAAATCGACCAAAAACCCGTTTTTACCAAGCTGTTCGTCGAACAGTTGGAAGTGTCGCTATGTGCCAAAAACAGTGCTAGCGACACTAGATAAGTGTCGCTATGCCTAAGTGTCGCCCTTATAGCGACACTACTTAAGTGTCGCTGAAACCCTTAACCAGATTCATCCTAGCGACACTACCTTAGTGACGCCACAATTGAACAAGTGTTGCCTATAGCGACACTAACCAAGTGTCGCTACTCAATTAAAAATCAGAAATCTAGCGACACTCACCTAGTGTCGCCTAACTAGTGTCGCCTATAGCGACACTAGCCCAGTGTCGTCAAAAACAGAGTTTACAACTTTTTCACTAAGTGTTGAACATAATCGGGAACGGATATTTACAATCGACACTATGCACGAACTATACAAACATAACAAACACACTTACATTATTGAAATTTTGATTTCAAACTATCACCAACGAGTCGTATACATTTTCACAACAACGAATTACAAACTTAAACGTTTAATAAACACTTTGGACACAACATTGGTTGTACGAACACTAGCATGGATGATTAGCTTAGACATCCACATACTTATTAAATCTCATACGTTTAGGACGTTAGGAGATTTCAGACTGTACTTGGGCTTAGGTTTGCTAGCACTCGCACGCAACTTAACTTGACAGGTGAGTTCACAGCCCCTACATTTACTGTTTTAACTGCTTTGAACAGGGGTGGAAAACATAGTCAAACGCTTTTACATACATGATTGTATACTGGTTTTACTCGAACGATTAGAGCACATTGAAACTGTTAAACTGTTACACAACTAATGTTTATGAAATAACGTTTTCATACGACAAACCATTACAAACGGGATAAACTATACTTGATAAACCGGAGAACAACCGGTACTGTTTTGAAAACGCTGGAGAACGACCAGCAACACCATTTACTTAACTGATTGAACTATTAAAAAGTCCCTACTGACATGGGCACAAGCAACTGAAAAGTCCCTACTGACATGGGCACAAACTGTTGAAAAGTCCCTACTGACATGGGCACAAACTGTTGAAAAGTCCCTTCTGACATGGGCACTAGATCCTGCGAACATGGGTCTACTATTGTTATTAAACTGATGAAAAGCTCCTACTGACATGGGCACTGGGTTCCTACTGACATGGTCCCACAAAACGATTAGGATACTGATATTCCTACGAGACACAACTATTAGGATACTGATATTCCTACGATCAACTACTAGGATACCTACATTCCTACTATAACTTGAACTATACTTTTGGGCAACATCCCAACGAAACATATCTACTATTAGGATACGTGTATTCCTACAGAACATACTTGAAAACAGGATACTGCTTTCCTACAACTACTAGGATACGAACTTTCCTACAAACAACTATTGGGAAACGTATTTGGTTTTACGAACTACACTTTTGGGTGACATCCCAACAACACTACACTTTTGGGTGACATCCCAACAACACTGTACTTTTGGGTGACATCCCAACAATACGTTATAAACAACCATGGTTTATCAAAACTGAACTTGTAAACCTAAAACATGTGAATTCACTCAACCTCGTTGTTGACTTTTACTATGTTTTACAGGGAATTAGCTGCGCATGTAAGAATCGCCAACACACATGGAGAATTAGGCGACCCGTGAAGTCTTAGGATGCCAACTTTTTGGAAACATATGGATTTCTCTAGTATAACTGAAACTGTTTTAGTCATATTCCAGAAATCTACTTTTGTAAACTTATTACTTTTAACTTGTACGATTCGATGAATCGTAAACTTTGTAATTAATACTTTTGGCATCTTAATATATTATGTTCTGTTGTAATCATATGCTCTGATACGTATGCATGTACCGTGTATTGTGGCACTCCCTATACTTAAACAAATGCTTCCGCTAAACAAAACCGACGAATTTGGGGGTGTTACACAAGCCATTGTACGTTTTTGTTTAACTGTTACAGATGATCACAGACTCGTGGATCAAATTGCAATGGTGGTGTACTCATGGGTACTCCAACAAGTAAGTTTGCTTATTCGTTATATATATCTTCGATACAATTTGTCTATTTATTCGATTTGGTAACAACGTATTCACGGAAGCTCAAGATGCATGTTATCCCGTATGGCTTCATGTGCTTAGCTTAGCTCTTTTGTCTTTATTACATGCTCCATAGAACCTTTTAAAATAAGATTATCATGTATACCGATACTTTTTTATATTATAATTGAATTTTTGCTTTCTCAAATGACAAGGATCAACTAATTAACAATGGATTATTAGTTATGAGAGATAACGTTTCTATTCTTTTTTTTCTAAATCCTTATGTTTATATCATGTATTTGATGGATTTTGATTTTTTTAATGTTCATAACATTGTAGGTTAGCCACTTTAACAAGAATATTAATTGAGTGGTTAAAACTTTAGAGACGAGTATAACTTTTAAACGTCTATGATTTACATATTGAACATCATATATAGTTCTAATGAAATTTAGTTGAATAAGTTCTTTGTTACTTCCGATTATATAAATAAAATTAACGTTGGTTATATAATTATAAATATGATTTAGATTAGATTTGCCGTGCATCGCACGGGTTCCTAACTAGTAAATATATATATATATATATATATATATATATATATATATATATATATATATATATATATATATGGATTGGATCTATAGGGAACTATGAATTTACAGAGAACCAAGGAATTTGGAACTCCCTATTCTACCCCTTGGTTCTTTATCCCGTCCATATATATATATATATATATATATATATATATATATATATATAGGTTCAAATGAGAACCAACTAATTGCTTAAACGATCGATGTAAGAAAATAAAATAAAATAATTGGAAAATAACTAGAAGGACCTCTTTCATTTAATGTTTTGGTAATGGTATTTCTCTGTTTCTTCTAAAAAAATCTATAACTTTGAAGGACAACTTGAACTTCAACCGGAAAAAAGCAATGAAGATTTAGACTGGTTTTATTTTATTTTATTTATTGATTTCTGTCCTAATTTTGAAGATCAGTTCACACTTAGATAATATAAGTAGACTCATTAAAAAATGTGTTATTGCCACAAGTTATTAATAAATTGATCATACTAAACATAAGTTTTTTTTTATCAGTCTTATTACTATATAATTATGTATCAAACTAAATTAAATGGAAATTAGAAAGGGCATTTGGTAACAATAAGATATATTCCCTCCGTCCCAAAATAATTGTCCAGTTTTGACTTTTTAAAATATTTCTTTTTCAACTTTGATCCTAAGTATTTCTTAAGGAGTCTACTTATATAATACTTAATGGAAATTACACCAATGAAAATACATTTAAAACCCAATCCATTCATATATTTTGTATCAAGTATTATATAACACAAACAAAAATATTTAAGGTCAAAGTTGAAAAAAAAAAGATTTCAAAAGTCAAAATTAAACAATTATTTTGGAATGAATGTATTATATATATTTTTTTCGAGTTTTTGACCAACTAATTGTATGGTGAAAATATATTTACCGACTGATTGTGTCTTACAAAATATATCCCCAACCCATTTATTTTTATCTTTTTCTATTTTATTATCCATATAAATATAAATGTATTTTCGTTTGGATTAAGCAAATGATCACCAGCTCAGCTGGTTGTGATGCACGGGGTTTTACCCATAGGTCTCGGGTTCGAGTCCTGTGGTGGTTTTTTCTAGGTGAGGCAATATATGGGTTGGTAGTGGTGGCACGATGATACTCCATTACTGACCCGCAGGTGTTATTTGCCGTTTCCAAAAAAAATTTCGTTTAGATTACAAACGGGACCAGCCACCAACTGCTTTCTGAGGCACGTACACCACCGCTAAAATAATTATATCTATTAACTACAGTAAAAACGAAGTATAACACTTAACATTTCCCGTAACATATTTTTGAAGCAATATTTGTTTGATTCAAAATACTTGTAATCAAACTATTACAGAGGCTGGACACGAAGTAATCAAATTAATCAACAAACCAAAGAATAGAATTACTAAAAAGCTAATAAACATGTACAAAAGGTCAGTCCAAATAACATTTAATTGAATGCTCACATACACATTCAAGTCAAGTGCTCCAAAACAATGGAGAGAAGTGCTCAAAATCAGATTCAATAGAGTACTACAAAACAATTTGCCTGCAATCAACATGAACTTTTTATACCTTGGTGTCATCTCCATGGGACGTAGCTCAATGTCTTCAACCTCTTTGTATAGATCAAAGTTACTTAGTTCCAGATAGCGACTAAGCATATCAAACATAATGGGGAGAGGAATATATTACAGTACTTTTCAAACAACTAAATGATATCTGCAGATTAACTTGATGTTGTGTCGTTGCTTATCGATGGATGTTGCATAATGGTTTTGATTAATTAGTTCATCAAATCGTATTCCTCATCGAACAATTAGAGTTTTATTTGGAGACTTAGCATAAGCTACACCATCTGGTTCATCACAAATCGCACCACCTAAATAACATGACAATATCACAAACATTGGTGTCATGCTTATCGATCTCCGAACCAACTCTGAATACACATGATAATTAATAATCACATTATACTATAACCAAAATTGAAGTGAAAACAAATAAAACTGAAACCAATAAGTAGATAACAAACTCAATTGAATACTAAAAAGATTAGAATCATCATTAATCTTTGTTTTTATACTGCAACAAATAGTAATACAAAAAGAAAACAACACCATAAGCATGTGATCAGATGCTTCCTATCAAATGTAAATATAAAAACTACACATTCTTCACGTAAAATCAGTCACCAAATCATTATTTTCTGATTAACAGTGAACTTTTGAGATGGGCATTGACGTTAGATTAAGACCGGTGAAGTTGCTTCGAGGAAGGTCGGCGACGGATGGAAGGGATGATCAGAGGAGGTGACGTTTGGGTTTCTTGATTTTAACCTTTTTTCATTAGTTTTAGTTTTTTATAATTTAAAGTAAAAAAGAAAATATGAGATATTATAGTTGGGTATATTTTTTGTAAGACACAATCAGTTGGTAAATATATTAACGCCACACAATTAGTTGGTCAAAAACTCGTACAAATATTTAAAATGATCAAATTGCATTGGTTTTTGAGAATCCCTCACGTGGGTAGTCCATATGGATGGATTTTAATCACCATGTCTCTCACTTTCTAAGGCTTAGAATTAATGGAATTAAAAAAAAGGGGTTACCTTTATTTATATGTTTCTTTAATCTTTAATGTTATTAAAAGCAATTAATATATTTTTGTATAATAACTACTGTACAAGACATGCTCATACATTTCATCTCCTTTTCGTTAAAGTGGTGGTAGTAGCATGTAATCATGTATACATTTCTGTTTGTCAAGGAGCTTTTGAGAGCTTTTAGGAGCTTTAGCTTTTAATTTTTGAACAAAAAGCTCCTATCAAATTAAAAGCATTGTTTGGATGCAAAATTTAGAGCTTTTAATTTGTTTCAAAAGCTTGAAAGTGAAACGCTCCTGCATGTAGCGTTTGAAAACAAGCTGTAGCTTTTTGGTATCCAAATTACTCAATTGTCCTCATAATTAATTTGGTTTCCTCTTCTATCTTTATTGCATGCGATTCATATTCCATACCTATCTGCTATATTAATTTGTATAATAATACATTTTTCTTCAAAAGCACCATTGCACCAAAATAGAGTGAATATTTTACTACTCATTCTAATATATGTTTATTATTATTATTATTGTGATGTGATAATCAGTGAATATTATTTGTTTAATTTGTTTTTAATTATGTGTATTATTATTTTTTATATCGATGTCCTTTTGCGTCATTTTACACTTCAAAGTTATAGCTACAGCTAGTTTGCCAAACAGTATTATAATAATAAAGATACAACTTACAGCTACAGCTAAAGCTTACAGCTACAGCCTGCAGCTTACAGCTACAGCTTGCAGCTACAGCTACAGCCTACAGCTAGTTTACCAAACATACCCCCAGGGTAAAATCAAAATTATTTTTTCTTCTTTATAGTTTTGAGGAGGCAAAATTATAAGAATTTCATTAATACCTTAAAAAAAATTATTTTTTACGAACTTTCAAAATTTTTGTGGGGGCAGCTGCCCCCGCTCTGTTTGGGTGGTGATATTTTCATGACAACCACTATTTTTGATAAATTTATCACAATTATACATTAAGTAGTTGTATTGTACATACAACTTATGTACATGTATGATGGATTTATCTAAAATAATGGTGTAAATATTAACACCCATATATACAATTTTCTTGTTACTCTCCTAAAGTTCATATTTTGCAGACTAAAGAATTAGGGTGTGGTTCGAGGGAGGAAGCCAAAAAAGGAGAGAAGTGGACGGCAAAAAGATCACAGCCGTCAATTTCAAAAAATAGATCTAATCTACAGATAAAAAGGACGCGGTGGCATTTTTGTAATTAATATCAACTTTTTGGATAGCTGCTGCTGCTATTATAATGTTGACGAAAAAGATGCATCACAAAGTAAAATTGGTACATCACATTGCAAAAACGGTGCATCAAAGATTAAAAACATGATGTATTACAGAGTAAAAATGGTGCATCATAACAGATATTAATGTTCATCGTAATAGATAAAAATATGCATAAAGATGGTACATCACATTGTAAAAAAATGGTGCATCATATAGTAAAAACATAATGCATTACAAAGTAAAATAATGGTGCATCATAGAAGATAGTAAGGTTCATCGTAATAGATAAAAATGTACATACATCACATTGTAAAAAATGGTGCATCAAAGAGTAAAACATAATGCATTACAGAGTAAAAAAAACTGATGCATCATAGCAGATTTTAATGTTAATCATAATAGATAAAAAAAGGTGCATCACAGCTTCAAATTAAAATACTACTCGTCTCTCACAAAAATGAACAAAAACATCAACTAACAATATCCTTGATTCAACAAAAGGTTAAAAAATGATAACAAACATTTTAAAAAATTCATTTTTAAAAAATTTCGTTTGCCGTTCATTTCCGTCCAAAAGTGGACTTCCGTTCATGAACCAATGCCAAAGAATTATATTTAAAAAAATGAATTTTTATAAGTGTCTTATATATTTTAGATTATAGGATAATAATAAAAATTCAATTAAAGTGGAATTCACGAATGCACGACAAATTAACAATGTGTTGACAAAATGATACGACTGATTAATTAAGTAACTTTAGACTCTGGCAATTTCAATGATAAAGATTCAAGTCAAATATAGAAAAGAAAGGAAAGATGAAGGAGTAGGTTAATCAAGATTCAAACATACTGATTATGGGTTAGAAAAAAATTAATCTAAGTTGAAAAACATGACAAGATGTATATATATCATAATGCAAATGAAAAAAATTTGACTTTTGTGATTCCAAAAAGCAAAAGAAAGTGCAATTTGATATTTAGATTAGATTAGATTGTGTCCTCTGAAAAGCAATACATAATATAATGATGTTTAGTGTCTCCTACTTAAGAACAAAACAATAGAGAAGGAGGTGTAATCAAGAGTAATAATCAACTAAAGCGAGTGATTAGTGGGTTAATTAATTGGGCATGCATGAAATGAACCTTTTAGCCCATCTTTTCATGTCGCCGGTTGAGCCGGCCGGTGGGTCCCTGACCGGAGCGAACATCCGGTTTACCACTCACTACTCTTATCAGTACTGTCTTCATTTACCATATATCATTCAAATCATATGGTGTTGGTGGTGGGGTCTTCTTATTTATATACTACTAAATCAATCTAGCAGAAAGACATCAAATATATCACTTATATAAGTACGTCTAGATACTAGTAATAAAAAAAAAAATCCATGTGTTCTCTTTATTATAAAAAAAATTGACACAAATAACTATTTGGAGGTGTGTTTGAATGGTGGGTTGTGATTTGTGAAGGAAGGATAATATGAAGAGATTTTTACCCAGATAGACGGTCAATGGTCCTAATTTCACTAAATGGACCTTGTCAGGTTTTTTTTTCCAAAATAAACGTACTTTTCGCCGAAATAGACCAATATGTAGGCGAATTCGGCGTATTTTTTTGGACCAATAAATAATTTCCAAGTGTCCCTAATTTTCGCCGGTCAACCTCTATTTCGCCGGTCAACATGCCATTTTCGCCGAAATTCACCAAACACATTTCGCCTAAAATCTAGCGAAATTGATAAAGTATTTCGCCGAAATCTATCATTACTTTAAAAATTTCGCCGAAATTGATAAAGTATTTCGTCAAAACCCAATTTATTTTAAAAATTTCGCCGAAATTGATAAACCATAATTTTCGCCGAAATCGTTTGATTCATACAATACTTTTCGCCGAAACTTTTATTTCTCTTTCTTTTATACTTTGAGATATACCTTTCGCCGAAATTGTTAAATTCACATCTCTTTCGTTATATTTTCAGATCTCTTCACTTTCCATCTCATATATTTTCAGATCTCTTCACTTTCCATCTCACAAGAACAAGAAGAACAAAATCATCTTTCCTTTCAAAATCATCTTTCACTCTTCACTTTTCCTCCTTTTTGATTGAAAATGCCATTTCAACAATTGTTAGGTTTAACCGCAGACACTTGAAACACTTGAGTTTGGGTTTGATTAGGGTTTTATTTGGGTTAGGGTTTTGCGTTTTATTTTTTGCTTCGGTCGAGGTTGGTGGCGGTGACAGCGCCGAAGGTTGTTTAACTTGAAGGTGTTAGTTGGTGGCGGTGACAACGGATTGTTTGTGGTGGGAGGGTCGGTGATTGTTTGTTGTGGCAACGGCGCTCCAAGTGGTGGCGGACGGTGGCAAAGGCTTGTTTGGTCGCAGATTCTCGGTCGGCAACACCATGGGGTTGGATTTCTGTCAAGATAAGGTAATAATTATCATTAAATTCATCTATATTTTAAGTTAATTCTGTTGCTAGGGTTTGTAAAAAAGGTGTATGTGATACAAACTATTATATAAGTTATCTTGGAATATAGAATGTGGTTTGGATTTGGATCATATAGTAGTTGTTAACAGAAAGGCTATGATCATGTTTGTATTGTTATTTTGATCAATTTTAAGAGCATTCATAGTAGGGTTATGAATGGGGTAACCATTGAGGGTGTCTTATGGTGTTGCCCTGGCCACAACAACCATATTTGAATTTTTAGGGAATTTTACTGCATTTTTCACCAACATTTCTTTAGCAATTCCCACCTGAAGTTGTCTCACAAACACAGAACCATGAAGCTATATATGGGTCACACTGCTAGGAAATAATTAAAGCATGACCTACGCAAGTTCTCATTAGTACAACTTATTAAAGTTCGTATACATACAAGTTTAGCAATCTGACGTTTTTGTATATGTAATCTGATGTTTTTATATTACAGCAATGTTCTATATTATTTAACTTATTATTTATGATATAATAAATTACTAACAAACCTTTTTAACTTCTTAATCATTAAACATTCTACAATATATAACTATTTTAAAATATAAACAGATTATATAATGTATACGTATATGGGGTTAAGTAATAATAAGTGATATTTATAAGTTCTGAAATACCACAAAGTCATTCATATCACTGCCTAATGTTTTTAATATTATTCATAGAGGAATAAATTATTATTGAAAATAGGAGGTTTGATATCACTGCCTAATGTTTTTCCAACTCTTTTATAATGTGGTAGATGTCCCTTTAGATGATATAGAAGGTGCTATTATGTTATGCCCTACGGCTAAAATCTTTGTCTCTATATTATAATTCTTTGTTCCTTATAAACAGTGCAATATGTTCTATGTCGATACTTTAAGATACTACATGACAACATGTATTTTCCACTCTTATATTTGAATCCTTGAGGCTTTGACATATTTAGTGCCAACACAGTTGACAAACATGGGTGCGTGTGCACATGTATTAATTTAATTATATTTATTTGTTGGCTGATATGTTACTTTTTTGGTGATGCAGCCATATTACGCTTCTGTCACCATGAGGAGTAGAATGAGTCTGTTGCCCAAGATGCTGAAAAAGTTACATGGTACACCTAGAGAACAACTATTTAGAGATACGTGTTTCGGCAATTGGTTGGACATTGTTGAAAGTAAATTTGAGGGGCGTTTGATTCATACAATACTAGAGAAGCAAGTGGAGTGTACGGATGGGCATTCATTGGAATATAATGTTGGGGGTCACTGCGTGAAGTTTGGACGAAGAGAATTTTGCTTGATTTCAGGTTTACGTTTTGGAACGATTAGCTGGGAGAAATGCAAGGTTAATACTACCCCCTTTCAGGTTCGAGTATTCAAAACAGACAACTCAGAGGCCGTTCACTTGGTTGACCTTCAGGAACTATACAAGGGGTCTGGTTTTGACAAGCTAGCCGACTTAGATGCTGTTCGTGTGTGTCTGTTAATGTTGTTGGAGTTCGTTTTTCTTGGAAACGGTGGTGACTTGAGAAATGTGGTCGACCCGCACTATCTCGAGCTAGTTGAGGATTTGAATGAGTGGAACCGTTTTCCGTGGGGATCTCTTGTATGGGTTATTACACACAAGCAACTTAAGGATGCGGTACCTAGTAGAAGGGAACGGCATTTAGAAGGACTTCGTAAAGATCCCGAGGAAAAGGCCACATATACACTGATGGGATTTATTTGGGCATTTAAGGTTACATAATTAATCAAATTAATTAACGTTTTATTATTGACTGTTAACATAACTTGTAATTGTATATTTTTTCTGTCATTTTAGATATGGATTTTGGAGACGTTCCCGGTATGCCGTCGATGGTGGAAACCTCTGAAGGACAAGCTCCCGAGGGGAATTAGGTGGTCTTATGATGTGACGTTTAATAAAACTGAAAAACATCTCTTCAACGGCCCGTTTGCTAACGTAAGTGCATTTATTTATGCTTTTTCAATACTTATTGGACCAAAAAGTAATATATATGTGCATATATATATATATATGCTAATGCTAATTGTAGGAAATGAGACCTCTAAAAACCCTTGAATTGCTTCCGGAAGAGACCAAGGCTGATTGGTGGATAGCCAGCGAGGTTTGCTTTGCGGATGTACAAGAAGATGTTGATGATAGTGATCCCGTTGATCCTGCTAATTTAAGGCCGCCTTCACCTCATAAGAGGGATGATGCTGCTACTGATGCAAGTGTCGCGAAGCCTCCTCCATCGCCGTCAAACTATCAGAGGGATGATTCGTCATTGGAGGAACGTTTTATGAAGTTACATCGAGAGCATTTGGAGTTACATCGAGAGCATTTGGTACTACAGAAGGCTTACACTGACCTACATAATTTTTATTGGCATTTGCATGCACGTTGTATGGTGCTAGAGGAAAAGGTTTGTTATAAATTTATATAACGTTGTTACTAGTATAAACTAAAATTTGTTAATTTTTTACCATTGGAGCGTAGGTTCTCCCCACGTATCAGAAACGAGATCCCGTTTTAGATGGTCATTTCATCTCCGAGAATGCTTATCCTTTCTTTCGGGCTGCTGATCCCGTGAGCCATCCTGATCCTGAGAGGCAACCCGATTTGGAAACCGATAACGTTGCTTTAGATCTGAACTTAGATTTGAGTTTTTTTTGTGAGGCAGAACAGGTGCGTCTGAGTATTATTTAACATCTTGATATGTCAAAATTGTTTTTAATTTGCATATTTTTGATATATTTTTAGACGCACGTTGGTCATGACGACACCACCACATGTGTGAGGGTTCACTCTATGCCGGAGGTATAAACTAACATCCTATGAATTGGTTGTTAACCCGTAAATATTGCTATTAAAATTGTAATGGTTTTGTTATATTTACAGGAGCACGTTGTTTACGATGACACCGCCATATGTCCTACTGTTCAGTCTTTGTCGGAGGTACTTACTGCGAAGGAGGATGAAGTTTCCAAAATGGAACTCGATGCCGTAATGAGAAACCTTAAAGATACAATGGTAATCGTGAATTTAAAGTTATATCTTGTACTGAAAGTATTTGAATTTATAGTTTATATATTTTTAATTAACCAAGTTGTGACACTTATAGGAGGGCACGGTGTTTGATACGGGGGGAGAGGCAACTATGATGGACGGGACACAACACCCAGATTCAATAGACACGGTAGATAATCTATAACTTTTTTTCCTCAAATTTATCTTTATATAACTTTATTTCCTTAAATTTATCTTTAATTGTATCATTTGTTGGTAAATATAGAAGTACAAAGACCTTCCAAAGAAGAGGCCCCCGAAGATTGGTAGGTTTGCAAAATCACCATTTGGTCCCTTACCGGACACTACTCCGCTTGCTAAACCCGATAAGAGGAAGAAACGTGCGGTATCGCCTGTGCCTAAGATGACACTTGAAAATGATATCCAGGTATCACCTGTTTTATTGACATTAGTTAATCTTTGATTATTTTGTTGATTTATAGCATTTGTCATTTTTAAAGGCCGCTAAACCCAAGAAGAAGAAGAAGAAAAATAACGATCACAACGTTCTGAAGGACTCGGCTGTTATTGTTGATGAAATCACCGACCCGGTGGTTAACAACGACACGGAGCCGGATTTGGTGAAGAAGAATGATAAGTCAGAGGTGCTTCCGTTTAGGAATGTTCCAGTATGGAACGAGGTACAATTTTTTGTATTTGATTCTTATAAATTATTACTATTTATCTTAATTTAATTTAGCGTCGGATAACTGGTGTAATCGGTAAAGTTGTTTCTTTTACTAGCCTTGATGATTTGAAGAACTAGAAATGCTGCCCGTAAAAAGTTTTTTGCATTACATTTGGCCTGGTATATTACTATCATAATATTACATTAACTTTGTGCTTATTATAGGATTTCATACGACCCCATGGAGATTATCCCTACCCTATGATGGATGAGAATTTTGAAAATTGGCTCAAGTCGGATGAATCTAAATCATGTACCCTGTCCGTTCATACAAACTTGTCTGTTGCTAGAGACTTTTGGTACACATTACTTTGCCGAGAAACCCCAGCCGAGGATAAAATAACCGAGGATTCAAAAACCAAGGTGGGTAAAACGAGGAAGGAGAGGACAGAAACCGGATGGCTTCATGATACTGTAAGTACCTTTTAACTTTAATGATGTTGTAAGAGTCGAGCTTTGTTGTTCCTGATTTGTTAATTTAGATAATATCATAAACAGCATATCCGAGCGTGGATCAACTACATGAACACGATTAGAGCACCTGATGCTGACTGGTGCGCGGTAGACCCTTTTTTTATCGACATCATCAGGTGGAAGAGACATCCTGTGTCAACGTATTATTCTGATGGTGTAGTGTTCCCTGGGAAGTGGAAAGACGTCAGGCGTGTAAGTTTATATCATTTTGTATATATTTATTTTCACGATAAGCAATAAACAGCACACTATAATTTGATTGCAATTTCAATTTTGAGGAACAATGATAGGAATTTAGTTAACAACTTTTGTCATTTTCATGTTCGCCCAACTTAACTTGCTACCCATTTTATCAGGTATTTATGCCCGTAAACGAGCCTGGAAAACATTTTAGCCTCTTGGAGTTTGAGATTGCAACGGGTGTTTTTACCTACTACGATAGCAAGCTCGACATCGACAGTCAAGGAAGAGTAATCAGAAGTAAGTTCTACAGCCAATTGGAGAAGAACCTACGAAAAAAAATTCCAAAGTTTTTAGATGCAAGTGGTGTCTTTACAAGTAAAGGGTTGAAGAAAGATGGATACACCATGACATTTGTGACGCATCCAAAACACCTCACCCCCCAGCAGGCTGGAGTATTTGGTGATTGCGGGATTTTTGTATGTATATTTATTTATCGCTTGGCGTTTAACAGAACACTTTACCTTCCTCCTGTAGATGGTAGACATGCTGGGTTATGGTATCGTGAGAGTTTAGCTAGACTATTTTATGGCTTTCTTGATCGATAGATTTCACGAGTGTTGAAAGTTTGATGGTTAACTGGTTTTGTTTATCAGTTGCGGTCTTTAGTGTCCTATTGTGGCCGAACTAAAAACAATTGACGACTTTTGCAGAAGGGTAGATTCTTTTGAATGGTTTATCAAGCTGAACCAATAAGATAAATAGGTTCTTTAGTGTTTGAAAAAATAGATTATTAATAATTTAACAACTACAATGACAAAAATGTACATCCTTGTAAACTAGTGAAATTATTTTCAAATCAAGTTAACCAATTTTCAGAATTTGTTTGCCAAACACTTTACACTAATTATTTACGTTTTCTAATCGTAATAATCAAAACAAAAAATCATTATCAGAACGCAATCCCAAACACCCCCTAAGTCTATTTAATTAAATATAGCAATTTAAACTATAGAATTATGATGATATTTTGGGAGGTGGAACATCAAAGTTTTTATTCTGAAGTAGTCTTTATTTGAAATGAACCAAAAGCATTACATTGACATCAACAAGGTAAGTTAATACACGCTAAAATTCATTTAAATCGACAGTTGGATATACGAAGTTCTGTGTTGACGTCAATGAGACACGACATTGACTGTTTTTATGGTCCTCGGCACCACATCGTGTACAGACTTTCTTGTAAACTTTTTCTCCCCTTGATGGAATACGCCCTTTACTTTTCGGTCTACCCGCGTTCCGTTTGTTGTTTAAGGGTGGTAAAACCCTTTGAAAGTTCTCCGGTATGACCCAATTAGTTATATCTCCAACAAAATTAGTTTCCTCTGCATACGTTGCCTTATAAGTAGCAATCGTGAACCAGTGTTTCGCAAATTGAGCACTTTCATTTTGACCGATCTCCTTCAGCACCGCTGTAACGTGACCACATGGTAAACCAGAGTGTTTCCATTTTAGACAAGAACACTCTCCTCTCTCCAAATCCACGTAGCAATCGAATTTTCTGTCATTCACTTGGAACCGGGTACGAGTAATTCCGTATACTCTCCACCGGGTCGATTTCAAAATTCTTCTATGCACTTTTTTTTCCGCATAAGGCGTAAGCACCTGCGGTACTTTTTCGTACATATCTGTTACGTACAACCAACACATTGTTATACATAAATGTTTTTAGTAATAGACGGCATAAGAAATGAAGTGTGTGTACCTGCATCTTCGCGTCTTTCGAAATACCATCTTTGTACCAAACCTCGGAAAAACTCCATTAACATTGTAATTGGCATTTTACGAGCTTCCCTAGTTAATGCATTGATCGACTCTGCACAGTTTGATGTTATGTAGTTGTAGCGATTAACAGGGCTATGAGCCCTAGACCACCTGTGAACACCCGCTTCAACAAGTTTGGCATGTGCCACTGGATCTACGCCAAGAAGTGTTTCCATCAAACTTTCGTATTGAGATATTCTATGAGCTTTGCATATTCTCCAAAACAACGGATCATGTTTTTTTGCCAAGCTCACATTCATCAATAAATGACGACAACATATCCCATGAAACGCGTTAGGGAACACATCTCGTATGCCTTGCGCGATGCCTGAATGCCTATCAGAAATGAAAACCAAGTCTGGAATTTCTCCTATGCATTGCTTCAACTTGATCATAAACCAAGTCCAACTAGCACCAGACTCACCTAGACACACCCCGAACGCAAGTGGCACAATCTGATTATTTCCATCCATTCCTACTGCAAGCAAATTAGAACCAACGAATTTCCCCTTTAGGTGTGCGCCATCAACTACTATTAAAGGTCTCAAATGATTAAGGAAACTTCGTATCTGTCATTACATATCAACATCGTATAAGTATCATAATACATGTAGGATGTAACTTATGGTATATGCGTTGCCATGTTGTTTGAAGTCATAGAACTAAAAAGCTTACCGAAACACCAAGGGCGACAAAACACATTTCGAAACGTCCGTATTGATCAGTCTTAATATCCGTAATTGTGCCTGGATTTTTCAACTTCAAGTTTAGTAAATAATATGGCAACTTGCTGAACGACTCTGCATGACCACCTCTCAATTTCTCCAAAGCGGCTTCCCTACCACGCCATGCTTGCTGATTAGATATCTTAATGTGATAAGTATCACCGATATCTTGAATTATATCTTTTGGCCTTAAAACTCGGCTGGGATCTTTCATCTTCTCTGTCAGATAATCGCCTATTACCTCTTTGTACGCGTTTCGATGCTTGGGCTTTATTTGAGTTTTTGAACATGTATGGACGTCATACAACGTCGTGACGCGGAAAGGTTCACCATGTTTAGCGCGAACCGTCACTATCTTCCACTTACATCCCTTATTAAAACATACAACATCATATCTTGATGGAGTCGAATTTCTTACTCTGTACTGATGGCTATCTTCTACTGATTTTTTCGCTATAACTGTCTTGCAATGTTGTTTGTCTTTAAACCACACACCTTTGGTTAACTTCACCGTGGTTATTCCGTCATATATTTTTGGTACCGTTTCCTTGATATTTTTAGAAGGTGTTGGTAGTGATTTTGGCATATAAGAAAATGTGTTTTTTTTCCAATCGTTCGGATGTATGTATTCTGCATTACCATCACCTTTTCCATCTTCTTCGTCACTGATAAATCCATAATCAGTATCACTTTCTTCTCCACTATCTTCTACACATTCTTTGCCACGATGTTGACCATATTCTTGGCCTACATATTGCCCCCCATCTTCTTCTGCAGTTTCTACTTTACCATGTCCCCCATCGTCAAGTCGTTTATGCGAGGTACCAACATCAAAACAGTATGGATTTGATGTACCGACTTCATCCAAAGATTTTTGTGAATTCATGGTTTCTAAAAAATTATGGGTTTCATAATTATAAATTTCATGATAAGGTTGATAATTTGTGTTGGAAGGTGCTTCCTGATATGAAGGCTGTGAGTTAAAAGTTGTATTTGTTCGGGGTTGAGGTAGCATTTGGGGAACATTAGGGTGTTGATATGTTTGACTGATATAAAATGGATGATGATACTGAGATGAATCGTTATATTGAGACGGCGTTTGATAATGAAACGATGGATCAGAAAAGTTTGGCTGTTGTGTTGGCTGCTGTGTTGGATAATGTAAAAGACTTGGATATGTACTAGGAAGTTGTAGCTGATTAGTTTGTCGGTTCATCGAGGGGTCAAGAACAAACAACTCTATTGGTCTTCCATTCACATTACGAGCTGCTTCTACAAAGAAGGAAACCTCATCATCATCGGTAATTTCCATTGGATAATCGTTGGGTGATAGTTTATACGATAAACGATATCCAGATTCCATATCTAGATTAAACTTCTTTCCCACATATGTAACTAACTTGTTGTAGGTAGTATTAGTGCTCAAATTAACACCACGTCTACCATAACTTGTAACAAAAATTACCTTAACAACTTCTTTTTGCGAATTCATTATCTTATTGTATGAGAGTAACTTATTATGTTGTTGTATTACAGTAAGGTATAAATTGTGCTAAAACTAATCGAAGTGAGAAAGGTTGACAATTCATTATATACACAAGATTGGATAATGAAAATAAATGACAATTCATAATTACGTTGAATGTTTGAATGTTTCCTACAAGTATTGATAGAATTCAATAATTTAGGCGAATTTTAGGTACAACTGATAGGACAAGTCATTACTTTATTTGGATTTACCGTACAACTGATACGACAATTTATAACTTAGGCGAATTTTTGGTACAACTGATAAGACAATGCATAAGTTAGGCGAATTTTCCGTACAACTGATATGACAAGACTATTCATTAGGTGAGATGTAAGTACAACTGATAAGACAACTCATAAGTTAGGCAAATTTTCCGTAGAACTGATAGGACAATTTATAACTTAGGCGAATTGTTGGTACAACTGATAAGACAATGCATGACTTAGGCGAATTTTCCGTACAACTGATAAGACAATTCATAAGTTAGGTGAATATTTCGTTCAAGGGCTAAGACAATTCATAGATAAAGCGAAAAGATTCAATTAACAAGAGACATTACATGAGCGATTATAATTAAAAACATATTAAACCATATATATAAAAGCTACATGACAGAAAATGAAAGATAATTGCGAATTGCATGACGTGTCAACATCGCTTTTCAGGAAATTCATCGATAGTAATGAGCGTTGCTGTCATCACTATCACAGTCACCGAAATTCAATTCAGGTTCTTCATCCATATATACAAGATATAACTCAATACCTTGGCAACATTCTTTTGCATGTTTTACTACTTTTTGCCAAGTTTCATCCGACATAAGCATACGAGCCCCATCATTTTCAATATTGCCAGGTTCACAATAGTATACATCACTAAAAGTGAAATTTATATTTTCCCTAAGATAGGAAAATAACTTACTGATATCAAATTGATTAACATCAAAATTGACGATTGTTTGTTTGACACCATTTTCATATGACTTATTGTCAAAACGAAGTTCCCCACCATAAAACACGGTAAGATCAATCAGTTGCATATTGTTACGAAAATAAAATATTATTGAAATAGAAAATAATTGGATGATGAAATAACGAGATATTTGTTGTGTATTTATAGTGATGTATTTCGTTTATTTGCATGTCAACTTTCAAGCGAAATATACAAACAACTGACATGACAAGTCATATGTAAAGCCAAATAAACGTACAAAACGACAAGACATTTCGCCGAAAAGCAAAAAAAACGTACAAACGGTTGAGACTGTTCATCTTGACAGCGAAAAAACGTACATTGTGACAACACTGTTCATCTGGAAAGCGAAAAATTCGTACAAACAAATATGACTGTTCATCTTTACAGCGAAAAAACGTACAAAATGTACAAGACTATTTGTCTAAAAGCGAAACATCCGTACAAAATGACATTACTATTATAAGGATAAGTTAGTAAAAGTGATTTTAGTAAATTAATTGCAAAGAGACATTGTAAGTAAACGTTTATGTGGTTGTTCGTTAAGAAACTATGAAGATCAATTATAAGTAACTAAGAAAAACAACGATTACATTAATTGAAAATCTCGTAATTACAAAAGTAAGACCATACATTACATGCATCAAGTGACCAATTAAAAACACGTTAAACAATAATTAAAAAGCTACAAGACAGAAAATGAAAGATAATTGTGATTTGCATTACGGAGAGTACGAATAATTGGGAAAATGTCTTAAGTAATGAGTGTTGCTGTCATCACTATCATAGTCACTCTGATGAACATCAGGTTCTTCATTCATCTCTATAAGATATAACTCAATTCTTTTACCAGAAATCTGAGCGGCTTTTTTTACCTCTACCCAAGTATCATCCCACAGCAGAAAACGAGCACCATCAATTTCAATTTTGTCTTGTTCGCAATACAATGCTTCATCAAAAGTAGTATTTATTTTTTCTTTTAAAAACGAAAACAACTTTTTGAAATCATACTCGGTGACATCAATATCGAATGTTTCTTTCATACCATTATCGTATGCCTTATAGTCGAATCTAAGTACACCACCGTGAAACACATCAATTGTAACGAGCGTCGGTTCCATAGTAGTAGGGAAATTTGATAGCAAGCTTAAGTAAAGTGATCAATTAACGGGGATTAGTTTTGTGTATTTATAGTAACTTAGTCTTGTGTGCATTCAAGTTTAAAGCGTGAGTTGTTTGTACGTTGATTAGACTATTCATCTTTAAAGCGAAAAAACCGTACATTTTGCCAAAAATGTTCATGTGTAAAGCTAAAAAATCGTACAAAACGACGAGCCTAATCATCTATAAAGCGAAAAAACCGTACATTTTGTCACTAAATGTTCATCTTTAAAGCGAAAAAACGTACAATATGACAAGACTATTCATCTTTAAAGCGAAAAAATTGTACAATATGACAAGACTACTCATCTTTAAAGCGAAAAAACCGTACATTTACTAGTAATCAAAACTCATCTTTAGTAATCAAAAATTGTACAGTATGACAAGACTACTCATCTTTAGTAATCAAAACTCTCTATATAAACCATTATGATAATTAGTGTCATTTACTAGTTGGATAACAGTAAAGAACAATATGTATCAACATTTCTTTAGATCACCATGCAAGCGTAACTATGCTAATATATATCGTAAGGAAACTTATTTGTAATCAAGATGATAAGCCATATATTTATTTTCACGAGATACTAACTTTTTTTTATACAGGTCTTGATCCTCTTTTCTTCTCCATGAAACTTCACCACTATGGAACGTTTTCAACTCCCCCTAATAGGACTTACGAAGATGGTCTGGTCACTTACGTTGATTGTTTGCATTTATCAACTTTTTGTATCGCACAATTGGATAAGATACATTCTGAACTAGGTTATGATGACACTTCCGATAGATTCTACTATTTCAAGAAACTTAATGAAGGCTTGGATTCCGGACTCCATGAATTGCATGATGAAGACGATGAATTTAAAATGCTTCTAAACAGTCAAGGACCGACTAGACAGATTGAAGTTTACATCTCACGTACTAAAGTCACAACTAGCAACATGAGTAACGAAGCAAATGAGAATGGCCCTTCATGTTCGAGAAGGTTGTTTCATTAAGTTATTTGGTGTTAGGTCTTTGTAATATGTAGTATCAGGTCGTTTATCCTTATGTATTAAATAAATGGACTTTAAATAATATGTGTTTGCTTACCATGCCTACTTGAATATGAAGCTACAAAATATTGTTTTACAACATTTTTCTTAAAGATACATATGTTGTTTAACCACACCGACTGGCATAAATTGTCTCAACGAGATACTCCCTATAGCTAAGCTCAAAGACCTGTTGAGAGCATTGTAAATGAACCGGAAGACAATGTGCTAATTTTTCAACAAAATGACAAACATAAATCCCACAGCTAGAGCTATCAGTTTGTTGAGGGGACTCGATCCCAAGATACTGCAACTTTAGTTGTAAGTTATGCACTCGTTCAACATTTGCGTTACTCCAGTAATTTAGCTTGTCCAAAAATAGAGGAATGAGTGCTTGCAATTTATCGTGAATCCCGTGCAAGAAGGTTATCCTTGGGGTTGGTACCGTCGAGTCAAAAGAAATATTGCTGTCATAAATCTTCACATTCCAAGATATGAGGTCTAACTCAGCAAGCATCCAGTGTACACTGTCTTGATTCAATGGGAAAAGTACCTGCAAACCGGTGCAGGTTAATTTAAATGAAATTTGCACTTTTTAACAGAGTTAAGTTCATTTGTTTGGTGCTTACCCTGTCAAGAGTCCACCAAGCAGGACAAGGTCCCTCGGTGCCATTAGCCAACGCATATATTCTATCATAATCATGCAATATGTAATGGAAATCGAAGGGAAGGATGCCACACCGTTCATCCTTGTTGGGTGATGTCGCGACCATATTTGACCAAATGTCAATGTGCTACAAGACATCGGAAAATAAATGACTACACATTACATATATAAAAAAAGGACGACAAATTATGACTGTTCAAAATTGTGCACAAATTACCACAAGAAATGGTGCACCAAACTACTAATTATTATGAACAAAATAGAACAAGAAATGGAAGAAAAAAACAGCAGCTGTAGTTATATTAAGGAAACAAACAATTGAAGGCCTGGTATCATACCTCTGTTTCTAGCCAACCATCCGCACGTACGTTAAGAAGCCTACCCCAAAAGTCCAAATTCAACCCGTAGGGGTAACCTGTGACAAATAAATAATGGTCGCTGGGATGTCCATTGTCAACACCACGTTGATAGAACTCACGTGCCGTGGTTTCAAATACAGTCTCACGATTGGGGTTTGTAGATCGTAGTATTACTTTCTGTGAAGTGGCACCGCCATCCTCATCGATCATTGGCTATGATTGAAAGAATGAATGATGTTAAAAGCTAGCAGTTAAAAGCCATTATAAATATGGAAAAATTATACTCACTTCATCATCATCATCATCATCATCACTACTTTGAAGAAACCTACGTAAATCTTCGTCTGTCACCTGGTTGGCTGTTTTTTTAAAAAGCAATTCTTCCATGGTAAGCAATGGTTGGTCTTTACTAAACATCGTTTCTTCTTTTCGAATAAACGGTTGTTCATTGCTAACAAATGGTTGTTCCTCAATAAACACCGTGTTTTCCTTCCTCCCATCTCGCTGTTTGTTACTTATAATTGGTTGTTCATTAATAACAAACGGCTGATCATCAAAAAATAATTGCGCAACCTCTTCTTCGGTAAGCTCTAAATCATACATATTATAATTCGGATATGCTTTCTTCCACAACACCTATTATATATAACAATATCAAAACAGTGCGAAAACACATTAACCTTAAATATATTCAAAGATATGATAGATAAAATACCTCAAGTAACTCCGCAATATTAGCAAAACGCCTCTGTTGCTTACATTCCACGTAACCTAATTGGCTCCCTTTTTGCATAGATTCCACAATGTTGAAACGCCTTTCAAACTTAGCCAATAACGAATCCACCTCAAGGCACCGTATCGTATCCTGATACCAGCCCCTTTGACTCTCAAAATATGTCGCCTTAATATCTCCCGGTCTATATTTCGCCTAATAAGTGTACAAGGATAATTTCGGATCAAAATAAAACAACAAATAATTCAAATAATTAACAAATACTAATCTCTGATCAAATTGATTTCAACATATACCTCCGTAGACTTCTTATCGAATTTCACACAAATTGACCAATCATAAGCTTTCTTTTGGGTCCAAGCAATACCTCTTGGTACTGGCAAAATTTTATCTTTCTCATGAAACAATCCGCAGCACGGTAACACTTCTAAAATCCATATCTATTAAAGAAAGTTTTACAAAATTATTACACACACTTATACGGGAACTTTTAACGGTGAATTAAATAATAACTTTAAGATTCACTACCTTGAACGCAAACATGAAACCTTTAAGTGAATACGTTGGAGGTCTTTCACCCTTTGGATCATACCTTATTCTGGTATTCATATCCACACTAAGTGACTCGTACGTGCGGCGCCAAATGTACGAACCCCATGGAAATTTATCCCACTCATTTAAATCTTCAACCAACCGTAGTAACTCATCGTCAACAACAACATCGTTATCCCCATCAACAAATCCAACTTGCAAAAGCTCTAATAGACAAATTCGCACAACATCCGTTGGTGTATACCGATTAAGTAGGTGGGTAAAAGTGTGATGGAGATCACGCACATACACGTTTTTGGTGACAACCCTCCCGTTCCCAAATACTCTCTGTCTAAACGAACCCCCTCCAGTTCCAGGAATTTGCGGTAAAACACCAAACTTCATCCCAGAAATCAAACAAAATTCCTCTGGCCCAAAATGTAATGTTTTACCAGCGACATTAAAAACCAACTCCTCTTTACCTTTATTAACCACAATAAGGTTTAAAAGCATGAAATGTAGCAACTCAGGTTGTAAACTACAATCCTCCGTATAAAACCATATTTGACCAAAACAAGTTTTAGAAAATAGTTTATAACATCCATCTCTTTCCTTCACCTTCTTCTCTATATCTCGAAGGATATCAAATCTGCTCTTCACAATCACATCCGCATAATAATACTTACCCTGCATAATAATACTAATTTACTAACTTGTATACCGTAAACTAAATTGAATCCAACAAATTTTGTTTTGATAACTTACTCGATACATTGTTGATCTCATAAATGCTCTCGTAACAATTATTACACAAAACTACCTGAAGAAGATGACATTTAACAATGAAATTGGATAAGCGTCATGATGTACATTCTAGTAGCATAATGTGTTAAACTTGTACGTCATTTAGCTAAGTGGCTATGCCCATTTTCTTTAACTAAAAGCTAAGCAATTCGACCTACATTTAGCTAAGTGGCTATGCCCATTTTCTTTAACTAAAAGGTGAGCAATTCGGCCTACATTTAGCTAAGTGGCTATGCCAATTTTCTTCTACTTGTTTGCCTCCTTTCCATTTCTGTATATTTGGTCTTCAATTCATTCAAGTGAATTATTGGTTAAGTAGGAGTATATACAAAAAACACTATCAACAACAACAACAACTAACTTATACATATATATTTCAACTGTGAATCTTTTTTTTTTTTTAAACATGCAGACCAAATACCATTACCAAAGAAAAAAGAGTATACAAAATAGACCCATCCAACCAACAAAAACAAGGCTGCAATAAACTACACTCCAAATCACAAGGAGTAATTTCAACTGTGAATCTAACATAAAGTCACGAGGAACCAGCTTGCCACTTTAAAAAGAACTGTAAGAAAAACTCTAAAAAAGAACTGTAAGAATCAAACCTAAAGGAGATCAATCTTGCCACTTCTGGATTAAAAGTTGATGAACAAAAGGCTGTGGAAAGGGAGACCTGTTGAGCTTGGGGACCATTTGAAGATGCATACTGTGTATGGTAATTGGTAGGAGGTAGGAACCACAAGATCAAAACACACAATCAATGTTTGGGAAAAAGGTTACAAAAGGAAAAAGAGATCCACGAAATTTCAAAAAGTACGCTTTCACTTTTAGGCGAAATATGCATTTCGGCGAAATTTGCATTTCGGCGAAATTTTTATCACAATTTAGGCGAAATGTGATTTGGGAATTTAGGCGAAATGTGTTTGGTGAATTTCGGCGAAAATGGCATGTTGACCGGCGAAATAGAGGTTGACCGGCGAAAATTAGGGACACTTGGAAATGATTTATTGGTCCAAAAAAATACGCCGAATTCGCCTACATATTGGTCTATTTCGGCGAAAAGTACGTTTATTTTGGAAAAAAAAACCTGACAAGGTTCATTTAGTGAAATTAGGACCATTGACCGTCTATCTGGGTAAAAATCTCTAATATGAAATGGAATGATATATGATGTTTGTTTGAGGGATGCGGTCGTATCGGTTAAAACTTTTTGAGAATCAAACCCTCCAAATGAGGGTTTTCTCAAGAGAAATTTACTCAGATAGACGGTCAAAGCAAGTTGTTTTACTAAATAGACGGTGTCAGACAAGTTTTTTCGAAAGTAAACCACCTTTTCGCCGAAATAGACAAAAGTTTAGGAGATTTCGGCTAAAAAATTTGAACGAATTAAAGTTCACCAAGTGTCCCAAAATTTCGCCGGTCAACTTTGATTTCGCCGGTCAAACTAGCCTTTTCGCCGAAATTCAACAAACCAAAGCAAAACCAAATCGGTTACAAAATTCGCCGTACACTACACTTTAAAATTTCGCCGAAATACAAAAATTAGCTGAAAATAACATTTCGCCTAAAAATTAACATACGTTGTGTGTCTTTGTTGCGAAGGAGGTTTGTATTTTGAGAGTATTTTTAGGCGAAATATGATTTTTGGCTAATTTTTGTATTTCGGTGAAATTTTAAAGTGTAGTGGACGGCGAATTTCGGCGAATTTTTGTATTTTGAGAGTATTTTTAGGCGAAATTTGGTTTTGCTTTGGTTTGTTGAATTTCGGCGAAAAGGCTAGTTTGACCGGTGAATTCGAAGTTGACCGGCGAAATTTTGGGACACTTGGTGAACTTTAATTCGTTCAAAGTTTTTAGCCGAACTCGCCTAAAATTTCGTCTATTTCGGCGAAAAGGTAGTTTACTTTCGAAAAAACTTGTCTGACACCGTCTATTTAGTAAAAGAACTTGCTTTGACCGTCTATCTGAGTAAATTTCTCTTTTCTCAAACCCATGAGGAGAAGTGAGTTTGAAAGTGATACCATTCCCATTTCATCTTACTATCAATCTCATACTCATAGTGATTCCTTTAAGCAAATCAAACCTACCGGATATAATGATAATGAAGATTATATGAGTATTTTACATTATAACAAATATTTAGTACTTTCTCCGTTCTAGTTAAAGTGTCCTCTTTGAGTGGGTACACAGTTTTAGAATTTCCACTAACTACAATTTTTACCAATCATATATCATATCTACCCATTAAAATCTATTTTGATTGGTTGAAATATAAAGTGTACAATTGTTTTGGGACAACTATAAACAGAAAGGATGACACTTTGGATGGGATGGAAGGAGTATACAATGACATTTTACAAGATAGTGTAGATATTAGTGATACTAGATTTTATTAAATTCCAACCTAACTTACATGAGTCATTGAAATCAACACAATTATAATATACAAAAATGAAGTTAGTCAAACACAAACATTTATTACAAATGAACAATTATAGAGAGGTGGAACAACTTATGTTTATCTTTGAACTCCTAATTTCTGTGAGCATTTTAAGGTTCAAACTTAGAATGGTTTTCTTAGAATATATAGTTTATAAGATCAGTTTGTTTGTCTTGGTAGCGCAAATTGTCTTCTTGGACACCATCGCATAAACTTCCATTTAACAATATGTTAATTCTCAGATATCTCATGCAATCTCTATACAATTTGGACCATTGCATTGCATGGGCGACTTACTCACAACTGGAATCGACTGTACAAATAATACTGAAAATGGTCACACACACTTGGTTGAAACCTTTAAAGAGTACTCAATAATCACAATAGTATAGTAGCTAGGTGTTGAGAACCCATGGCTTCCTAGCATTGTTTATTTTAGCCTTTTAGGGAGTTTGGACAAGCAATGTGGGGGACAAATTCATGCAGTAGTTTAAAAAGATAATGATAAGGAAACATAGGCAAATATAGTGTGCCAATACTATGGTCTTTGTAGTCCATTATTTATCCCAATACAAACAGTTTTAAAAGAATTGGGACCAACCATATGTTAAGTTGTATAATTATCTTCATTGTCTCCATGGTGCTATTACTTTTATAATCTTAATCTCAAAATGGTCCTACAAACAAAGGGTAGCTAAAAAAGGAAGGGAAGTAATGTGTCATGTCTCCCCCTCCATTCATTCATCAAGAATTGGACCAAATTGAAGTGAGAATAATTGTGTATGTGTGTTTCTTTCATCATGATACATCATCTCTTTTGGTTTACTTTTGCCATTACTATACACTCATGATGATCAATTTATTAATTAGTTTGCATGTTATGTAAATGAAACAACCATATATGCATGTATGCGAAAAGACAAGTTTGCCCGTTTGCCAACAACTTGTCCACCCATGAGTTTTAATTAGGCATTTCACATTAGTTACGAGTTGAGAATCCGAGTACGAACGCTCAATCAAGCTGATTCTTGGATGGCCCTGATGATACAGTCTTAAGATAGCAAATAATGAAATTTGTCAATTTCTGATTAAAAGAAGTAATCTTGTTTCCAGAAATTTGGCATTATTTTTGGCTTAGCTTAATGAGACAGAGGAGGCCAGGAGAGTGTCGAATTCTATCTAATCTTGACCTTTAATTTGGAAGCATGTTTTATAAATTAAGCAAAACACAGTCCTTCAATAATTATTGTGGGGTTAGTCTCTCAACGTATATACTAACAAAAGAAAATTCATACTGTACCAGAGCTAAATTATTTGTTCATGCTATATTAGTAGTGCCATAACGGGTAGGTAGGTAACAGTTCAAGTTCAAAGCATATAAATTGTAACGCCATTTGAAACAGCCAGTTCAGGTCGACCCGAAACACTTTGTCCTTAAATTATTTGAAAATCTTCCTTGGGCAAATTTCTACTCATTTGACTACGTTTTTTTAATTTCTTTTCTTTAATTACACGTTTTACCCGTTAAAACATGTGATCAACCCATCCATAAGTAAATGACTAGATATTTGGCTCGGTACAGTATATTACTTGTAATTGTTAAGAGTAAGCTGAAGTTATTTGGTTATGCGACTCAGAGTAAAGTAAACTACATTTAAAGTTTAAGCTGATTAACGATTACCCGAATGAAGTTGTTACTAAACTGCTGATTAGTCAGTGGCAACACATAACATTACATATAGTTGAGTCAAGTAAACTGCATCTTTGCTTACTTACCAGAATAGATAATCTAAGCTAGGTAAAAGTGTATGAAACAAGTGTCATTGAGGCATCATATGGATGCAGAAAAAACATGATCAGGACAGTGCACTTGCAATTAGTTGTTGACCAGTGTAAAGTATTGACAGCCTTTGTATGCCCATTAAGAATGGTGGACATCCTTACAGATGGTGGGCCTAAATTTTTATAGCCCTTTGTTAAAGTCATCAATTATGATATAATTGTCTCCACTTATGCATGAATCTAAGATGCATTTATGAACTGGGGATGGAAAATATCATAAGTTACCTCACTGACACCTTTACTTGAATCAAATTATTGAGTATAGTGACATAGTCCTTAGTTAGGTTTATGCATAAGCTTTAGAAATTTTCATCTTTTAAAAATTTAAATCAACTTTTATGACCTCAGTTTGGTGACAAAATCTTTCTGCTCTGAATATAGAATTGCAAGATTTCTGATATCAGATTTTGTGCATTTTGCTTACATGCAAAAGTTTCACATGGTTCTTTAGGAACCTTGATGGATTCGGGTTCGCTTGGGTCTGGCCAGAACATGTTTTTCATCTGGTTTTGGATTTTGGAGTATATTAAATGCAACTTTAACTAAAAATGATATTGAACATGTTCAACAATATTACAAATGGCAAAGATATATTGGTTAACACTCAACGGAGCCTCAATCCACAAACCCAAATAAATTAACAAAAAAGCCCAAATCAACCCAACTTTATCTATATAGATTATCATAGATAAAAATTGCCCCTGGGCCTTAGGGTCAGAACTCAGAACAAACCCCCACCTGGCCACCAGTGCCACCACAAGTTTGTTCAAAGTTACTTGTTTCAAGTTCATTTGAATTAAATCCAGTGGCCCATCTTGTTTTACTTCTTTTAGATAAGCATGGCCCATATAACAGATTTTTTTTTTTTTTTAAATTTCTCCTCATTCGTAAAAAATGTCAAATTTATTTTTCGTAAAGAAGGCCAAATTTATTTTTAGACTTAATATTCAAATGTCCACTTTTGATTTTTAGGGTGTGTTGGAGTTGGGAGCTGGAGCTGGAGTTGGTGCTGGAGCTTAGGGCTGGAGGTGGGGCTTGGACTTCTATTCAAAAGCCACTTCAAAAAGCTCCCACTTCAAAAAGCTTCTCGTTTAAGGGCTACTGAGAGCTTATTTTTTCAAGAAGCCCCATATTTTTAGGCTGTCAAACAAGGCTTATGGCCGGGGATTATTAAAAATAAAAGCTCAAGCCCCTAAAAGCCCTCATAATCCCCTCATCCAAACACACCATAATGATAAAGTAACTTACCCCGAATTTACATTTTCGCAAAAACTGATTCATTAATGACTTTAAAAAGTAAGAACAAGACTGTCATTTTTTTTTTACACAAAGGTAATCGTTATATTTCCCTAATTTACATTTTCGCAAAAACGATTCAGTTATGACTTTAAAAAGTAAGAAGAACACTATCATTTTTTTTCTTACACAAAGGTACTCGTAATATTTCGTTTTAGAACTTTTGTGTAATCTGATTGTAAACGATAGTAACATAACTAGGGCTGTCAATGGATTGGATTCGATCCAAATCCAATCCGATCCAAATCCAATCCGATGATTTATTGGATCAAAATATTGATCCATCAATCCAATTAGTGATCCATTAAAAATATCCAAATATCCAATTATACCTTTGGATCGATCCATGATCCATCCGGATCGATCCATTAATAAAAAACAAAAAAAATTGGACATCCCCAAATTTATTTCCATCTGCGAGAGTGACGACTGATGAACACCACACAGGCTCACTGCTCTGCACAACTTTGCTATCTCCGTTTCAATTAATCGAAAGTATACATATAACAATTAATCGGAAGTATACACAACTTCGCTAGCTCCGTTTCACTGCTCTGCACAACTTCGCTAGCTCCGTTCATCGCTTGATAATCTTCAAATTAGGTGAATCTGGCTCTATTTCAATTAATCGGAAGTATACAAATAACAATTAATCGGAAGTATACACAACTTCGCTAGCTCCGTTTAACTGCTTTCATCGCTTGATAATCTTCAAATTAAGTGAATTTGGCTCTGTTTCAATTCATCGGAAGTATACAGATAACAATTAACAAGCAGCTTGATCTGTCAGTTGGAAATTGAAATCCAGAGTTCGAATAATGATGAAGTTGAGGATCTGATGTAAGAGGAAGAGATAGATATAATCAGTTATATGAATTTACATATATATACATATATACGGACTGTATTTAATGTTGTTAGTCATAAGTCTAAAACTAATAAATAACATGTAATGTTAATATATAAATATAAATAAATAAATAAAAGTAAAAAAGTTAAATGGATTGATCCGGATCGTGATCCGATCCATTTAATTTAATTGGATATGGATCGGATCATGATCCATTCGTATGGATCATGGATCGGATCATGATCCATTTAAGTTGGATCACTAACGGAGCAGATCAAAATCCATCCATGTCCATCCATTGCCAGGCCTAAACATAACACTAGTGCAGTCGGACTAGCGATCATTTCCTGTAGAAAGGGAGTATGGATTTTCTGTAGAACTTTTCCATTGGAGAAGCAAAGACCTTCCCACCTTATAATCTTTCCTCTTTTTGATTACCACCAGTAACATTTTGGAGATATATTTGTATTATACAGCAATATATCTGTCGATTTTCTTTCTAATTTAAGCCAATTAGAGGAAGCTTAAAACTTATAAAAAATGAAAAAATTGGGCATGATCAACAAATTCAATTATGTATAACATTCATCGTTAGAAACAAACAATCAAATGAAAAAAGTATACAACAACATATTAATAATAATATCAAAAATGATGATTATTATTAAATTCCTGTTCTAAAGCTTCTTCTAACAAAAACTCGGATTGTTCCATCAAATCAGGACTTAATCTAAACATAAGAACACAAAATTCCATCTGATTAAGCGCGCCATCTCCATCATAATCACCTTCTTTCAACATACTCATTAAATCACCATCGCTCAAATCCTGTAACCCTAACACCGAAGCATTCTTCTTTAAGCTATCGAAAGTGATCACGCCTTTTTCGCGATCCATCAGCAACTGAAATCCGTTACATAATTCATCGATTAATCCGTCGCCGCCTAATTTATCGGCCATCAGTGGTAAGTAATCTTGAAATTGAGATTGTTGAGTGTTAGTTGCCATTGATCAAAGCACAAATATATTATCTAATTGATTGATACTGATAAGAATTGGATTGAGATTGATGAAATAATTGTATTGTATTGTAGAAATATATATAGATATAGATATAGATAGATACAGGGAAGGGAGGTGGACGGTGGGTATAAAGAGGTTCCCGGAAGAGAAAGAAAAGCCATCAGAGGACAGCAAAGCAGTTTAATTCGCGTATTTTTAGTTTCCAGGAAGCTCTGTTTTATGTATTTTTTATATATTTTAATATTATCTTTAGTATTTTAAAATTGTAGAGGAAGGTGAACGGTGTCGTTTGATATGAGAAATGGGGGGCAACGTAAGGTGATGGTCCCCTCGTATTTAACACACGGACCGGTTCTAGATCTTTCTGCGTCCAAGTAAAATTTAAAAATTATATAAAATACTCGTTTTTAGCATTTGTGTTTGGTCGTAGGGATGGCACCCGCGGGTCGTGGGTACGGATATGCCAAACCCATCACCCGCCCGCAATGGTTTTTTTTACCCGCAAACCCGCGAATACCCGCTAGCGGGTTTATTTTTACACCCATACCCGCGACCCGTGGATACCCGTGGGTCGCGGGTAACCCACGGGTTTTAAATAAAATAAACATTTTATCAAAATATCAAAAGATTTTATATAATTTTAATGTATAAAAATGTTTTAAAACATGTTCAAATTAATGGATCGTAATTTTAAATGAATTAAATTGTTAAAATTTAAGACATGCGGACTAATAGTTCGATAACTATCAATTTATTTAATAATTTTTTCTTGATCATTTGATAAGTTTGCTATTCGAAACATGAAAACTATACTTTTTAGTTTCTATATGAATAGTCATATTATATATTGTTCAAATTAACCATTATATATACATATATATGCAATAAATTATACAAATCCACATGTAGGTATCTATAATGTGTTTTATAAGTTCGCGGGTCGGGTTTACCCGCCGGTATAAGTCCATACCCATTACCCGCCCGCGACCCGCCAACGGATAGATGTTCATACCCGTAACCCACCCATGGGTAAAAATTCCACGGGTTTACCCACCCACGATGAGCGGGTACCCACGGGTCACGGGTTTTTTCTCGCCCATTGCCATCCCTATTTGGTCGACCTATTAGTACTCGTATTATTCTTTTCTATCGACCTATAATATGTTTACCAATAATTCTTTTAGTCATGATTTTGATGGAAATAAGCTCATAGACCTACAAATTTGATTAGGGTAAAATTTGTGCTTTATAAAGTTGCGTTTGGTTATCAAAATTTATTGAAATTTGATGAAATTAAAATCTCATTTCCATTACACACGGTGTTTGATTAAAGAATAAAGTGATTTGGAAGTAATCAAATTCTTCCGATTAAAATTTTTCACATTCTTTATTAAATTTGCAATTCATTTGATGAATTTCAATTTCTTTGAAAAAATTCTAAATCAAACAGAACATAAGAGTTTGTCCAGTTATGAGTTTGGATAAATGTTTTTTTTAATTTTTATGATGCAACATAAAAATCCATTAGATCCCTAGAAGTAGAACCCATGAATGACCTTGGTTTTTTAATGTTATCAAATCATGTACTATAATTATAGATGTTGTTGTACTTACCAAAGTAAACCTTTCCGCACGTTACAAAATAGTGGCAATCAACTTTAGACCATTAATAGGACTTTTAGCTGCTGCTTTTTTTATTTTTATTTTTTTTACGGAAATTGGTCTAATTTTGATCCGGGTGAAATAGGGATTGTATTGAGGGGTGCTTGGCTTAGGTTATTTTTAAGTATTTATACCTATTTAAAGAATAAATAGGTGATCATTTACTTATTTTTAAGTACTTATTACTTGGTAAATAAGTAGATAAACAAATTTTATAAAAGTGTTTGAATATGCTTGACTGATGTCAAAAACCCCTAAATCGGATATCATTTCATCACAACATCGATTACACTCGATGAAGGGAAATTAAAATTCACAATTATTAATCTATGATGAAAGCTAACTATATATGTAACTAATTGCCACTTGAAAGTTGAAACACACGAAATAAATGTATTTGAAATTTGAACTCAGTTCTTAATTAGGCCAACACAACCCATTGAAAAGTTGAATAATTACGTCTTTCGAAAGTTCAGCCCTACCTTATTCTTGACTGCTTGTGGAAAATTAAAACTTTGAAAGTGGAGTGTATTTCCACATGTGAGCAATACACCCTTTAAGATCCAAGTCAAGCTGCCAATAAAGTTAGGTTTCCTGTAAGGGTCAGAAACAGTCACGTGGTTAAATCGCGTGTATATCTAAATTAAAAAAACTTCTCATTTATGGGTACCTGAACTATAAAAACCTCATACGGTTACTCGTTTATTGATCAAAAGTATTCAAATGGATATATTCACATAGGAACCTTTCAGGTTGATTTCACAAAGTTTATGAAAACTGATAGATGCATAATATGACACACTTTTAAGGGTTGAATGGAGTTACTAATAACAGATACATCGTCACAAAATATAAGTCAATAAAGTGGATAGTAGTTACAAGATTAGTAACATATATCATATATGATATGATGATTATTGTCTTATGTGACCCGCATCCTATATGTTCTGTCCTTTGCACATGAACCAACAAAGATGTACCAAGTAGTAGCTAGCTAGATACATCCATTTTCGAATCATGATTAATCAGTAGTCAAAAGTTTGTGGGTGGAATAATACAAGAAACCTCTTGACAATTCATCATTTTACTTTTTGTTAGTTCTTGATCAATATATCCAATTCGAATCATTTTATATAAACACAGTGATGCATCATGTGAGCTATTTTCTTGATCAAAGTTAATTAGACATCATGCCAGGCATCACCTTATTGTTTCTGTTGTGTTTTCTGTTTTTGCACAAACAGATGTGTTATGTTGTTGACACCTTAACTGTTGATGATTATTTGAGAGACGGTGATACGATAGTTTCAGCTGGAGGAGTATTTGAATTAGGATTTTTTAGCCCGGGTAATACAACTAATCGGTACGTAGGTATATGGTATAAGAATGTTTCTGTTCTTACTGTTGTCTGGGTTGCAAATAGACAAGTTCCACTAACCAACAAATCGGGTCTGCTAAAGCTTGTTCGTAATCCTACTTCAGCTCTTATTCTCCTAGATGGTACAAATAATACGATATGGTCTTCGTCTTCTAATACGTCGAATAGAGTTGCATTGAATCGTCCCATTTTGCGATTGTACTGTTAGACTCTGGAAATCTTGTAGTGATAGACGAAAATTACGATAATAATCCTGGAAGTTTATACTGGCAGACTTTTGATTATCCGGGTGATACACTATTACCTGGAATGAAACTTGGAAGAAATTTTGAGACAGGTTTGGAAACATATTTGTCGTCATGGACGAGTACAGATGATCCATCACCAGGTGATTATACTTATCACTTTGAACCTACAGGATATCCTCAAATCATCATGAGAAAGAATATGGTTAAGTCTGTTAGGCTGGGATCATGGAATGGTCTTGCATTTAGTGGAATGCCATATTCAAGTCCTGCAAGTGACGTTAGTTATACGTTCAATAGTTATTGATGAGAAGGAAGTTTACTACATATTTAACCTTGTTCATAAAGATGTGCCTTTATCAAAGCTCGGTATCACTCCTCCTGGTGGAATTGCACAGCGCTCCTGGGTTACACAATCACAGGGTCCGAGAGTTTTCTATTCCGTACCTGGGGATCATTGTGATAGTTATGCGTTATGTGGTGCTTATAGTACTTGTAGCATGTTATGCTATTGTTTGGACAAGTTTGTTCCTCAGAACCAAAAAGAATGGGAGGTTAATGATGGGTCTAGTGGATGTGTAAGAATGAGAAGTTTGGATTGCAAAAGTGATGGCTTTCGTAAGTATTCTGGGCTTATTTTACCAGATACAAGCTCTTCTTGGTATAACAAGACAATGAATTAGGATGAATGCAAAGCTGCATGCTTGAACAACTGCTCGTGCATGGCTTACGCAAGTTTAAATATAGATGGAAGTGGATGTTTGCAATGGTTTGGTGATCTGATTGACATGAAAGATCTATCTATAAATGTTCGAGATATATATGTAAGGATGGCTTCATCTGATTCAGGTAAAATTATTATAATAGCCAAAATTATGTTGATGATATATTGCACCATAATAAGTCTTGTTTATGTATTTGTACTTTATATTCTAATGCTTAACAACTTAAAATGATTCGAAAATCATATGGTTCTGTAATCGTCTAAATCCAACGAGAAGAAAGATGTGATTATTAAAGTTGCATTGTCCTTGCTAATTGGACCTGTACTTCTGTCGTTTAGCGTAGTCGTGTACTATTGGAAAAACAAAAGGAGATCACAGCTGAAGAAGAAAGGTGCAAGTGAGTCTCAGTTGTAAGTAGTTTTACCAGCTGATTCTAGTAACTGTATGTCATAATAATGAAATAAGCATTGTTAGGGAGACGAGGGAATATTAATGAGATGCAAACGGAAGATATGGAGTTATTTGAGTTACAGAAGATAGCCAATGCTACAAGGAACTTCTCGGTCAGCTGTAAGCTTGGAGAAGGTGGATTTGGCCCTGTTTACAAGGTAATAAGATACAAATTCTCTAGTAGAAAGAGTCTGTATCCTTTTGGACCTTTAAGTAACATGGGAATCCCAAATATATTCATGAACAATATCTATATGATAACGATACAGGGGGCTATTTTGACCCATTTACTCATGAACGGGTCGATATGGGTTATATATAATCTCAAACAGGTCAAATAGAAAGCTTTAGCTGGTTAAAGTGGTTAAAAGTCACTGAATTATTATAATGCACTATGCATACAACCTCCTAAATTATTTTTATTTAAAGGAGTTGGATTATTATAGTAAATATTAGTATTCTTGTTTTATACTGTATAATAATAATTAATGCATTTATGGTTATTACCCATTTGCAGTTATTACATAATGATCTGGCAGAGTTTTGATTATCCAACTGATACTCTTCTTTATGACATGAAGCTAGGGAAAGATTACATGAGGGGCATCGAATGGCAT
Organism: Helichrysum umbraculigerum; assembly: GCA_949592205.1. Classification (NCBI taxonomy): domain Eukaryota; kingdom Viridiplantae; phylum Streptophyta; class Magnoliopsida; order Asterales; family Asteraceae; genus Helichrysum; species Helichrysum umbraculigerum. Next base: position 388,126,618 of record CATIUR010000001.1, read on the forward strand.
CTATCATCATGGAAGACTAATCAAGATCCATCTCCAAGTGAAATCACGTTGGGCACCGACTTACACGGTTATCCCGAAGACAAACTAAAACAAGGTGCACTGGTCAAATATCGGGGTGGATTATGGACAAACTTAAGGGTTACTGGGGAATCTAAATACGACAAAAACTTGACTCTGATATACAGTGTAGTTATAACTGAGAAGGAGATGTCTTTTAAATATTACATTGAAAACAGTTCTCTCATATCGAGGTTCACCTTGAATTCTTCTGGGGAGCTACAAAGTTGGGTATGGGCAGAAGATAGTAAACAGTGGAAGCTAAGTTTAACATTACCGATAGATGTATGCGATACGTATAACATTTGTGGTGCTTATGGAACCTGCCGAGTGGATATGAGGGAACAGACTTGTGCTTGCTTGGATGAGAAAAGATTTGTGCCAAGAAACCAAAAGGTCTGGGACAAGGCTGATTGGTCGGGTGGTTGTGTTAGGCGAACACCGTTAGATTGCAAAAACGGATCAGATGACTTTATCAAGTACTCTAATTTAAAATTGCCAGACGCAGAGGGTACCTGGTTCAACATGAGCATGACTTTGGAGGAATGTGAAGCAAAATGCTTAAAGAATTGTACTTGTATGGCTTATGCAATTCCCAACCCCACTTTAGGAGGAAAGGGCTGTGTGATTTGGTTTAAAGATCTTATAGACATACGCGAGTATTCTACTAATGGTCGAGATATTTTTGTAAGAATAGCTTCATCAGAATTAGGTAAAAAAAATCACATGTTACATTACTGTTACATGCTTTCAAACTAACATCATTTCTATGCTTATATCATTCAGTTGCTTTATCGACTTCCAAAAAGAAATATGGAGCAAACATTAAAGTCATCTTAATTGTAATCGTTCCGGGGGTTCTTCTCATAGGGTTCATCTCGATATGGTTGAGGTATGTACGAAAAAAAAAGAATAATGAGCGACCAATGGAGGGAGGCAATGAAGAAGTACCATTGTTTAGCTTTACTACAATAGCTACTGCCACTGGTAGTTTTTCAAACGACAATATACTTGGAGAGGGTGGATTTGGAGCAGTTTATAAGGTAACTAATAACATTGTAATAACACGAAATTAAATATACAAACTTTTTTATTTATTTACCTTTTTAGATAGCAAAGATTATGAAATTACTCACATTAAAAATGGCAATCTTTAGGGTGTGCTAGAGGATGGGTTAGAGATTGCAGTTAAGCGTCTCTGCAGGAATTCCAACCAAGGAGTTGATGAGTTCAAGAATGAAGTCATTTGCATTTCAAAACTTCAGCATCGGAATCTTGTGAAGCTCCTTGGCTTTTGCATAAAAGGAGCTGAGAAAATATTAATCTATGAGTACATGCCAAATAAAAGCTTAGACTCATTCATATTCGGTGAGAATCATATATGCAGACCCACCTCAACTGCTAATATTGGGAACTATCTATACAGATAACTAACCGATCATGTTGGGCAGATGAAAACCAAAGTGTGCTTCTTGATTGGACGAAGCGCTTCAACATCATCAATGGAATTGCTCGAGGACTTCTTTACCTACATCATGATTCACGCCTAAGGATCATTCATAGAGATCTTAAAGCTGCCAACATTCTACTAGATCGGGATATGAACCCTAAGATATCAGATTTTGGCCTAGCTCGAAGTTTTGGAGGGAATGAGACCCAAGCAAATACACAAAGAGTTGTTGGAACATAGTAAGCCATTTTTAAACAACTTTTCCTTCTATTTAATTCAATTCAATGGTACATCGTTAATTTACATTCTAATGCGTGCAGCGGTTACATGTCACCAGAGTATGTAATTGATGGCCTTTTCTCAATAAAGTCAGATGTATTTAGCTTCGGCGTTTTGGTGTTGGAGATAGTGACTGGAAAGAGAAATAGAGGATTCATCCATCCCGAGCATGGAAATAATCTTATAGGACACGTAAGTTCTATATAATAATCCTTCAACTTGCTCAATGTCACATAATTAAGGGAAATTTTACAAGAAAGGTAACATAAAATCCATGATTTGTCAATACGGGGTACATACTAATTCTATATACTAACTTGCTTAATATATTTGAGATTCAAGTTTGCCAAGGAGTGAAAGTTTAATCTTCTTACATATTAAGGTCTCAATGAAGTCCATTTTTGTTACAAAAAATTTGTCTATATCTATCAATACTGAACATGAATTGAATATTATGTTAACTTTTAAAGAGAGAGAAATTAGTACATACCCAAATAATGGATCTTATGTTATAGTATTTTTTTTCCCTTCCCTATAAGGCTACAATTAATAAAAATTAAAAACTACAATATATTCAGGCATGGAGTGTATATAAAGAAGGCAGGTCGATAGAATTGCTTGATCCAAGTTTAGCTGAATCATGCCATCCAGACGAAGTTATAAGATCAATTGAGGTCGGGTTGTTATGTGTTCAACAAAATGCAGGAGGCAGGCCAAACATGTCCTCTGTGGTTCGGATGTTGGACGATGAGAGTGCAATGCCTACACCTAAACAACCAGTATTTTTCATTGGAAGGGATTTATTAGTAGCTGAATTCTCTTCTTCAAGTACTAATCAAGCAGGCTCAATCAACGGTTTATCTATTACGCACTTAGATGCTCGATAGGCAGCATTTAGTTCGCGGAATTAACATATAGATAGATATATAGTTTAATAAATTCATCACTTACACACACATCATCGTTGGATAATGGCAGAACATATATTTGTAGGATTAAATATTTAATTACTACCAATCAAGTATATGAAAGTAAATAACTAATGAAGCTGTACAAACTAGAATTAAAATTAAAACCCTAGCTCATAAGTAAAGTTATATACGTGGATGTAAAAAGTAGGAAATTGGACAAAGTTTTAGGTGATTTTTGAGTTTACCTTTCCTGAATTCGGGTGATCAGAGTCTTCAAGAGCCGATTGCTGAGTTCCGTCGATTGATCGTAGAAGATGAAGACCGTACAAAATGATTTTGTTCGATTAAAATTACTTGCTGATCTTTTCTTATATATATATATATGCTAATAAAATCAAGGGAAAAGTACACTAACTTTAAGTTAAATAACTCCTTCAGATCAGTAATGAGTATCATCGTGCCACCACTACTGACCCCACCTTTTTGCGTCACCTAAGAAGAAACCCTCTGGAGAGGCTCGAACCCGAGACCTCTCCATCATTGGGAAAACTCCTTACCTCACTCTTACCACTTGGGTAAGAGGTCAAGGATTTTGATAACAATGCTCTTTGAAGGCTGCTGTAAATAAATTCAAATATTAAATAACTAGTAATGGTAATGAGATTAAAATTATGTATGCGAATAGAGGAACTAATGATATGGTGTCATGTGTACAAAGAGAATACAAAACTCATTTACCCCTTAAGTTAAATATCTCACAAACAACAAATCGAAAAATTATAAAAATTGCACCATTAGATTCAGCGTTTGATCCTCTTCGATTTGCCGTCCATTAAGGCATACTTTCGACGAGTTTTTTTTTCCATTATTTTTAGTGGGTTTCACATTACTAACACGTGTGTTACAGTGTTGCGTTTAGGGTTTAGGGTTTGGGGTTTGGGGTTTAGGGGTTAAGGTTTAGGGTTTAGGGTTGGGAGTTTGGGGTTTCGGGACGAAACCCCAAACTCCCAACCCTAAACCCTTACCCCTAAACCCCAAACCCTAAACCCTAAACGCTTTATAAAACTCTAAACCCTAAATCATACTAAACCCTAAACCCTAAACCCTACTAAACCCTAACATTAAACCCTGCTAAACCCTAACACTAAACCCTGCTAAACCCTAACACTAAACCCTGCTAAACCCTAACTCTAACCCCTAACCCTAAACCCTAAATCAAATGTCTAATCAATCACTAACACATGTGTTACTAATATGTAAAACCCACCAAAAAAATGAAAAAAAAAAAGTTCGTCGGAAGTATGCCTTGATGGACGGCAAATCGAAGAGGATAAAACGCTGAAAACTATGGTGCAATTTTCATGATTTTTCGACTTGTCATTTGTGAGATATTTAATTTTTAAAAACGTGGATGAGAGAAAAAAAAGTGACACATGGCATATTATGGTTGGTTCCCCCATTCTCACACAAAATAAATGGTCTCAATTGAACTCTTCTCTAACTAGTAATGTTGCCGTAATAAGATGAAAGGGTTGTTTATACTTTTTTTTTTATCATTAACATATCTGTTTATAACAAGTGTTGTTTGAGTAAATGTAATTTTTTTTTTACCAAAAAGATGAAGTTAAATGATATAAAATTTGAACAAGAAAGGGCTATCTCAATTTCTATTGGAAAAAAATGGTGAAAAAAATATATATTTATCATTAAGTATCTCTTTTTTGTAAGGGCTTCAATTTTCTACCTATTTCAGAAACAGACATTCATTTCAGATTAAGTGAAAAAGAAACAACAATTTATCTGTCTGAATTAAGAAGTATATGAAAACAGACCATTAAGAAGAAAGTAAACAGGCCCGAAATTTGTGAATTATATTTAGTAAGTGATATTATGATTCATTATAAATATGGAATGTTTGAACTTCGTTAAATGTTTTAATTGTAAATTTAGTAGTGTTAAACATTGCCCTAAGGGCATTGTTTATCAAAACCCTTTTGATAATTGTCATCGAATTTTTTTTATTTATAGGCATATCTAATTAATCTATTAATACTACTCAATTAATTTAAAATTAAATGAGGAGAGAGTATTTAACAAAAACTTATCACCACTTTCAACTTCAATATTTCTCTTTTCAATCAATATTTTTTTAAAGTTGGTCGATAAATATTAATCAATTAAATAGATATGATACTTATAAATAAGGAATTCGGTGAAAAATCTTCATTTGTGCAATTTCACATAAAACATGTATATAACTTGATTACAAATTCAAAGTTCAATAACTTAAATTAAAAAACTTAAGGTCTTGTACTTTAAATAGAAATATGTGAAAAATATATTATATTTTTCTGTACTTTTCCTTAAAATAGAAAGACAACTTTAACATCAAGGACTTTTCATTATTATTACTAGTCGAGTACTCGTGAAATGCGGTCATAACTTATGCATACAAAATGTTGTTAAATCTATTATGGTAAAAACATTGTTTTACATACCCTTGGTGTGTTTTGCGAAACTAGCTCATAATTGTTTTACATTAAAGTTGTGTACTTTAAACATTGTTTTACTTATAATTGTAGCTGGAAACTGGTAGTTGAAGCTTATTTTTTAAGTTGGAAATTGGAGCTCAATTTCTAATAAATAACTGGAGCTTAATATGTAAATTGACATAAACAACTATGATAAATAATTTATAAGGGTTATTTATGCAATTTCTCTCCTAATAGTAGCTTAGTTTTTTTCCAGCGCTATTCCCTCCATCCCAGTCAAAAATGTTCATTTTGACTGGGCACAAAGTTTTAGAACTCTCAACTAAATAAAATCTTCACCAATCAAATATCATCAATAAGAAGTCGCGAGCATCATCAATAAGTTGAGAGAAAGAAGAATTAGATGGTTTGGACATGTTAGGAGGAGACCTATCATGGCGCTAGTTAGAAGAGTGGAAACTCTCACTGTCGATGGATCGAGGAGAAGGGGTAGACCTAGACGTAAGTGGGAGGATAAACTGAAGCTCGACATGAATGAGCTTCTCTTGACCGATGACATGACCTCTGATAGGAACTTATGGAGGATTAGAATTAGAACGGACGAGTAGAGGGTTTTAGAATTAATATGTAATTTTTATAGAGATATGTATAATTAAAAAGCTACCTGAAACCCGAAACCCCCAACCCTAAACCCCAAATCCTAAACCCTAAATGCTTTACAAAACTCTAAACCCTAAATCATACTAAACCCTAAACCCTGCTAAACCCTAACCCTAAACCCTGCTAAACCCTAACCCTAAATCCTAAACCCTAGCCCTAATTAAGCCCTAACCTAACCACAAATCAAATGTACAACCAATCACTAACACATGTAAGACTAATTTGTAAAACCCACCAAAAAATATAAAAAAAAAGTTGTCAAAAGTATGCCTTGAGGGACGACAAATCGAAGAGGAGAAAACGCTGAATTTTATGGTGAAATTTTCATGATTTTTTGACTTACCGTTTGTGGGATATTTGAGTTTCAAAAATGTAGGGGAAATGGGTATTTGATGAAAATGAGTGGTTGAGATTGATTGCTCTATTCTCACTCAAAATTGATGTACTCATTTGAACTCTACTTTTATATATATATATATATATATATATATATATATATATATGCACAAACCAAACATTAAATCAAACTTATTCATCATGTTCATAAGTAAAACAAAATGAAGGCAAAAGATTCATATACGAATACGATTAATTATTGCAATCGTAAAATACTTGATATAAACATTTTATGGCTTACAGAAATATTGATGTATATACTAATTGATGTATATACTAAAGTCATCGTCATCGTCACTTTCAACTATAATTTGTCTATTATCACTCAATACTTATTTAAATTGTCTCGAGAATACAAGTCGATTAATAACATATGTTATAAAGATTAAATTCCTTGAATTGTCATTTGTTAAATGACACATAAAAAAGCATTGACATATAAAAAAGCCCTTAACTATCGAAAGTTATCGCCCCTTTTTCATTAATCATGATCCACCAGTAGCTGAAATCCGTTACATAATTAACCGATCAGACCTTAACCACCTAGCTTACACGCCATCATTGGCAAGAAATCTTGGAACCCAGATTGGTTATTTGATGCCCACTACAACAAAAAGACTATTTGTTCACACTTTTTTTCTTCACAATTTTAAAAAGTGTGAACTTTTTGTTAAATTTATCACACTTATAGATGTGTATAAATTTATAACATTTATAAGCGTGGTATATCATCACATTTTCACACATAAAAGTGTAAGAAAAAAAAGTTCACACTTATTAATGTGTATAAACATAAACTTGATCACACTTAAAAATGTAAAGTAAACTTGTCACACCTCATTTCCTCACACAAAAGAAGTGTGAACAAATTGGGTGTCACAAATTTAGTTTAACACTTTTAGGTGTGATCAAATTTATATTTGTACACACCAATAAGTGTGAACTTTTTTTTTCATACACTTTTATGTGTGAACATGTGATGATTTTTCACCCTTATAAATGTTAAAAATTTATACACATTTATAAGTGTGAAAAATTGGACAAAAAAGTTCACATTTTTTAAAAGTGTGTAGAAAAAGGTGTGAATAAATAACTTTTTTTGTTGTAGTGGCCATTTAATGTTTGTTTGTTTTTTTTTTTTTTTGTTTTGTTCCTAGAAAAGGTGGGATTGGATATTTGGATGTATATTGGAAAATGGGAGGTAGTTAAAAATGTCAAGCTGATCGAATTGAAAGCGGCTTTTTTGAGAGTAATTGCGGTTGCCTATGAGGTACGGGCGTACGGCGAAGGTTTGTGAGGAACAATGTTTTGAAATCGGTTTTTTAGTTGGACGAGATGAGTGCCGATTCCTCGTCGGACTAGTTAGGCCAAGAGGTCGGATCGGAGTTGTAAAAATATGAAATGAAGTAAAAGACATACACAATAATGTCCACCAAATAACTTAACAATCTAACAACAATCCAACAAGTAAACTTTGTTTAAAGACATACAGTTTAACAAGTAAACAACATTCTTAACGATCAGATGTTATATTTTATATTACACCGTAACAATTAATAATGCATTGTATATCTAAAAATCTAAAAATTAACTTTTAATAACGCCTTGTATATTCAATACTTCATCAAATAATACATATTGTGTTGAGTCACTGGTCGCTGACCATGATGAAGTCACTGGTCGCTGACCAACTCAACCTTACACTACTCAATGAAGAAATGGATTGTATCGAAGCTGCTGTTGCTAATGATGGGATTTGCTGATCATCATTCATTCTGTTCGATATTCTGAGGAAGATTTAAAGCTCAACTTGGTGTGTCGCTGATCTACGTCAGCGAGAGCATTACTTCTTCAAATCAATAAAGGCAAAAGTCACTGCCAGAATAACAGCTAGTCACTGAAGATCAGTTGTTCAAATCATTCTACAAGAGCATGTTAGCTCGCAGTGAGTGAGGAGGATTGCTGCATCATCAGTGACTATTCAATAAAGCCTCTCAAACATCTAGTACTTAAAAGTACTGTACTTATCTATACATCAGCAAGAGTGTTCCAGTTTAAAGAATGCATGAAAGATTACGTGGCAGCAAGTGATTGGTTTTAAGGTAACGAGATATTTGCGGTAACAGAATTGGGACCCGCAGAATGTCGGTTCATCAGAGATCAGGACCAATCAAGCAACAACACGTGTCCTTTCAAGATCCTATTTTGTAGGCGATATTTTAGGAACTCTTGTAGTATAAATAGTTCAGTGTTTTGTACTATTGAGGTTAGTCGTTATATGCACCGTTCTTCTGTTTGTCAGAGAACCAGTTTGTCTAGGTGTATATTAAGATTCAGCGAGGTTAACTATCAGCGTGTCTGTCCACTGTAGTTAACGCTCTTCATTGTATTAATTTAGCTAAGTGTTTGAATTAGGTTAACTTTGGTTAATCCATTCCGCATTCAACACTTTGTGAATTTAATCAATACAATTCACTTTCAGCTACTATTACTTATCGTTCTTTGATTCTGTTATATCTTTAATCTGTTACTTCAATACCGACATACTCTGTTATAGATAATTAATTTAAAACAAACTGAAACACTTGGTAAAATCTGAAATTGTTTTAAATTGTATTCAACCCCCCCTTTCTACAATTAAACTTTACACTTTGTGATTCCAAATCACTAACTAATAGTGATTACGGGACTATCAATTGGTATCAGAGCAGAGTTGGTTTAAATTCAATTAACCAGGTCTGCTATGGAATCAGTAAAGTACAGCTGTGTTGACTCTGATTATCAAAAGGGAAATGGTTCTACAACCAAACCTCCAACTTTTGATCCTTCAAGGATTGAAACTTGGATGTCCCGGATGATGATGTTTTTGGACTTAGTTGATGACTGTCTTTGTAATATCATAACCAATGGTCCCCATATCCCAACTACTATTGTTCCTGCTGTAATTGCAACAGCTACTACTCCAGCTATACCAGAAATGGTTTTACCTAAAAGAGAGGAACAATGGACTGATGAGGATAGGCGGTTGGTTAGACTTGATAAACAAGCTAAAATCTACATAGGCATGGCACTTCCTGATGAAGTGTTCGAATCAATTAGGCTTTGTAGGACTGCTAAAGATATGTGGGATACCCTTAGGAATATATATATTGGAACTCCTGATATTATTCGCTGCAGGGAAGTTAATCTCACTCGCCAGTATGAGCTGTTCGCAATGGAACGAAATGAATCTCTGTCTTCAACTTACACCAGATACCAGTCACTGATGAACAAAATGGAGAAGGCTGGTATAGGCAAGGAACAGAGATTTGTTGTTGAAAAGTTTCTTGAGTTGCTGCCAAGGAAAATCTGGGGAACTATTGCCACTTGTACCAGACAGAGAAATGATTATTCAATTCTGAATCTAACTCAGGTCTATGGTATTTTGCTCAATTGGGAGCAGTCTGAAAAGCAAGCTGATCAGAGTGAGCATATTCGTGCTACTCTTGGAAGTCAGAAGATATCCAATGCCCTTGTAGCAGAGCTTGAGGAAATCGATAAGAGACAGAAGTCAAAAGTGTCTAAGAAAAGCTCAAAGTCACTGATAGCTGAAGAAGAAGGTGGTCTGAATGAAGAAGAATCAGAATATGAGTATGATGAAGGATTGGAGAAGCTTGAGAAGGATATGGCCATGATGGTTGCTAATTTCAGAAGGAACACCAGATCAAAACGATTTGCTGGTGCTCCATCATCTGATAAATTTCAATCTAAAGGTGAATGCTACAAGTGTGGCAGAATTGGTCATTTTGCAGCTGAATGCAGATCAAAGTCAGTGAATCAAGTCCCTGAACCCATGCCAGATGTCAGAAATGACAAGTATAACAAGTACAAGGCAAAATACAAGAAATTGAAGGCATTGGCTAAATCTGGGAAGAAGAAAAGAAAAGGATTTGTTGCTGAAGAAAGTTCACTCAGCGACTCTGATTCATCCTCTTCATCTGATGATGAAGAAGCAATGCTTTGTCTAGACAAAGATTATTGTTTAATGGCTGATGATGCTGAATTCCATGAAAATATCAAGGAAGTTGCTCAGAAATGTTCAGCATCAGGATGGGATTCTGATAGCATCTACAAAAGCATTCTTAGAGAAACCATCTGGTATTTGGATAGTGGATGTTCCAGGCATATGACAGGATGCAAGTCGCTGCTCAGCGATTATCAGGATGAAAAAGGTCCTGATGTAGTGTTTGGTGATAACAAAGTTGGGAAAACCAAAGGGTACGGTGTCTTATCCAATGGTAATGTAATGTTCAAACGAGTAGCATATGTAGAAGGTTTGAAGCACAATTTATTAAGCATCAGTCAGTTTTGTGATTCAAAGAACAAGGTACTTTTTGATCATGAAGCTGGTGTTGTTTACAACAAAAAGGGAAGTGCTGTTCTTGCTGCAAACAGGAAAGGGAATACTTATGTGGTCAACATGGATTCAGCACAATCAGGAACATGTTTTTACTCCAGAACCGTTTCAGAAGAAAAATGGCTATGGCATAAGCGACTCTATCATCTGAACCTCAAAGCAATCAATAAACTAAGCAAGAATGGTTTAATCACTGGATTACCAAAGATGTCTTATGACAAAGACAAGCTTTGCTCAGCATGTGAAAAGGGAAAGCATCACAGCTCGTCCTTAAAAAGCAAACAGACTTCTTCAGTAACAGAATGTTTTTACTTGCTACATATGGATTTGTTTGGACCAGTGAGTACAGCAAGCCTTGGAGGAAAAAGGTACTGTTTGGTGATAATAGATGAGTACTCCAGATACACTTGGGTATTCTTTCTTAAAGCTAAAAGTAAAGCTGCCAGCGAGATCATATCCTTTGTCACGAAAATGGAAAATCTAAATGATGTTACGGTAAAACATCTGAGAAGTGATAATGGTACTGAATTTCGAAATATTGACCTTGAAAATTTCTGTGATTCAAAAGGTATTTCTCAAAAATTTTCAGCACCACGAACACCCCAACAAAATGGGGTGGCAGAAAGGAGAAATAGAACCTTGATTGAATCTGCTAGGTCAATGCTCATTGATGCTGGTCTTAAGACCTATTTTTGGGCTGAAGCAGTGAGCACTGCCTGCTACACTCAAAATAGGTCACTGATTGTTAAAAGGCACAGTAAGACAGCATATGAGCTATTAAGGGAGAGAAAACCTGATATAAGTTTTCTTCATATTTTCGGTAGTACCTGCTACATTCTAAACAAAAGAGATCACTTAGGAAAGTTTGATCCCAAAGCTGATGAAGGAATATTTGTTGGTTACTCAATCATCTCTAAAGCTTTCAGAATCTATAATAAACGAAGAGAATGTATTGAGGAATCAATAGATGTTACTTTTGATGAATCATATGATGAGTCACTCACTGATCCAAAAGAATATGAAAATCTTGTTTTTAACAAAATGGATGGCGACTTATCAAATGAAATCAAATCAAATGATAAGAAATATAAAAATTTCTCATCTGATTCTGAAGATGAAGATAATATTCCTGAAGATAATTCTAGTTCTACTTTAGCTACGAATAATTCAGGAATATCATCTTTACCTACAGATGTTCCATCATCATCAACTCAATGTCCAAACCAAAACTCGCATAACAATAATACTCATGCTACTGATGTTGATTTGCCCTCTGAACCCTCGCAAAGTAATCAAGTCACTGCTGAACCTCAGCGAATGACTAAGTGGACAAAACATATTGATAATCAATTGATTATTGGTAATCCACAATCCAGGGTTCAGACAAGATCAGCAACTGCTAACTTCTGTTTGTTTGTAAGTTTCGTGTCTCTAATAGAACCAAAGAAGGTTGATGAAGCATTTACTGATCATCACTGGATAGCTGCCATGCAAGAAGAGCTATCTTAGTTTGAAAGAAATAAAGTTTGGAAGCTTGTACCACAACCCGCTGGAAAGTCAGTGATTGGAACACGATGGGTGTTCAGAAATAAAATGGATGCTGATGGCGTGGTTACAAGAAACAAAGCTAGACTAATTGCACAAGGTTACTGTCAGCAAGAAGGCATCGATTATGACGAAACCTTTGCACCAGTAGCTAGGCTTGAAGCAATCAGGCTATTTCTTGCTTATGCAGCTCACAAGAAATTTAAAGTATATCAAATGGATGTGAAAAGTGCCTTTCTGAATGGCAAGCTGCAGGAAGAAGTGTATGTCAAGCAACCACCTGGATTCATTAATCCAAAACACCCGGGTTATGTGTACAAACTCGATAAAGCCCTGTATGGACTAAAACAAGCTCCTAGAGCATGGTATGATACTCTCTCCATCTATCTGATAAAATGTGGCTACGTCAGAGGTAAAATTGATAGCACACTTTTTATCAAAAGAGATAAGAGAGATGTCATATTAGTCCAGATCTATGTTGATGATATCATATTCGGGTCTACTAACAGTGACATGTGCAAGGAATTTTCTGATCTCATGACCAAAAGTTATGAGATGAGCATGATGGGTGAATTAACATTTTTCCTTGGTTTACAAATAAAACAAACCAAAACTGGAATTTTCATTAGTCAAGGAAAATATGTTAAAGATCTGTTAAAGAAATTTGAATTTGCAAATTGCTCAACCCTTGCTACACCCATGTCACCTGCAGTAAAGCTACATGCTGATCCTGATGGTAAATCTGTAAACATTACTGCTTACAGAGGAATGATCGGGTCACTGCTGTATCTAACTGCTAGTAGACCAGACATTATGTTTGCTACGTGTCTCTGTGCTAGGTATCAAGCTGATCTTAAGGAATCACATTTGCTCGCTGTCAAAAGGATCTTTAGATATCTGAAGGGTACTCCTAATCTTGGTCTCTGGTACCCATCTGGTTCAGACTTTTCCCTGAAAGGATACTCTGATTCTGATCATGCTGGATGCAAACTGGATAGAAAAAGTACATCTGGTAGCTGTCAATTTCTTGGAGAAAAGCTAGTAAGCTGGTCCAGCAAGAAACAAAACTCAGTCTCAACTTCAACTGCTGAAGCTGAATATGTTGCTGCAAGTGCATGTACTGCTCAAATTCTCTGGATGAGAAATCAGCTTGCTGACTATGGCTTCGACTTCAATGAAATACCAATCTACTGTGATAGTCAAAGCGCTATAGCCATTGCCAACAATCCAGTAATGCACTCAAGGACAAAGCACATTGATGTCCGATATCATTTCATCAGGGACCATGTGATGAAAGGTGATATTGAATTACATTTTATTCCAACTGATTACCAACTCGCTGATTTATTTACAAAACCTTTAGATGAGAAAAGATTTAATTTTCTTATCAGCGAGCTTGGCATGTTAAACTCAAATGACTAGCTATGCTATCATGCTTAGTTAGTTATTTTTGTTTAACGTTTTTTTTTAAGTATCTGTTATGTTTCTATATGACCTATATTGTTATTGTTCTATATTTCTGTTTTGCTGATTATGTTAGTATTCTAAGTTGTAACTAGATCAGTGAAAGATAAATATAGTAAAATAATACATAGTTCATATCAGACATAATCTATACTTTAAAAAAAAAAAAAAAAAAAAAAAAAACCTATTCTTTAACTGATCTTGTTAGTATTCTAAGTTGTAACTCTTTCAGCGAAAGATCAGTCTCTATAAATTTTGTTTTAAAAGGAATAAATAAAAATTATGATTCTTATTTACCAGTGATCAAATCTCTCTGACTTAGTTAGTATTCTAAGTTGTGACCAAATCAGTGAGATTACATCTCAGGCAAATTGAATCATATATGAGTGTTATTTTTATTTGTGTGACTTCTTGATTCTTTCATCATTACTTGAAGGGATGTGTCACAAAAATTGCACCTCTGACACTATACTTTTCCTTACGTCACATATACTTTTCCGGCGTACCTTTCAAATCACCATTAATACCATCAAGCTCCACAATCATCACCCCTATTCCATTTAAACATCAAAACTTATCACCCCTACGCCACCCCTATTTACCACCACTATCTACCACGTTTTCACAATATTAACCACATGGTCATTCAAGAGATTCCATAAATCAAACCAAATGGTTTTCTTTCTGTTTCAAATCAAAAAGAAACTCTTGATGTTCATTTTCTCTTTCAAATACCCTAATCAATAAAAATCTTTCCGATTTCTGTAACGGCAAATTCAAACGTTTTAAAATCAAGGAATTTTGCCATTACAACATTCAAAATCACTTTCATCACCATAAAATATCTTTTTCATAAAAACAGAGTATGATATTTATCTCATCACTTGATAGATTAGGGTAAAATTTCTCTTTTAAAAATCAACCTGGTCTATAATCACCTTGTTTTTACTTAGTCTAGTGATGCCATTTTTATCTACTCTGCTGGGATTACAAGGTTCTCTTGTAATCCAGTATGAAACTACTGTACACTCGTCTGATTCTGCCCCACCATCGATCATGTCACTGCTCACACCCCCAGTGACCAAAACTGATCATCCTCCATCCAAGAAAACCTCAAACTCTTCTACCAAAAGCTTGAAAATAAAGGCCTTGTTTCTAGCAAAACAAGGGATCAAGAGTGAAATAGTCACTGAACGTTCAGTCTCTATGGGCACTCTTGCTAAAACCAAAACTTACTTATCGAGTCAACCCATGAGCCACTCATCATCCTCACGAAAGGATGATGATTCATTCAAAGGGCAAGTGACATCAGTGGGTGATAACACACTCATATCTGGTGTCACATCACTGGCTACAGACCCGGGACAACTCTCTTCTATCACCACACCAGCTGTCAATGTCGCTCTCCAGTCACAGAGAGTGATACAGGCTGCACTTTCTGTTTTTAAAGATCCATCAGTTAAAACACAAGCTGATGATGAGAAAACCACAACTGTTTTACAACATGATCACATAGTTACTATCGCATTTTCTGATATCATCAAGGGGGAGAAATTTCTACATGAAGAATGTGCTGATGCTTACAGAAAAATGTTAATCTACTATAGGATATCATCAAGGGGGAGAAAACGTGCAAATGAATGCAAAAATCAATGGTGTTCATATGTAAAGTTGTTGCTGATTGGAAATCATCTATTTGGATCATATTACAGGGTCAACACATCTACAACTCATGTGGAAAAGTTGCTGACGCTATTAGAACCATATAGAAAAGTTGCTGACGCTATATGGAAAAATTGCTGACGCTATGAAAATTACTAATACATGGGGATCATCTTTGCAGCTTCTATCTCAAATAATACATATTCCCTGTATTGATGTTACAATTTTCATGGCAATCTTTATTTCATATCAGCTTAGCAATGAATCCTTCTTCATCAACTGCAGCTCAAATATGTCTCATTGATTTTCAGTCGGTTTAAGCTACAAGAAGAAGGATATTTGCATATAAAATTTCCTTCACAGATGTCTTCTCTCTGATGACAAGTGCACTGTGATGAGGTATATTCTCACTGATGAAATTGTGTTCACTGACGCCATCTCTATGTCTCTCCCTACTACAGCTTTGATTAATATGTCAAGAAGGATGAATGTTTAACCTGATTTCTCCCTGGTTGAAAGACTTCCCGTTTACAAAATGTGAGTCAAAGCTGAAGATATCAGAAGTTGCTGAATCTCTTGATCACTGAAGAAGATTGTCTTATCTAAATCAGATTAGAGCATTGTAACTAAAAATGATTATGTACTTTATATTTTAGCTTCAATAATATTTGAACTTGTGCAAATCTCAGAACATATCAAAAGAATCCAAAAAAAAAAAAAAGAAAAAAAGAAAGATGAATGGATCACAAGCATACAGTCACTGAATGTTTAAATTCTTAAACACTGACTATAAACTTTCACAGCAACAAGTTTGTCTAGGGAGCTTCAATCACAATCATTTAGGGGGAGATTGTTGAGTCACTGGTCGCTGACCATGATGAAGTCACTGGTCGCTGACCAAGTCAACCTTACACTACTTAATGAAGAAATGGATTGTATCGAAGCTGCTGTTGCTAATGATGGGATTTGCTGATCATCATTCATTCTGTTCGATATTCTGAGGAAGATTTAAAGCTCAACTTGGTGTGTCGCTGATCTACGTCAGCGAGAGCATTACTTCTTCAAATCAATAAAGGCAAAAGTCACTGCCAGAATAACAGCTAGTCACTGAAGATCAGTTGTTCAAATCATTCTACAAGAGCATGTTAGCTCGCAGTGAGTGAGGAGGATTGCTGCATCATCAGTGACTATTCAATAAAGCCTCTCAAACATCTAGTACTTAAAAGTACTGTACTTATCTATACATCAGCAAGAGTGTTCCAGTTTAAAGAATGCCTGAAAGATTACGTGGCAGCAAGTGATTGGTTTTAAGGTAACGAGATATTTGCGGTAACAGAATTGGGACCCGCAGAATGTCGGTTCATCAGAGATCAGGACCAATCAAGCAGCAACACGTGTCCTTTCAAGATCCTATTTTGTAGGCGATATTTTAGGAACTCTTGTAGTATAAATAGTTCAGTGTTTTGTACTATTGAGGTTAGTCGTTATATGCACCGTTCTTCTGTTTGTCAGAGAACCAGTTTGTCTAGGTGTATATTAAGATTCAGCGAGGTTAACTATCAGCGTGTCTGTCCACTGTAGTTAACGCTCTTCATTGTATTAATTTAGCTAAGTGTTTGAATTGGGTTAACTTTGGTTAATCCATTCCGCATTCAACACTTTGTGAATTTAATCAATACAATTCACTTTCAGCTACTATTACTTATCGTTCTTTGATTCTGTTATATCTTTAATCTGTTACTTCAATACCGACATACTCTGTTATAGATAATTAATTTAAAACAAACTGAAACACTTGGTAAAATCTGAAATTGTTTTAAATTGTATTCAACCCCCCCCTTTCTACAATTAAACTTTACACTTTGTGATTCCAAATCACTAACTAATAGTGATTACGGGACTATCATATTGCCTCATATATATATATATATATATATATATATATATATATATATTATACGGAGTATATATATATGATATATAATATAGGGTTTGAATCAAATAGAATAAACTTTATTGTAGAATAAATAGAATAACATAAATGCATGAAATTTGGCCTAAGGAGTTCAAGGGTATTGTTGGTACACAAAATAATTTCTCTTTCTTTGACTCTCACTTTTAAAACCGTTTCAACTTGCTGTTAGAATATAGCAAATAATTATAACAAATTGTCACACAATTGCGGAAGCGAATAAACACGCATTTATAATTAGTTAAGATAGAAAATATGTACCTTTTAGCTAGCTCCAAATAATCGTTGATTAAACGAACAGGTTTCACTAATGGTAAAACCTTCTAGGGTTGCACGCACACCACTTTCACGACGCGATAACGATGCTAGTCGAACTACACTCTTAATAAATATAATATAAACTCTCTTGCTTTTTCTTGATCGGAAAAGTCAAACCAAAAGATACTTATGGTTTTGTTTTGCCGTAGTCTCACAAAAGGGAGAGAAAATAGGGGTTTAATTATTAGGGTATTGTGTGTGTATTTTGGATACCAATAACCCTAATTTAGCTTTGTATTTATAGGTTTTAATTAGGTATTTGAGTTGTATATAGAGACCTAAAAATCGGCCCATATAAAACCCAATCCAAACCCAATACATGTTTTATTCACTTAACATTTAAGTCCCTCAAGTTTAGTTTATATTAAATGTGTATAATAATTAATATGTTATTAATTATTAATCGTATTTAAATGATTAAGTGTGCGCCCCCCATAGGCTCATTAATTTTCGGACATGCTTAAGTCATATACATATATACCAACAGCTCCCACTTGGACATGTCTTAAGCAATAACATTGGTTAGCGTCTAGCAACACTTCAATGTTCCCAGAAATTTCTGATTTCGTTTCATAAAGTCTCAGATAATGATTTCATCATTTACAATCCCTTTGTTTCAGATACCGGTGTTAATCATGAATAGGATCAATGTCATTTCATGATTTAACTGTTCTATTTCTCATTTCATGTAATTAATCAAGATTACAAAATGAACCGAGACACATATAGATTTCATTTTGGTATGGCTATACACACATCTGATTAATACCTAATGAGTGGCCTAGAAGTATCATTCTTCAATAACTTATTGAAGGAACAAATTCTATATTGACTGCACGTGTCAGTCATGCTTTTAACTACACCTCTGAAAATAGTCCTGTATAACTACCATTTACGAATAGTTAGAACTATATCAAGAAGATGCAATCCATACACGCTGAACCTACTTGCATCTCAAGTCTAAGGATTCGGTAAATAATCATTTTTGAATATTTCTTAATGACGACGATCCATAAAGTAATAATTCGATGATTTGGGGAATCTGATATGCATCTATATGAGTATCATGTGAGTTTAGTGAGACCCTTTCTAACCAATCACTCAGATATGTCTTAGTTTGACTATATTCCCATAAAGTCAATCGACATTGGATAGTTTAGAATATAAATTAATTATTCAAGGATTAAACATGCAAAAATGAGATACAATAATATTTAAATAAAACAAACATACCAAGTACTTTATTTTATTAATAAATAAAATGTTTTACATCTCATATCCAAATACTAATCACAGAATTACATGAGATAACTAGCTAGACGAAGTCCTATGCCTTCAGCATGTTCATTAAGCTTTGCTCTCGATAAAGCTTTAGTGAACGGATCAGCTAAGTTATGTTCTGTGCGAACTTTGAGTTACTTGATTTCACCCCGTTCGATTTGTTCTCGAACATAGTGAACTCTCCTTTGGTAGTCTCTGGCACCTTTCTGAACTCCAGGTTCATTGGCGATTATGATTGCACCTGAATTATCACAATATAATTCCATAGGTGATTTATTTAAGGGAACCACGCTGATCTCAGAAATAAACTTTCTAATCCAAACAGCTTCCATGGCGGCTTCCGAGGCAGCAATGTACTCAGATTCTGTTGCAGACATGGCAGTAGTAGTTTGCTTCTTGATTTTCCAATCTACTGCTCCTCCATTTAAGGTGAAGACGTATCCTGACTGAGATTTCATATCATCTTTGTCAGTCTGAAACCCAGCATCGCAATAACCAGTTACTTTAAGCTCAGCTGCAGGATTTCCCCCATAAACCAGAACCATATCTTTAGTAGATCTCAAGTACTTAAGAATGTTCTTAATAGCAGTCCAGTGACTCACTCCTGGATTCTGTTGAAAACGACTTACAATATTTTGCGCGAATGCAACATCAGGCCTAGTGCATCTCACAACATACATAATGGATCCTACAGCCGAAGCATAAGGAACATTTTGCATTTGCTTCACCTTCCTTGTTTATTACTTAAGTCAAGCTTTTCGAGCATTGGAATATTCCCTCTCTTGGAATTTTCCATCCTAAATCTCTTTAGAATCTTATCAATATAAGCTTTTTAACTTAAACTAATCATCCGCTTTGACCTATCTCTATAGATCTTGATTCCGAGTATAAATGCTGCTTCTCCTAAATCTTTCATAGCGAAACATGTTCCAAGATAGGATTTTACATCTTGTAACATTGGAACGTTGTTTCCCATGATTAATATGTCATCGACATACAAGATCAGAAAAGTAACATTTCTCCCATTAGCCTTGAGGTATACACATGGCTCATGATGGTTTTGAAGAAAACCAAACTTTTTGATCTCTTCGTCAAACCGTTTATTCCAACTTCTAGATGCTTGCTTGAGTCCATAAATGGACCTTTGAAGCTTGCATACTTTGTTTGGATGAGATGGGTCAATAAAACCTTCAGGTTGATCCATATAGACCTCTTCGTCTAGATAACCATTTAAGAAGGCAGTTTTGACATCCATTTGCCAAATCTCATAGTCATAGTACGCAGCTATGGCTATAAGAATCCTAATAGCTCGAATGTCTGCCACAGGAGAGAAGGTTTCTTCATCGTCAATTCCGTAGACTTGAGTATAACCCTTCGCTACAAGACGAGCTTTGTAGGTGTGTACATTTCCATCCATGTCGGTCTTCTTCTTGAAGATCCATTTACACCGAACGGTTTGAGCATCGGGTGGAAGATCAATCAAGCTCCAAACTTTATTATCTTTCATGGATTTCATTTCCACTTTCGTAGCTTCAAGCCATTTTTCAGATTCTGGATCTGATAATGCAGCTTTGAAGTTTTTAGGTTCATTTAAATCCCCTAATACATGCTCCTCAGTTTCTACATTTAGACATAACTTCTCGGGGGCACGTATAATCCTATTGGACCTACGAAGTGGAACCTCATCGTCATTTTGAACTTCAAGACTTTCTTGTTCAATATAATGATTACTAGTGTCTTTAGAAGGTGATGCATCTTCTTGAATTTTTTCAAGTTCTAACGCCCTCCCACTGCCTTTTTGAAGTACGAGATCCCTTTCAAAGAATTCCGCATATCTCACAACTTTGACAGTGTATTCAGAAGGGATATAGACGTAGTAACCCATCGTTTCCTTTGGGTATCCTACAAAGATACACTTAATAGATCTTTGCTCGAGTTTGTCAGACGTGTCTCTCTTTACCATCGCCTCACATCCCCAGACCTTTAAGTAAGATAATTAGGGACCGTCCCACGCCACAATTCATGTGGTGTCTTATCAACCTTCTTGGTTGGAACCATATTAAGAATGCGTACAACAGTCTTTAGAGCATAGATCCAAAATGATAGAGGTAGAGTTGTAAGGTTCATCATCGATCAAACCATGTCTAACAAGGTTCGATTCCTCCTCTCCGACACCCCATTATGTTGTGGTGTATATGGAGGAGTAAGCTGTTGGACAATTCCACAAGCCTTTAGATAATCCTTTGCCGCACCCCCAAATTCGGGTTGCGGGAGCGATTCGGGTCGGGGCGCGACTAATAAAATATCAAAGCACATAAGATATAGCAAACGACTCTATATGCGTCGTTTTAACAAAATATATTAATATAAGAAATGTTTACAACATTTGAAGCTATACATAGCTCGTGTTCTGAAAATGAGAGATTCCAATACATAAATACTTTTACAAAATATATTAATGCAAGGAAATCTCTAATGTCTGCATGCTGACTCGAGCTATAGTGATCCTGAGGGCAGTCCAATCCTACTGCTAAGTACCTGTGATACATGCTAAAATGGGTCAGCGAAACGCTGGTGAGCTTACAGGTTTGTATATCAAGTAATATCGTATGAACCGCAAGATTTGATATGTCGATTTGCAACCAAGCAAATAAGTAAAGTATACAGCCATGAGCACATAGTTTGAGCCTTAATCGAGGTGGTCAGGATCACAATCAAGTGCCTGATCGAGGGTGCCTCCCCACGAGTGCCTAAACTACACTCGGAACTTCAAATATTAGTACATCCATTTACCCAGTTAGTGCATGCTAACCCGGACGAGGAGGGTCAATCCTATATGGTACCATATACTAATATTCGCGCTACCGAAGTACTACCAAACTATGCTGTGGAGGTCTTAAAATGATTAGTTGTGAAAAACTCATGTAGTATATGAAAAGTTTGTACTCGCGTTCACATGTTAAAAGTAAGCAATGAATCACACCCCTGAGGAAAACAGTAAAAGAGGGTCCATGAGACTCACCTGAGTCTGTTGCGTTTAAACCAATAAACATAAGTTGATTAACCGAGTAGTGATGTCCGAAGACTCGTAACCTGAGGGTGTCCACGACACGCGATGGTTATTAATATGACTAGGTAGTTACTAAGACTACCTTTGTAGTTGTTCGTTCAACTAGAATGTCCAAATTACTACAATTTGGTTGATTACTTGTCCAAGTTACTACGACTTGGTTGATTGATTTGAGTTTAGAAAACGTGTACGGCCCGTTGGTGATTGTTTCTAACAATAATCTCGATATTATCATTATGTTTTTGAAGTGTTATGCTGAAAAGTGTATCCCAAAGTGTTTTAGAAGTCGTATCGTATAAGTGTTTCAGGTTGTACAAGTTTGACACTTAGTATAAAAACAGTTTGTCAACTTTCTGATTTTGGCGACACTAGGCTAGTGTCGCTATAGGCGACACTAGTTAGGCGTCACTAGGTGAGTGTCGCTATAGGCGGCACTAGTTAGGCGACACTAGGTGAGTGTCGTTGGATTCCTGATTTTCAATTGATTAGCGACACTCTATAGCGACACTTATCAATTTTTGGCGTCACTAAAGGAGTGTCGCTACTATAAATCTGATTAAGTATTTCAGCGACACTGGGGAAGTGTCGCTATAGGGGCGACACTTGGCTTAGCGACACTTTGCTAGTGTCGCTAGTACTGTTTTTGGCACACTAGAGACACTTACGTCTGTTCACCGGAATTTGTGTCAAAAACGAGTTTTTCGGCCACCGTTTGGTCCAAATCTTTTACCCAACCCATATTTGGACATTTTAAGCTTATAGAAACAATAACAAATCAAAAATAATGAAAATCGGAGTGTTTCGAGATTTGTCGGAAACTTACAAACTAACGCCGGAGAAATCCGAAAAGATGGGGTTGTAGATCGTGACGCGGTGATTCTTTTCTTCCAAATGAGCGTGGAGATTTAAGGTCGTTTTATGGTGTTATTTTGGGTTTGGAGGTGATGGTGGTGATGGAGCTTTTTAAGAGAAAAAGAAAGAGAGAAAGAGAGAAAAGATGAGAAGTGAGGTGGGGAGTGGTGACCTCACCTCCTTTTGGCTGATTATTGGTGGGGTCCATGGATGTGGGTTTCACCAATTTTTGTTACCTGCATTTGCGCTCCGTGCGGTGTTCGTTTCCCCGGTCGTTTAAGCGTTAAATACTTATTTTATACGTTTAACCATACGTTTTAAAATACGAATAATTACTCAATATTTTTGTTGAAGTACTTTTACTTTAAACTTGAGCTATAACAATTATAACTTAACTTTGTTTCGGTTAGTTTGCGCGTTTCATATTTTAATCACGAAAAATGTTATTTGTACGATACGCTTTGTGTACGAAATATTATAAAAATAATATTTTGGATATAATAGCATTATTAAATAAGGTTAAATTACTTAATAAATTTGTTCATCAACGTCCGTATTTATTGAACCGAATTGCATTCGTTTTAAATTCCATACGATTTAATCAAATCGTATATATTCATCAATATATATTTTGATACATTAATTACCCTAACCAAAGGACTAATTACATGCATTACAAAGGATTAGACACTAATCACTAGTCCTAATTTGGCGGGTGTCACATTCTCCCCTTGTTAGAAGAATTTCGTCCCGAAATTTAGTTCGATGTCGGATTTGATGTCGAGTCAGTGAAGAGTTGAGAATACTTGAGTCGCATTTGGTCTTCCCGTTCCCAGGTGAATTCCGGACCACGCCGCGAATTCCACCTGACCTTAACGATGGGAATACGACTTTGTTTGAGTTGTTTGACCTCACGGTCCATGCTTTCAGCGGGTTCCTCAATGAAGTGTAGTTTATTATCTACGCGAATCTCATCGAGTGGAATGATAAGTGTCTCATCAGACAGACATTTCTTCAAGTTAGAAATGTGAAAAGTGGGGTGCACGCTGGTGAGTTCGGGTGGCAGCTGCAATCGATATGCCACTGGACCAATCCTCTCGAAGATCTCAAAAGGTCCAATGTATCTTGGGTTTAGTTTTCTGCGTTTGCTGAAACGAATGACACCTTTCCAAGGTGAAACTTTGAGTAGCACTCGATCCCCAACCTGGAACTCGAGTGGTTTGCGTCTCACGTCAGCATAACTTTTCTGATGATCACGTGCGGCTTTGAGTTTGTTTTGGATACCAACGATTTTCTTGGTGGTTTCATGAATGATTTCCGGACCAGTGAGTTGGCTATCTCCCACTTCGGTCCAACAGATAGGTGAGCGGCACTTATGACCGTACAGTACCTCGAAAGGTGCAGCTCCAATACTGGTATAGTAGCCGTTGTTGTACGAAAACTCGCACAACGGTAGATGTTGTTCCCAGTTTACAACGAAGTCAACTACGCAAGCTCGTAGCATGTCTTCCAGTGTTTGAATAGTTCGTTCACTTTGGCCATCGGTTTGAGGGTGGTATGCGGTACTCATATCGAGACGGGTACCTAACGATTTCTGAAGTGATTGCCAAAAGTGAGATGTGAAACGACTATCTCTATCAGAGATAATGGAGATAGGAACGCCGTGTCGAGATACGATTTCCTTGATATAGATTCGAGTGAGACGTTCCATTTTGTCGGTTTCCTTGATCGCAAGGAAATGAGCAGATTTCGTGAGATGATCAACGATCACCCAAATGGTATCGCAACCGCTCGATGACTTTGGTAGTTTGGTTATGAAATCCATGGCGATTTGTTCCCATTTCCATTCAGGAATGCTGGGTGGTTGAAGTAAACCAGAAGGTTTTTGGTATTCGGCTTTGACTTTCGAGCAAGTAAGACACTTGCTGATGTACGTGGCTATTTCAGCTTTCATGTTTGGCCACCAATAGAATTTCTTGATGCCATGATACATTTTATCAGATCCCGGATGGATAGAATATTTGGACTTGTGAGCTTCATCCATCACCAAGTCTCGCAGGTTCCCAAAACTAGGAAACCAGATTCGATTAGAGAAGTATTTGACCCCATTGGGTTTGGTTTCGAACTGTTTATCCATGCCTCGCAAGGCTTCGTTTTTGACGTTATCGGGTTTCAGAGCTTCGAGTTGAGCAGCGAGGATCTGAATGTTCAGATCGTTATGAATAGTCATACTGAGGGCTCGGACTCGGAGTGGTTTCGATCGTTCCTTTCGACTGAGGGCACCGGCAACAACATTTGCCTTCCCTGGATGGTATTTGATTTCGCAGTCGTAATCGGTAAGCAACTCGACCCATCGACGTTGCCTCATGTTGAGATCTTTCTCATCGAATATGTGTTGGAGACTTTTGTGGTCGGTAAAAATTGTGCACTTAGTGCCGTAAAGATAATGTCTCCAGATTTTGAGAGCGAAAATGATAGCTCCAAGTTCGAGGTCATGAGTGGTGTAGTTGTTTTCGTGAATTTTTAGCTGTCGTGAGGCGTAGGCAATGACCTTGTCTCGTTGCATCAGTACGCAACCGAGACCTTGGTGGGAAGCATCGCAGTATACCACGAAGCATCGGTGCCTTCGGGTAATGATAGAATAGGAGCACTGCAAAGCTTTTGCTTTAGAAGTTGAAATGCTGACTCTTGTTTATCAGTCCAATCGAACTTTTTGTCTTTCTGAGTCAGTTTCGTGAGTGGTTGAGCTATTTTCGAGAAGTTCTCAATGAATCGTCGATAGTACCCGGTAAGACCTAGGAATTTCAGTACTTCGGTTGGAGTGGTTGGTGCTTGCCAGCACTTGATAGCTTCGATTTTTGATGGATCTACGTGAATTCCTTGACTATCGATAACGTGTCCATGGAATTGAACGGTTTGCATCCAGAACTCACACTTAGAGGATTTGGCGTATACTCTTCGTGCTTGAGTAGTTGTAGAAGGGTTTTCCAATGTTGCGCGTGTTCTTGTTCGTTGCACGAGTATATGAGTATGTTGTCGATGAATACGATGACAAACTTGTCGAGATAAGGTTTGCACACCCGATTCATAAGATCCATGAATACCGCCGATGCGTTAGTTAGAACGAATGGCATCACTTGAAATTCGTAATGCCCATAACGGGTTCGGAAAGCAGTTTTAGGGATATCGGTGTCACGAACACGTAGTTGATGATAACCTGACCGAAGATCGATCTTTGAATAAAAACTCGACCCCTGAAGTTGGTCAAATAGGTCATCGATGCGCGGAAGTGGATATCGGTTCTTGACAGTTAACTTGTTCAATTCTCGATAGTCGATACACATTCGGAATGAACCGTCCTTCTTTTTAACAAACAGGACCGGAGCTCCCCAAGGTGAAAAACTCGGTCTGATGAATCCTCTTTCCAGGAGTTCCTGTAATTGGGTGGACAACTCCTGAAGTTCGGATGGAGCTAAACGGTATGGTGCTCGGGCCACGGGTGCAGCACCTGGCACGAGATCGATTGAGAACTCAACCTGCCTTGGTGGTGGTAGACCAGGCAGTTCTTTGGGAAAGACTTCTGGAAAGTCTCGAACAATGGGCACATCCTCAAGTCGCTTCTCCTCCGACTTTTTCTCCATGATGTGCGCGAGGATTGCTGGATAACCCTTTCTCAGAAATCTTTGAGTTTTCAAACAAGAGATGATATTTAGTCTCGTCCCACCGGTCTCCCCCTGTATGATTAAAGTTCTACCGGCGGCGAGAGGGATGCGAACGACCTTGTCACAACAAATGATTTCAACGCGGTGTTTGGACAACCAGTCCATACCAATGATGACGTCGAAACTTCCAATTTCAACAGGCATAAGATCAATCGAGAAGGATTCGTCGGCTAAGTTTAGATTTCAATTAGGTATCACACTATTGGTTTCTATAAGTTTACCGTTCGCTAGTTCTATAGTGTACTTAACATCTAGAGCAACAGGAGTGATGTCAAGCAGTGGATAAAACTCATCAGAAATAAAGCTTCTATCAGCACCAGTATCAAATAGAACAGAAGCAGATAGGTTGTTGAGGAGGAACATACCCGAGACCACATTCGGGTCTTGACGGGCGTCCCCAGAGTTGAGTACAAAGGCTCTACCTCTTGCGTTGTTGTTGTTGTTGTTGCTGCCCTTGTTCTTCAGCTTTGGGCACTCATTCATAAAGTGCCCGGTGTTTCCGCATTCGAAGCAGGCCCTGGATGGCCTGGCATTATTGTTGTTGTTGGTGGTGGGGGATCTACAGTCCTTGGTGAGGTGTCCGTACCTCTTGCAGTTGTTGCAGTAGGTACCGCAAGGACCTTCATGGTGGCGGTTGCACTTGGAACAGTAAGGTTTGTTCCCGGTGTAATCCCGTTTAGTTTCGGTGGTTGAGTTGTAGGCTTTGATGGTGTCGGGTTTCTTGTTCTGGTGGTGGTCGTGGTTGTCGGACCACTTTCTTTTGTTGTTGTGGGAGAATGGAGCAGGGGATTCTTGGCTGTCGTTCATAGCCATAAGCTCATGGGCCAACCGGATGGCGCCATGAAGAGTGGTTTGGTTTGAAGATGCGACATTTCCCTGGACAGGTTCCGGAAGGCCGCGGATGTACTTTTTGATCTTCTCAGGTTCAGTACTAACCATGGCTGGACGAAGTGTAGCAAGTTGTTGGAACCTGGTGGTGTATCCAACAATGTCGGTTCCCTGTACTTTTAAGTGCCAGAATTCTTCATCCAGTTGCTGGAGTTACTCGCTCGGGCAGTACTCGTCAGTGAGCATTTTCTTCAAGTCTTCCCAAGGGAGTAGATAAGCGATGTCAATACCCACAGACTTGGCGTAAGAATTCCACCAAGTGAGAGCACCTTCAGAGAAAGTGCAAGTGGAGTATTTGACTTTGTCCTCTTCCGCACACTTGCTGATGCGAAAAACAGATTCCATTTTCTCAACCCACCTGATCAATCCGATGGCACATTCCGTGCCTTTGAAGTTCAGAGGTTTGCAGTTCAAGAAGTCCTTATAAGAACAGGTTTTTTCTGCAGGAGCGTTAACAGCTGTATCTTCACTGCCCTGGTTCGACCGAGTAGCTAAGGCCTGAGCCACGCTTTGGGCGATGAGCTGGGTGATTTTGAGTTCGTTATACGTGTGTCGTCTTGGAGGCATGATGCTGAATAATAGAGGAATGAAATCTGTAAGATATTGCACAAGTCATGATATATCACACATGTATATACATAAGAGAGTAATATACACAGTAGTACGAGGTGATAATCATATTTCATTAGATAATAAGCCGAGTTACAAGGTAAAAGTTTTCAAAAGATTACAGGATTACTGAGAGATTTTAATAGCTCGTGTTCTGAAAATGAGAGATTCCAATACATAAATACTTTTACAAAATATATTAATGCAAGGAAATCTCTAATGTCTGCATGCTAACTCGAGCTATAGTGATCCTGAGGGCAGTCCAATCCTACTGCTGAGTACCTGTGATACATGCTAAAATGGGTCAGCGAAATGCTGGTGAGCTTACAGGTTTGTATATCAAGTAATATCGTATGAACCGCAAGATTTGATATGTCGATTTGCAACCAAACAAATAAGTAAAGTATACAGCCATGAGCACATAGTTTGAGCCTTAATCGAGGTGGTCAGGATCACAATCAAGTGCCTGATCGAGGGTGCCTCCCCACGAGTGCCTAAACTACACTCGGAACTTCAAATATTAGTACATCCGTTTACCCAGTTAGTGCATGCTAACCCGGACGAGGAGGGTCAATCCTATATGGTACCATATACTAATATTCGCGCTACCGAAGTACTACCAAACTATGCTGTGGAGGTCTTAAAATGATTAGTTGTGAAAAACTCATGTAGTATATGAAAAGTTTGTACTCGCGTTCACATGTTAAAAGTAAGCAATGAATCACACCCCTGAGGAAAATAGTAAAAGAGGGTCCATGAGACTCACCTGAGTCTGTTGCGTTTAAACCAATAAACGTAAGTTGATTAGCCGAGTAGTGATGTCCTCGTAACCTGAGGGTGTCCACGACACGCGATGGTTATTAATATGACTAGGTAGTTACTAAGACTACCTTTGTAGTTGTTCGTTCAACTAGAATGTCCAAATTACTACAATTTGGTTGATTACTTGTCCAAGTTACTACGACTTGGTTGATTGATTTGAGTTTAGAAAACGTGTATGGCCCGTTGGTGATTGTTTGTAACAATAATCTCGATATTATCATTATGTTTTTGAAGTGTTATGCTAAAAAGTGTATCCCAAAGTGTTTTAGAAGTCGTATCGTATAAGTGTTTCAGGTTGTACAAGTTCGACACTTAGTATAAAAACAGTTTGTCAACTTTCTGATTTTGGCGACACTAGTTAGGCGACACTAGGTGAGTGTCGCTATAGGCGGCACTAGTTAGGCGACACTAGGTGAGTGTCGCTGGATTCCTGATTTTCAATTGATTAGCGACACTTGATTAGTGTCGCTATAGGCGACACTTCTCAATTTTTGACGTCACTAAAGGAGTGTCGCTACTATAAATCTGATTAAGTATTTCAGCGACACTGGGGAAGTGTCGCTATAGGGGCGACACTTGGCTTAGCGACACTTTGCTAGTTACACTAGTACTGTTTTTGGCACACTAGCGACACTTACGTCTGTTCGCCGGAATTTGAGTCGAAAATGAGTTTTTCGGCCACCGTTTGGTCCAAATCTTTTACCCAACCCATATTTGGACATTTTAAGCTTATAGAAACAATAACAAATCAAAAATAATGAAAATCGGAGTGTTTCGAGATTTATCGGAAACTTACAAACTAACGCCGGAGAAATCCGAAAAGATGGGGTTGTAGATCGTGACGCGGTGATTCTTTTCTTCCAAATGAGCGTGGAGATTTAAGGTCGTTTTATGGTGTTATTTTGGGTTTGGAGGTGATGGTGGTGATGGAGCTTTTTGAGAGAAAAAGAAAGAGAGAAAGAGAGAAAAGATGAGAAGTGAGGTGGGGAGTGGTGACCTCACCTCCTTTTGGCTGATTATTGGTGGGGTCCACGGATGTGGGCTTCACCAATTTTCGTTACCTGCATTTGCGCTCCGTGCGGTGTTCGTTTCCCCGGTCGTTTAAGCGTTAAATACTTATTTTATACGTTTAACCATACGTTTTAAAATACGAATAATTACTCAATATTTTTGTTGAAGTACTTTTACTTTAGACTTGAGCTATAACAATTATAACTTAACTTTGTTTCGGTTAGTTTGCGCGTTTCATATTTTAATCACGAAAAATGTTATTTGTACGATACGATTTGTGTACGAAATATTATAAAAATAATATTTTGAATATAAAAGCATTATTAAATAAGGTTAAATTACTTAATAAATTTGTTCACCAACGTCCGTATTTATTGAACCGAATTGCATTCGTTTTAAATTCCATACGATTTAATCAAATCGTATATATTCATCAATATATATTTTGATACATTAATTACCCTAACCAAAGGACTAATTACATGCATTACAAAGGATTAGACACTAATCACTAGTCCTAATTTGGCGGGTGTCACATCCTTAAACTCTTGGCTTAAGTATTCACCACCTCGATCCGAACGAAGGATCTTGATGATTTTTCCAAGTTGATTTTCTACTTCATTTTTAAACTCTTTGAATGTTTCAAAGACTTCATGTTTATGTTTCAACAAGTAAACATAACCATAACGACTGAAATCATCCGTAAAGGTTATATAATAGTTAGCACCTTTTCTAGACACATGTCTAAGTGGGCCACAAACATCGGTATGTATTATCCCAAGAAGATCAGAAGCCCTTTCCACTTGATGTGAAAAAGGTTTCTTTGTCATTTTGCCAGATATACAAGACTCGCATTTATCAAATGATTCATCATCACTTGATTTTAAAAGACCTTCACGTTGAAGTCTTTTAATGCGATCCTTGCCTATGTGAGCAAGACAACAGTGCCATAGATAAGTAGAGTCCAAGTTAGACTTGGCTCTTTTATTGCTAACATGATACATAGAATTATAATTTGAAACACAACCAATAATATCTATTTCATAAATACCATCACAAGGAATAGCATCAAAATAATGAACATCGTTTTTAGAAACAGAAATACCATTATCAGTAAACGAGTTTACATAACCGTTGTCTTTCAAAAGAGAAACTGAAACAACACCTCTAGTAATAGAAGGTGCGTAATGACAATTGTCTAAACAAATTACTAAACCAGAAGGTAAAATTAAATCATAACTTCCAATTGCTTCCACAGCTGCTGGCAGACCATTGCCCACTGTTAGTTGCAAAGCTCCTGGCTTCAATTTCCTTCTTCCTCTAAGACCCTGTATGGTATTACAGATGTGAGTACCACAACCAGTGTCATATACCCAAGAGTCATGTTTAGAAAAAGAATATAATTCTATGGTGAAGATACCTGAAGTACTGGCAATATTACCAGCTGCTTGCTTCCACTTTTTCATCAACTCGGCAAGATAGTCAGGACAGTTCCTTCTCCAATGCCCCACTTCACCACAGTGGTGGCATACCTCATCTTTTACCGGATGCTCTTTCTTAGTTGGAGAAGTCTTATTGGATTTGGGAAAACGAGCAACAACTTGTTTATTCTTGCCAGTAAGTTTCTCTCTCTCAAATTATTGCCTGAAAGATAAAGTGTTTTGGTTTTGGGCATGATTAGTTGCCATCTACAAAACAGATAAAGTTCAAAAATCAGTATTTTCGATAATTAACACTTATAGAATAATTAATTTACCCAAGTTTAACCAAGTAAACTATTAATTTTCTACAAGGCTAGGATCCTATTGACATAGCACCATTACATCAGTTGATCTGCTAGTAATGATGTTACTAAAAAGGTAAGTGACGATCAATAATTGCACTACTAGTGCAATTCCTAGAAATTATGGGACTTACAAATAATACTTATGAAGCAAGCATAAGCAAATTTGTAAACATGTTTCATCTCATCTTTTGCCACGGGCTTAAGGATCTTACCGCTTAACTCGTTTTAAGTCGTCCAATTAAGAACTGTAAATAGTCCACCATCGTCTCACGATGAGTGGTAATTTACCTTGGGATTGCAATGTACCTACGTCTCACGCAGAGTAAAAAGCAACTACAAGTGTTCTTACGATTGGATGGCAATGACTTAAGTTTTAGGGTAACGCAATTTGATGTGTTATCAAATATGTATGATTATGCATGCATCATATTCATATCATAGGTTTTAATAAAAAAAATATATTTTATCTTACATCAACATAAAGAGCTCGGTAGCTCCATTTTAACGCACAAAGAACCGTAGAAGTAAGGCTAGCACAAGGCTGATTAAGTAATCCACTTTCTTTAAGGAGACAGAGCCTCCAGACTTATAGCTCTTTTATAGTTTGTTCAAATGGGTGAGCCGGTGTTTCTTTAGCGAGGAAAGATACCAATTTTATTAAATGAATTTGTAATCAATTAGATATTTAATGACATGGGAACAAATTATGGTATATGAGCCCAACCCATATGTGTCATAAATATGTAATATTACAAACCCTAAATCATATTTCATAGTCATTTAGTCAAGTTTAATTTTATTTTCTAAAAACAATTTTGCGTCACTAGTCAAACAGTTGGCAAATAATAGTTAAACTTAACTGATCGACTAGCTTAAGGGGCATTGATCCTATGACCACTATGTTTAAATTAATAAACTATTAAACAATTAACAATTATTTTCATGCAACTTTTGGTGAGTGGAACCCTAAAGCATGGCAAACTAGGGACAACTTGTCAATTAAACAATTTTAAACAAGTAGCACATAATTATTAATTAATTTTTAAGTATGTCATCTCAAGTAACAATTAATACTAACTATCATATTAATATATCAAAGTGATATCCATGACAAATTATGCATGAATTTCATGGATACCCTTTATTTTGCTAATTAATAGGTACACTAATAATAACAAAGCAATTTACATTAAACACGCTATTATTCTTGTTAAACATAAAATTTGTATAAGGATTAGTAAGAATTAATAAAAACCGTTAATGTTTTTTGTTGTTCCGTGGAACGAGCCACACAAAAAAAAACTTCCTTGTTACTGTTCCATGTAACCACAAGGTCATGAATTTTATGGATACCCTTTATTTTGCTAATTAATAGGTACACTAATAATAACAAAGCAATTTACATTAAACACGCTATTATTCTTGTTAAACATAAAATTTGTATAAGGATTAGTAAGAATTAATAAAATTTGTATAAGGATTAGCATGAATTTTATGGATACCCTTTATTTTGCTAATTAATAGGTACACTAATAATAACAAAGCAATTTACATTAAACACGCTATTATTCTTGTTAAACATAAAATTTGTATAAGGATTAGTAAGAATTAATAAAAAACGTTAATGTTTTTTGTTGTTCCGTGGAACAAGCCACAAAAAAAAAACTTCCTTGTTACTGTTCGCATGTAACCACAAAGTCAAGAAAAAAAAAGTTCTTTTCTTTCATCACTGGAGCCGCACATAACCCAAAAAAAAAAAAAAAATTTATTTATTTATTTTTCTTCTTTTCTTGTTCACTAGCTAGATCCATTAGGGGTGAGTATGGGTCGGTTTGGGTCGGTTAAGACCCAAAACCGAAACCATAACCGAAATTTCGGTTAACTGAAATCTTTAACCGATCGGTTTCGGTTAAATAGCGGTTCGGTTATCGGTTAAAAATTGCGGGTCGGTTAATTTTTCGGTTTAATCGGTTAATAACCGCCGGGTTGATAAAATACTTGATTCAATCCCACAAATTCACATATAAAATGATTAGGTAATACTACGAAGCTTAATGAAAAGGAATATGTTTGAATAACTAAACCCATGGTATTGCTTAAATTCTACGTGAATATTGATGTACACCTCCGTATGTAGTAACTTTGGAATGTGTTAATAAAAGAGATGTTGGTAGACTGCGTCGTTGTGTTTATGTGGTATTATTAATATTAGGTTAACAGAAAAATGGATGTAAAAGAGTATTAGATGTCAACGGTTTAGGCTATAAGGCCCAACATATTACCAACCATAACATTTAAAAATTGTTATCAGTTTAGGCATGAAAAGTAACCACATGAATGAAGTAATTCTTAAGTGTATGTATGTTAAGTCTATTATTTACTTTAAGGATTTATTAATGTATATAAATATATATACATACATATATATGTACAAGCATAATAAAAAAATACTAAATATTAAGTGGGGCGGTTCCGTTAATTTGGGTCGGTTTTGAGACAATAACCATAACCATAACCGATCTAATCGGTTAATCGAAAATCGATAACCGAACAGTCGGTTAATGGTTTGGGTCGGTTAATTTGGTTCGGTTAATCGGTTAATTCGGTTATGGGTTGGTTTTTCGGTTTTGTTGCTCACCCCTAAGATCCATCACATAAAAAAAAAAAAAAAAAAAATTCTCTATGCTTTCTGTTCGTACGCATGAGCCCCACAACAAAAACAATTTTTTTTTCTTTGTGTTTCTTGTTCGTCGCATGCAACCAGATGTTAAAAAAAAATTCCTTCCTGTTGTTCGACCAAACAAACCACCCACCAAATTTTATGTTTAACATATCTAACTAATTACAACATACGTGTGGCTCTGATACCACTGTTAGAATATAGCAAATAACTATAACAAATTGTCACACAATTGCGGAAGCGAATAAACACGTATTTATAATTAGTTAAGATATAAAATGTGTACCTTTTAGCTAGCTCCAAATAATCGTTTATTAAATGAACATGTTTCACTAATGGTAAAACCCTCTAGGGTTGCACGCACACCACCTTCACCACACGATAACGATGCTAGTCGAACTACACACTTAATAAATATAATATAAACTCTCTTGCTTTTTCTTGATCGAAAAAGTCAAACCAAAAGATACTTATGGTTTTGTTTTGCCGTAGTCTCACAAAAGGGAAAGAAAATAGGGGTTTAATTATTAGGGTATTGTGTGTGTATTTTGGATACCAATAACCCTAATTTAACTTTGTATTTATAGATTTTAATTAGGTATTTGAGTTGTATATAGAGACCTAAAAATCGGCCCATATAAAACCCAATCCAAACCCAATACAAGTTTTATTCACTTAACATATAAGTCCCCCAAGTTTAGTTTATATTAAATGTGTATAATAATTAATACGTTATTAATTATTAATCGTGTCTAAATGATTAAGTGCGCGCCCCCATAGGCTCATTAATCTTCGGACATGCTTAAGTCGTGTACATATATACCAACACTTGCCACCATTTTTATCTGATAAAATCTAATTTATATATATTTACTGAAATATGCATATTATTTCTTTTTCTTGAACCCACAACCAGTACATTTAAAAAAATCATGCCAATCTTGCACATGTGCCTCTTTAGGGAGTGAAATCGCAACCATCGTCATACATAGACTATGTATCCAGAACCTTTCAAGGCTAAACCTTGAGAAACAAATGGTAGAATAAATAGCCGTCAGTTTCTAGTGATTCCACATCTCGTTCTTCTTTTTCGGAACAGAACTCTTTCGCCATTTTTCGAATTGAAACCCATGATGGCATCTCCTCCAGAGAGTTCGCGTCCAAGTTTTATCAACTATCTATGGCTTGTGGGTTTTTCATAAGTGTGCATCAATGTATAGATAGATGTGCATCAATAATATGAACGTATAATGTGGCTATGTGCATCAGACTGTATCATTGTTGGGTTATGTGTTTCATAATTTAATCTTACATTATGTGCATCAGTTGTTTGATTTACAAAAAAAAGAATTGTATGTGCATCATTTGTTCTTTTATGTAAATCACGATGATTTGTATAATTTTTTATATATGTGCACCGTTGAATAAAGTATGTGCATCAATTTGTTTATTTATTGTGTTCAAGTAATAGAGTATGGATCATGTTTAAGTGGTTCATCATTCAAAAGTTCAAAAGAGAGGTTGTGAATCAGTAGGTTCATATTATCAGTGTTTTAAAACCCGGGTTTTTAGTTGACCCGGAAAATTGTTATTTTCTGGTCGGACTGGTTGTGCCGGAAGGTCGGACCGGAATCAATAATAGTATACAATAGTAATATTTAGTGAATTTTTTATTTTTTTTTTATAATTATAAATAATTATTAATTATATCATGTATAATAATTATAATCCATAGAGTAATAAAGGGTGATGACACATCGATTATCTTGTTATTCTTGGAATACACATCAATATAATAATTATATAATCCATAGAGTAATAAATGGTGATGACACATCAGTCAAAGATTCACTTATTACCCTTATTATTCTTGAAATACACAATCAATAAATATTCCCTAAATTTAAATGATTAAATGTACATAGAAATTAAATAAAAAATAAAAATAAAAAAATTAAAAAAAATAAAACATGAAACCCGGGTCAATGTGCCTTTCCGGGTCCCGGTCCAACCCGGTCCGACCGGCCGGGTCAACCGGGTCGTTGACTAGTCAACATATTGAAAAACCCGGTTTTAAATGGCCCGGAAAACTCTAAAAGTGGGGTCCGACCGGTCCGACCGGGCCGGTCGAACCGGGTCTTAAAACGTTGCATATTATAATTTGGAGTCTTTTACACGTATGGAAAACAAACAAAAAAAAAAGAGTAAAAGAAGGTGTAAAATTCAAACGGACATGACTTTGACTTAAAATGTTATAACTTAAATGATGAGATACAATGACGATTGTGCCCTTCAAACGGTTTCTTAGAAATAAAGAATCAATTTAATATTTAATTTTATTAATAAATTAATTTATCAGATCCAATGGGCAAGATTTTATTCTATTTATTTCAAGATAAGGATTATTTCACAATAACCTATCCCATATGATATAAACAAACTATAATTTAATAACACATCAACGAATATAGTATACATATCATGAATGATGCGATATATATATATATATATATATATATATATATATATATATATATATATATATATGTGTGTATAATATAATAATTAAAATAAGTTAAATGTTAAATTAGTTGGCAACTTTGTGTTTTGATATTTGTCTTGTCGCTTATTGCTACCATATAACACTTTGGAGTGACAACAAAGTAAGGATATATAGATTCTCAGAATGAACATAAAGCAAATCAAATTAAAATTGAAGAATAAAGAATGAGAAAGTTGGCAGTGACAACAAAGCAACTATTTACACAAGTTCGCTTGAACTGACCTTTACAAAAGATTTTTATTTGACGCCCAACATATATGAAACTTGGCTGTTGAATACATGATATAGACAATAGATCCACAATAAATGGTGTTACATTATTAATTACTTCCCAACCAAAAAACTTATCATTACTCAATGAATGTGATGTTGGCTGGCCCTGAAAGTCTGAAAGCCAAACAACTGGCCGTCAACCGATATGCCAGGTCTCTATTATATGAAAGAAAGAAACTTGAACATGATCAATTAATATTTATTACTCCCTAATAATCAAAATATACAAATCACTAAATCAGAACAACTTGCTGAAAATGGAGAGAGGATCCATGTTTTTCTTTACATTTTTGGTTACTTTTTTAACCAAAATCAATGCTGCTGAACTCGACATCATTTCACATTCACAGTTCTTAACAAATGGAGACACGTTGGTCTCTGAAACTAGTATTTTTGAACTTGGGTTTTTCTGGCCAGGCAACTCTGAGAACAGATATCTTGGTATCTGGTACAAGAAAATTTCTCCCAGAACGGTTATTTGGGTTGCCAACAGAAACCACCCACTCCCTGGTATATCGCCATGTGTGTTAAAAATTGTTGATCCAGGAATTCTCGGGATCTTTAACAATATGAGCATGATTTGGTCATCCAACACAACGATGATATCAACAAACGCAACTGCAAAGCTACACGACACCGGAAATCTAGTTTTGACGGACCAACAGGAGAAGCTGATCTGGCAGAGTTTTGATTATCCAACTGATACTCTTCTTTATCACATGAAGTTAGGGAAAAGTTACTTGAGGGGCGTGGAATGGCAGCTATCTTCATGGAAAGGTAGTGAAGATCCAGCTCCAGGTGAATTCACGTTTACCACTGACTTAAACGGTTATCCTGAAAGCAAACTAAAACAAGGTTCGTTGGTCAAATACCGGAGCAACCCATGGACAAACTTACGGACTACTGGGATTGCTAGATACGACAAGAACTTAATTGTGATACACAGTGTAATTATAACTGAGAAGGAGAAGTCATTTACATATTACATCGAAAACAGTTCTCTCATATCAAGACTCACCTTGAATTATTCTGGGGAGCTACAAAGTTGGACATGGACAGAGGATTCTAAAATGTGGAAGCTCAGCTTAACATTTCCAATCGATATCTGCGATACGTATAACGCTTGCAGTATTTATGGAACCTGCAGTGTGAATTCGATTGGACAGTCTTGTGCTTGCTTGGATGAGGAACGATTTGTGCCCATAAACCAAAAGGGTTGGGAAATTGCTGATATGTCAGGTGGTTGTGCTAGGCGAACACCGTTAAGTTGCAAAAACGGATCAGAAGGATTTATCAAGTACTCTAATATAAAATTGCCAGACACAGAAGGTACCTGGTTCAACATGAGCATGACTTTAGAGGAATGTGAGGTAAAATGCTTGAAGAATTGTACTTGTATGGCTTATGCAATTCCAGACCCCACTTTAGGAGGAAAGGGCTGCGTGCATTGGTTTAAAGATCTTATGGATATCCGCAAGGATTCTACTAATGGTAATGATATTTTTGTAAGAATGGATTCATCTGATATAGGTAAAAATAAAATCACTGTTAGTTGTTACATTACTGTTACCAGTTACATACTTTTAAAGCTAAAATCATATCCAACCTAATATCATACAGTTGGTTTATCGACTTCCAAAAAGAAAGATGGAGCAACTATTAAAGTCATCTTAATTGTTATTGTTCCGGGGGTTCTTCTCATAGGCTTCATCTCGATATGGTTTTGGTATGCACGGAAACAAAGGAGTAATGAGCGACCAATGGAGGGAGGCAATGAACAAGTACCATTGTTTAGCTTTACTACAATAGCTACTGCCACTGGCAGTTTTTCAAATGATAATATACTTGGAAAGGGTGGATTTGGAGCTGTTTATAAGGTAATTGATAATAGTGTGATGACAAGAAAATGAATATACACGGTATTCATTTATTTTATTTTTTCTGAAAAGCAACGATTACAAATCTACACAGTATAAGCAGTTGATTTAATCAAAAGGTACATATAAATGTTAGCTGTAGTGATTGTGAAATAACTCACATTGAAAATGGTATTCTTCAGGGTGTTCTAGAAGATGGGCTAGAGATTGCAGTTAAGCGCCTCTGCAAGACTTCTAACCAAGGAGTTGATGAGTTCATGACTGAAGTCATTTGCATTTCAAGGCTTCAACATCGTAATCTTGTTAAGCTCCTTGGCTGTTGCATAAAAGGAGATGAAAAGTTATTAATCTATGAGTACATGCCAAATAAAAGCTTAGACTCATTCATATTTGGTGAGAAGCAGAGCGTGCTCCTTGATTGGCCAAAGCGCTTCAACATCATCAAGGGAATTGCTCGAGGACTTCTCTACCTGCATCACGATTCACGACTAAGAATCATTCATAGAGATCTTAAAGCTGGAAACATTCTACTAGATCGGGATATGAATCCTAAGATATCAGACTTTGGCCTAGCTCGAAGTTTTGGAGGAAATGAGACCCAGGCAAATACACAAAGAGTTGTTGGCACATAGTAAGCCATTCTAAACAGCTTTTCCTTCTATTTAAATTCAATTCAATGGTTCAGGTTTTATTAACATTCTGATGCGTGTAGCGGTTACATGTCACCAGAGTACGCAATTAATGGTCTTTTCTCAATAAAGTCGGATGTATTTAGCTTTGGTGTTATGGTGTTGGAGATAGTGAGCGGGATGAAAATTAGAGAATTCATCCATCCCGAGCATGGAAATAATCTTACTGGACATGTAAGTTCAAAGACAAACTATTCGTTTAACTTGCACAATGACGTATAATTATGAGCAAATTGATAAGAAATGTAACATAACATCCAATATTTGTCAACGTGGGGAATGCGTGGAGACTTAGAATTAGGATAGACGAGTATGACGCTTAGTTTTTTTATGCCTTCTATGGTTTTCTAGTGCTTCTAGGTGGCATTGTCCAAGTGTGATCGACACAAACTACGACCCACATGTGTGATCGACATGTCAGCGTTGATGCTCCTTGCGGGTGAGACAGATGCGTATCATAGAAATATGGTACGGGGGTCAACGTTACCCTCCAAATTACCCTTTACACACGCACATACACATTCACACACACACATACACATATATATATACACACACCCTATATATTTATAACATCATATAATGATTACATGTATTATCTATATTTAGCTTTCTTGTATAGTTATTTGTATTAATATATGTATGTCATATAATATATTTATAATTTATATTTATTTTATTTATAGTCATATATAATATAGATTCTTAGATTTGTATAACTCATACATGCATTTATACTTACTCATATCCGTTTGCACTCTTATATACACTCTCATGTTTGCCGGGGGTCTTTCTAGAAGCAGTCTCTCTACCTGCGGGTAGAGGTATAACTGTCTACACTTCACCTTCTCCATACCCCACCACTAGCGTGATTGGGTATTGTTGTTGTTATTGACTCTCCTAAACAAAGTGTGTAATATTCAACTGTTGCCAAGAAAGGAATGTAAGATCCACTGTTCACCAAAAAATGAGTGTAAGATTCAATTTTTAATTTTTGCCAAGAACATGAGTGAAACTTCAACTTGTTTTACATATCTTGACTCAAATAA
The DNA here is from genome assembly GCA_949592205.1 of Helichrysum umbraculigerum. Lineage (NCBI taxonomy): Eukaryota > Viridiplantae > Streptophyta > Magnoliopsida > Asterales > Asteraceae > Helichrysum > Helichrysum umbraculigerum. The sequence goes on from CATIUR010000001.1 coordinate 388,167,392, forward strand.
AGTTCATTTTTGGACCAGATTTGTCTACATATTTTAGTTCTGACTTTATATTCACTTCTTGGAAAAACTTGGATTCTATGTAACCTTTTTAATAGAGATAAATTATCATATAACCCACATTGACAACTTGTGGATTTTACCTTAGGTTTATTAACAATTTTCCTTTAACTAATTATCATTAATTTCTACAATAAATTCAGGCATGGAGTCTATACAACAAAGGCAGGTCGATAGAATTGATCAATCCAAGTATAGCTGAATCATGCGATCCACGCGAAGTTATAAGATCAGTCGTGATCGGGTTGTTATGTGTTCAACAAAATGCAGGAGACAGGCCAAACATGTCATTTGTGGTTCGAATGTTGGACGATGAGGGTGCATTACCGACACCTAAACAACCAGCTTTTTTCATTGGAAAGGATTTATCAGTAGCTCACTCCTCTTCTTCAAGTACTAATCAAGAAGGTTCAATCAATGGTCTATCAGTTACGCACTTAGATGCTAGATAGGTGGCCTTTGGTTTGAAGAATTTACAACATAGTTAAATAGCCGAATATCATCGGTCAATGGATTCATCACTTTCAAACATATTATCTTTGGATAGTTATTTGTACAATTAACAAAAATTAAGTTACCAAATATATAAACAATACGAGTAACTAACTACGCCGTACACTAGAATCATAATTTAGCACAGAAGTCAAAATTTGCACAAACTCAAGATTTCTCTTCTCATTAGACTCGAAATTTCTTAAAAGAATCAAAGTTTCGCATAAAGTCCTTATTAAGCATAAGGTTTTGATAACGGAAGCCCTTAGGACTTTTGTTAAGGATTTCAAACATGCATAAAGGATTTGTAATAAATTCAAAGGGGGACAAAAAGTTGAGTATGATTATGCATGGTATAATATTTGATGCATGTTTGAAGCTCTTAACGAAAGCCCTAAAGGCTTCCGTTATCAAAATCCTTAAGCATAAAGTCCGATCAGTAAGTTAAGAATTGAATGTTCTCCCATTTATGCGTATCAGCCCTAATTTGCTTACCATTATGCTGAACTAAATGCTATATCATCAGTATATAATATCAGTTTTCAGAGTGCTTAAAAAGTTAAAACTTAAAAGTAGTGTGTAAACATGATAATTTTTCAATGAGTAATGCATAATAATAATAATAATAAAAATAATCCTAATAAGAGAATACCTAATGCAACTAACCGTATTATAAAACCAGGGTATTAATAAGAAAAAAAATGGTTAAGAGTGATATGAACTAGATGATTATTGACCGCGCTTCGCGTCGGGATAAAATACCATTTATATCTATTTTGATATGTCATGTATACTTGATTTTAAATAAGAGAACATTTAGCCTAATATTATTTTAAAACATATAGAGTGTTCGTTCAAATTTCGCATGAGACAAATGTATGCATTCGTAGTTATTTTGCATGTGAAATTGTATTTGAAAACATATAATAGAGCTTACTTTATTTATATATTAATTTTTGTATACAAGTTTAAAATTCTTAGTAACTCACCGGTTACCAATGTTTTAAAATCCGGGTTTTTAATCGAACCGGATTAGTGCCGATTTCTGGTCGGACCGGTCGGATCGGTTGGGCCTGAAGGTCGGACCGGAATTATTAAAAACTTTAAAAATCTATTATATACATGGAGTAAAGACATACAAAACTCAACAACAAAGCTTAACAATCCGTTTGGTAATACATATCTTAACATTTCGTTTGGTAATACTAAACAAGCGTACGACTAACAATATAATCTAGTCTAATGATTCAAATAAGAATGAAAGCAATATTATTCAACCTCATGCTCTCTCTGTTTCTTTAGATAACTATGTTTTCTTCTTCAAAAGCTACTAGATCATCTCAAATTGCTCTTTTTTACCTTAAAATTCTTGAATATATCACATTACTTGCTAATAATTAGGTAAAAAAACAAAAGACAAAAAAAAAGTAAATTACTTCGAACCGGGTCGATATGCTTTTTCGGGTCCCGGTATAACACCCCATCTTTCGTAACATTATTTAATAGTATTTCACATCGGAAACGTAAGTCCAAAACAAACATTTCATATTATATTTATATAGTCAAACCTTTCAAAAGTCATAAGGTATCAAATATGGGTGCTATATAATCCCAAAACACAACTCTGATTATATAAATCAGATATCAGAGTAAACGCCTGCTCGTCAAACATTCCATTCCAATCAACAGCTTCTTGACCATCCAGTTATCTAATCATAATCTGCAAGAAGTAATGTGGGGGATTAGCACGAAGATAAGTGAATGAAACTATAGCCATCAGCACAACTTAGCATAACAAAATCTGTATACAACAAATAATCGTAAACACACAGATATCAAAGAGGATCGGTGATCCTTGAGGAACCCTCAATGCCGCGGTGGCCCTCAAGCAACACTTGTAAACCCCACTGAGCTGCAGGCCAATACAGCGGTTTACCGATAGCCTATTGCTATTCACTCACCTGACATGGGTTCCCATTAACGATGTGTACAAGGAACCCCCATCGGCCAATCAATAGCAACCAAGCCCAACTCATGTTGACCTCTTTCTCATCACATATATGCCTCAAAGGCCATGGAACACATAATCCATGCATAATCATCATGGAATCATATCATACTAACAGTCTATCAATAGTAAAATCTACGGTTACCCGTTGTAACCAAACCTGTTACAACTAAATCACACTGAGGGTACAGATCCACTCACCAATACCTCAGTCGTCCACTCAGTAGTGTAATATCATTGAGTCTGCTCACAATCTGAGAATAAAACAGAATAACAAGTCAGTAATTCAGTTAGAACAATAAACTTATGTTATAATCATATAACATATACATATTTCAGTACATAATATTCAACTACACAATTACTAAGTTATAATACTAATTATAACTACTCATTTCGTGAATATATAATTATCTCAGAAGCATAACATTGATTAACAAACCATAACTGGTTTATAACATCCATCATAAGAATTTAAGTTACAACAAAACTGCTGGAACCAAGCTCTACCCGCCGGGTTCCTTTATTACCCGCCGGGTACTAAGGAAATCATCCGAGTAATCAAGCAATCAACCGGGTAGATTACTTATTGTGGTAACAGAAGAAAAACGCGTTTTAAAACTTAGAGGAGCCACCGGATAACCCGTTTAGCAGCCGGTTTCCCCCATCAGATCACACTACCCGCTGGATTGGGTTATATCCGCCGGGTACTAACCAAACACAGACAACCCGCCGGCTTGATCATGGATCAGCTGGGTCAAAAGCCCGAACCAGCAATCTGCAATCTGTTCACCCCCCAACTCCGAATCAAATCCCCACAATCACCAAATCTCAAGTTCTAATCAATTCAATACTACAATTAACATTCAGCAACATCATATAACAAGTTTTAAACTTCAATCCCATATATGTATCACTAAACCTAACCCCTCAATCTCAAAATCAAATTTAAGAACTTGGGTGAAAAAGGATTCAAACTTACCAATTGAAGGATGATGATGATAATAAAACTCAGAAGTTGCTTCCAAACTCACAGCCTTATTAAGTTCAATTTGTTTATAGTTTCTAGCTTCAATCGAAAACCAACATAGTTGATTCATGGTTTCCATTTGTGAAAATGAGAAGTGAAAAAGAAATTAGGAAAGAGAAGGAAATAAGGTCGGCTCACTTAACCGACTTCAAAATGTTGGTATAATTTGATACCCCTTCTAAACTTATTGTCTGGAACCCGAAAACCATTTGCGATTCCAAATATTTTATTCTTCCTACAACTTTATTAATTTAAAACAATTAATAATTCATCTATCACAATAAGTCCTTAGACTCTTTTACCTATTATTTTTTAGGTAAACCAAACAATACAATTTCCTAACACATTAAATAATTATTTAAAGTCAGGAAATTTATCATAAAACTACTAGGCCCAGAAAGCGGATGTTACAAATCTCTCCCCCTTAAGGAGATTTCGTCCTCGAAATCTAATCCAAAGTAAGGTAATCGCATATAATCCACGTTTGTCATCTGAATATGTCAGGTTATCTCCATAATCAGTAGAACTCTCGGTACTCGAATTTTAACTTGAATCATATATATCAAGAATTCTCAATCCATGCTGCATCCATTCTCATGATACTCCATCAATATAATGATTTCAAATCATTATACAATTTCATACTCCCTGATTGAACAATCAATCAATACTCAAAAGTTCCAGTTAAGATTACATTCCGAAAATCTCAATTCCACTGAACTCAACAAAAGACTAAACAATCTTAAATCCTCTATTATTGTTCAATAACAATTTTCACATTTCAGATTATAATCTATCAAAATCTCAAACTGAACAGCTTTCAGTTAATCTCTCAACTCAGAAAGGATTTCCCAACATAAGATAAATCTCGTCAAAAGTCGACAACAACATTATCTTTTCCCAGATAATATCAATTCCCACAATCAGATCTTTGATATGATTTAACCATCAATAATGTCTCCATATTTTGACGTAGAGCAACAGTTCCAAACTCCAAGTCAAGGATATGATAATTCCTCTCATATATTTTAGGCTATCATGAAGCATAAACAATAATCTCATCTCATTGCATCAAGATTCGATCTAAACTCGCAAAATGTATTACAATACATTATAAGCTCATTATATACATCAAGACGATTCCCTGCTGTTCAATTCACAGTTAATCCAATGAAATAATCATTTTCTCATATCCCTCGAGCCAAATCACATGACTTCTCCGAGACAAAGTTAATCATCATTTTCAATATCCTATCACATGTCTTAATCAATACATGTCAAATCTTGTAAGATAAAGATTTATGCTAACATAATTTAACTCAACATATGACCCACTATCAAATACTAATTCCAGTCACCTACGTGGTAATCATGCATTATCGTATTATCAATTAATTCTAATTTAAAATAATTAACTATCACAATGGGATCAATTTCAGTTTATCACATAATAAACCAATATAAAGGAACAATCAGTTCCCTAATCATATAAAATATATGCTAACACAGGGTTAATACAAAAGTACCTGGAATGACGTCAGTCGTCCCGACAGTTTTACCAACTGTCATCAGAAAATCTCTGCCAGAAAATGATAACCCCACTACCAATCCCAACTCCTATCTCTTAGCCTCGGGACACTGATTCGCTCGATGACTCTCCTTGTGACAATTCCAACAAACATGATTAGGATAATTACAATTCGTAGCATCATGTCCAACCACACCACACTTAATGCATCTAGCAGTCAGAGAAGTACACTGCCTCAAATGTCTGGATTTACATTTATAATACCACTTAGGTTTACCAGCTGAACCATCAAGGTTACCTTGCTTCTTGTTTAACTGACTACCCTGCCATTTCCATTTACCCTTACTAGAAGGATCACTTTCAGATTGCTGCAAAGCCCTTTCTCTATTTCGTACATCCTGAGCCCGTAAGTCACTATCCACTGAACGAGCTAAGGCAAAAGCCTGAGAAAGCGAGCCTGCTAATCTCACCGTTGTCCGATAACTGGGTGGCAATGTTCCAATAAAATGATCAATTTTAGTCTTGTCATCTGGAACCCACAGATGTACAAATCTCAATTTCTCAGAAAACTGATTAATCAACTCATCAATAGTCATCTGATCAGTCAAGTAAAGTTCCATAAACTCTTGTCTAATACGAGATATATCAAAATCAGAACAAAATTGTTTACACATCTCATCATAAAAATCTGACCATCTAATAGATGCTTTCTGTTGTGGAGTCAAAACAGCTAACATTGAATCCCACCAAATCATTGTCTGACCTTTCAAAAGTTGAACTGCATAAGGAACCTTAACTTCTTCCTCACATTGACAAACCTCAAATTTTCTCTCAGTATCCCGTAACCAATCTAAAGTAACTGAAGGATTTGAACTTCCATAAAATTCTGAAGGTTTACTAGTCATGAATGTTTTAAAAGAACAAACTCTTTGTTGATGCTGAGAAGATCCAGCCTGCCTGTCCTGTAAACCCTGTTGTCTGAATCCTCTAAGTTCAAGTAATTCATCCTCTAACCGAAATACATACTCATCTCTGTCAGTATCATCGTGAGCTGAAAATAAGGTACCAGTTTGCCCATGTCTATCATTCTATGTTTTAAAAGGAGAAGCATCCATCCGAGAGGCATTACCAGGAGTATTGGTCGGGAAATAATTATCTGCCATATCTGTATCAAAACAACATCTCACAACTTGTTAACGGTTAGTACATAACATGCTAACCAATTCTCATGCAACACTAATCCCATACCTTGGAATGTTTGACTAACACAAATAGATTTGGGATTGAACACTTACCATGTTCAATTCGCCCAAACCATGCTCTGATACCAACTTATAACACCCCATCTTTCGAAACATTATTTAATAGTATTTCACATCGGAAGCGTAAGTCCAAAACAAATATTTCATATTATATATATATAGTCAAACCTTTCAAAAGTTATAAGGTATCAAATATGGGTGCTATATAATTCCAAAACACAACTCTGATTATATAAATATGATATCAGAGTAAACGTCTGCTCGTCAAACATTCCATTCCAATCAACAGCTTCTTGACCAGCCAGTTATCTAATCATAATCTGCAAGAAGTAATGTGGGGGATTAGCACGAAGCTAAGTGAATGAAACTATAGCCATCAGCACAACTTAGCATAACAAAATCTGTATACAACAAATAATCGTAAACACACAGATATCAAAGAGGATCGGTGGTCCTTGAAGAACCCTCAATGCCGCGGTGGTCCTCAAGCAACACTTGTAAACCCCACGGAGCTGCAGGCCAATACAGTGGTTTACCGATAGCCTATTGCTATTCACTCACCTGACATGGGTTCCCATTAACGATGTGTACAAGGAACCCCCATCGGCCAATCAATAACAACCAAGCCCAACTCATGTTGACCTCTTTCTCATCACATATATGCCTCAAAGGCCATGAAACACATAATCCATGCATAATCATCATGGAATCATATCAGACTAACAGTCTATCAACAGTAAAATCTACGGTTACCCGTTGTAACCAAACCTGTTACAACTAAATCACACTGAGGGTACAGATCCACTCACCAATACCTCAGTCGTCCACTCAGTAGTGTAATATCACTGAGTCTGCTTACAATCTGAGAATAAAACAGAATAACAAGTCAGTAATTCAGTTAGAACAATAAACTTATGTTATAATCATATAACATATACATATTTCAGTACATAATATTCAACTACACAATTACTAAGTTATAATACTAATTATAACTACTCATTTCGTGAATATATAATTATCTCAGAAGCATAACATTGATTAACAAACCATAACTGGTTTATAACATCCATCATAAGAATTTAAGTTACAACAAAACTGCTGGAACCAAGCTCTACCCGCCGGGTTCCTTTATTACCCGCCGGGTACTAAGGAAATCATCCGAGTAATCAAGCAATCAACTGGGTAGATTACTTATTGTGGTAACAGAAGAAAAACGCGTTTTAAAACTTAGAGGAGCCACCGGATAACCCGTTTAGCAGCCGGTTTCCCCCATCAGATCACACTACCCGCCGGATTGGGTTATATCCGCCGGGTACTAACCAAACACAGACAACCCGCCGGCTTGATCATGGATCAGCTGGGTCAAAAGCCCGAACCAGCAATCTGCAATCTGTTCAACCCCCAACTCCGAATTAAATCCCCACAATCACCAAATCTCAAGTTCTAATCAATTCAATACAACAATTAACATTCAGCAACATCATATAACAAGTTTTAAACTTCAATCCCATATATGTATCACTAAACCTAACCCCTCAATCTCAAAATCAAATTTAAGAACTTGGGTGAGAAAGGATTCAAACTTACCAATTGAAGGATGATGATGATAATAAAACTCAGAAGTTGCTTCCAAACTCACAGCCTTATTAAGTTCAATTTGTTTATAGTTTCTAGCTTCAATCGAAAACCAATAGAGTTGATTCGTGGTTTCCATTTGAGAAAATGAGAAGTGAGAAAGAAATTAGGAAAGAGAAGGAAATAAGGTCGGCTCACTTAACCGACTTCAAAATGTTGGTATAATTTAATACCCCTTCTAAACTTATTGTCTGAAACCCAAAAACCATTTGCGATTCTAAATATTTTATTCTTCCTACAACTTTATTAATTTAAAACAATTAATAATTCATCTTTCACAATAAGTCCTTAGACTCTTTTACCTATTATTTTTTAGGTAAACCAAACAATATAATTTTCTAACACATTAAATAATTATTTAAAGTCAGGAAATTTATCATAAAACTACTAGGCCCAGAAAGTGGATGTTACACCCGGTCCAACCCGGTCCGAATGGCCGGCCCAAGTGGCTCGTTGACTAGTCAAATTATCGAAAAACCCCGGATTTTTTGGGCCGGAATCCTCTAAATATCCGGTACGACCGGGCCGGTCGAACCGGGTCTTAAAACATTGTCGGTTTTGTTTTAGCTCACATAATTTAAAGTTAGTGTAAACTGAAACTATGTTAGACTAACTGTATTAAATGTTGATAACCAATTAGATATTAAAGTATATATTATTTTTCTTTAAAAAAAATGTAAAAATGTATACAAATTTTATTTCTTTTTTATTTTATAGGATAAAAATTAAAGTATTAAAAAAAAACATTGATAATAATATTCAAAATATAAAATTCACATGTTAAAAAAAAATTTAATGAAAGAAATATTCAAAATGTAAAATTCACATGTTTAAAAAAAAAACTAATGAAAGAAATATTAAAAATGTAAAATTGACATCTTTAAAGAAAAAAAAACTAATGAAAGAAATAAAAATGTCAACTACATGTGTTGAACTTGCATCACATGCTATAAATGCCTTGTGACTAACCACCTAATCTACTCATTTAATTATTAACACTTTGATATACATATAATTTATCTACAATATTAAGTTTAGAAAAAAATAAAAGAGTTACTATTTATAGAGTTTGCAAATTGATATTAAGGGTAACTAGGGCTTGTACCTGATCGTTGTCCATTCGGAATTTAGTATCAAATTTTGAGCGGCAAAGGGTGAAGAATTGCCGTGACCACTGACCACTCTCAGTATCTTGATTGATGTAACTTTCTGTTCAAAGGTTAACAAATTTGGGCCGATTTCAGAAAACCCATCTTAAAGTTACAACATACCCGGCCAAACTTTTTTTTTTTTTTTTTTCGTTTTTTTGTTTTTCCTTTTTCCTATAGACATCCTTATATCATATATTATTATTATTATTATTATTATTATTATTATTATTATTATTATTATTATATTTTAAACTTGTGTATATACACGGGCCGTTGATTTTTAACATGAAATATCGTATATAGTATATTGTATCTAATGATAAAATGTGTAAGTTAATATGTATATTAAGCATTTAGTTAAATTCATGATAATATATTTTATGTAAATGGATTTATATCAGTAGAGATTAGAAAATAATTTTTTTTTAAACCAAGTTAGCAAAAAAATTAATTATATTAGGTCTATATTAACTTTTGCATTTAATTTTATTCATACTCGATTAATTAATAATCGAAACATTACAGATCAATTTGGATAATGTTTCATTCAATGAATTAAATTTCTTTTATGTAAGTGAGTAGTTAATTAAAAAAAATATCTTTTTAATAGTTCAGGGATCTTATTTAAATTTTACTAACACTAAAGGATTTAATTGACAAATTAAAACTTAATAAAATGATGATATCATAGAGATGTCCCATATAGAATGCAGTTCAGTTTTTCAATTTTGAGTGCAAACATTTTGAAGTGGTTACGCCAACCTCCTTAAATGGAAGGGTTTTACGTAATTTGAGCATGTGTTGCGATTGACTCATATTCCATGAATTAGTCGCTCAAAAGATTCGGACTATAGTTGATAGACAGATTTTTAAAAGTGCTGGCCGGTTCCTAATATGAGATATCCAGTAGATCCACATAAAAAAGTTGTTTATACTTTATCCCGTCTATATGTCATTTAAAAATTATTCCAAGGAATAAAAAATGATTCAAGATCAGAGGGGAAGGCTCTTTTTGGAGAGCTAAGAGGGGCAAAAAAGATCCACCATCCATCCTATTTATTAATGGTGTAGATCATGACATGTCATAAGGGTCTAATTTGCAATTATTTTTGAACGGAGGGATAAACTTGCAATTTTGACCAAGTCTGGATGAAATGGGGTAACTAGGGCAGCTCACTTTTACTCTCATTTCCAAAAAAAAAAATACACACACAAAACCTCTCTAATTTTCACACACTAACTCACACAAAAAACTCACACACCACCACAGTCCACCACCTCCGCACCGTCCGCTACCGCCGCACCACCGCTTCACCGTCACCACCATCGCCAGTTCGTCACCGTCATCGTGACCGGAAAAAGAGGTGGAGAAACGAGGATGGTTTAGTGACCGGAGAGTTGAGGCGAACCACCACGTTGGTGAACCGGCTTCCACCGGATGTAACCAACCGTGATTGTTTAACCTTCTTATCTCGCCGCTCCACCTCCAACATCGTCGCTCCACCGCCACGACCGCCGCGTCAACCGTCACCACCACTTACGTCATCATCTTTACTATCACCACCATATATAGATCTAGATCTTGAAACTCGTAGATCTAGATCTAAAAGTACATCTGAAAAGTAGATCTACTTTTTAGATCTGGAAAATATCAACTGCATCGTAAATTTTTCTTACTGCATCTTTGATTACTGCATCTTGGATACAATTAATGTATATTTGTGCTACTACTTATTTACTGCATCTTGTATATAGTTACTACATTTTATGAATTTTAGCATATTTTTTCTAGATCTAGTTTTTAGATCTGAAAAGAAATCAACTGCATCCTATGTTTTTTCTACTGCATCTTACATTACTAGTGTATATTTATTATTTACTGCATCCTAAGTTTTTTCTATTGCATCTTACATTACTTATGTTTTTTTAGCATTTTTATATGTTTATAGAGCTTGATTTATTTTCGAAATTGAAAAATTACTAGTATTTGTTTACTGCATCTTGTATATTTTTATTGCATCTTATGTTTGTTTTTTTAGCATTTTATGTGTTGTAATAAAAAACTACTGTATGTTTTTAATATTTTATGTGTTGAAATAATAAAAAAACTAGTAGTACTTAATTACTGCATCTTGTATATTGTTACTATATCTTATGGTTTTTTTAAAACATTTTTATGTGTTTGTAAATCTTGATTTTATTTTTGAATTTAAAAAATTACTATAATTGTTTACTGCATCATGTATATTTTCTTACGGCATCATGTATGTTTGTAACTGCATCTAACGTTCCTTAGTATTTTGACTGGATCTTGCATATTTTTAAGTTTTTTGACGGAACAAATCTTTGAGCATTTTTTGGACAGTTTTTGGGCAGTTTTTTGAGCAGGTTCAAAACTTTATTAAAATTGCAATTTAGTCCCTGCCCCTCCAATTCCCTTCCCTTGTGAACCGTACCCATAAAAAATAAGGTTTATCTAACATGTGTTTTAACAAAGTACGCATGTTAACTCACTTATTTATTTATTATTATCCTTTACCACTTAACTTACATCCCACAAATTACATTGTATTTCTTCATTAGAAAAAGTAATTATTATAATAATATTAAGATAGAGAAGTGGGAAGAACTAAACAACCTTTTTGTAGCAAAAATCGATATTCATATAGACTAAAGTTCAAATGAGTATGGGTATATTTGATGAGAATGGGGGAATGAGTTTCATCCGTTGGATCAACACAATCAAGGGTTCACATTTAACCTTTAATTTTTTATTTTTTTAAAGAGACTGAAACTATTTTTGGGCGGAGGGGTACTTTCGAAATTTTACCTGTCAATTAAATTTTGTTCTTTCTATTTTCACACACAAAACACGCTCGTTCCCGTTCTCTCTCATCTCCTTCATATTTTTGAGCAACAGTTCGTGCAAAATACTTGAGGTAATGTTCGATTAATCCATTCAAAGTTTGTTTTCATCTCTGAATCATAGATTTTATTCGATCAAGTGTGTTTTAATCATCGTTTTATTCATCATTTTTTGGTGGATTTGTTATGTATAAACCCTAAGGGAAAGAACCTTTAATTTTTTGGATTTTTAAATGAAAATTCAAATTACTTCTGTAAATCAAAGTTTTATTTGATTACGAGTGTTCGTATGAACATCTGTACCGTCAGTTTGTATAGATTTCATTTTATTTGATTATTGTTAAACCCTAATTTAATCAATTTTACAATTTAAATGGGTTTACAGCAATCTAAAGACGCGCTTTTGTATGAACAAGTCATTTATGGTACCACCGAAGGGATCAAAAAACTTCACAGCGAAGGTGCTGGCCTTGAGGTTTTATTATTATTATATTATTATTATCATCTCAAAGTTTGTTAGTAATTAGTTCGTTTGAGATGAATTAGTGGTGAAATTATGTTTAAACTGTTGTTGTTTGTGGTGTAGTGGATTAAGAAGGAATGAAGGACAACTTTGATATTAGCTTCCATGAATCCGCAGCTTTTCGATGTTGCGAAAACGTTGATTGAATTAGGTGTTAATGTCAACGCGTATCATCCAGGTATGCTGCTTTGTGTTCGTTAGAGTCTCTTATTTGATTTTTGATGTATGATGCGTATATGATTGATTAGTATGTGTGATTTAGTTGTTATGTTAACGAATGTCTATAGGGTGTCATGATTGATTAGTTTTTCGATGTTGCGAAAACGTTGATTGAAAATTGTTCATTGGCTTATTTATGGAATTGAGTCTCATTCCAAAACCTGATATGCAGTTTGTTATGTCTGGGTACCGGAATGGAGTAGATTCACAATTGCTATACCTGCTTAATTTATGGTTGTTACAAAGTTTAAGCTATACCGTTTATATAGAAATATAATATATATCTGCTATGTCAAGCACTTGGTGAATGCCAGATTGATTTTTGTGGCTTACTTTTGGTATCTTATATATGTTAATATCTAAATTGACCTTGTAAATGTTTATATATTCAACAGATTAGAAATGGATGATACGACGAAGCAATTTCAGGAAAAGCTGATTGAGATTGAGGCTGAAGCAGAGAATCTTCTACTTGCAAGACACCAGGTAACTCATTTTATTTCCATGTGAGTAAATATTTTTCACAGAAGCTAACTGATAGAGTTGTGATGGCAGTTGGTGGAGAATGATAGATTGAGAAATGGGAACAGGGAAGCGTTGACTGCTCTAAGGAAGCGGGCCCGGACTACGAAAACAAGTGTTCCTTCACCTTATGAGTTGGTGATGAAGGAAATTGATGAATCGAGGCCTCTAGTAAAGGATATGTGTGCAACTTGTGGAAATCACAACTCTAAAGAAAAAACATGGATGATGTTTCCTGGAACTGATGTATTCGCTCGGGTTCCATTTCATGCAACTCATACCATTTTGGAGAAAGGTAATATAATTTAGACTTTATTTCTTGTGATTATGTTTGCTAGTCATGGCCTAGTCATGGTGACAAGTTTTGTCAATTCGGCGTAAATTAAAAAATGATTCACCAAAAAACTCTTTTGTAATTTTACACCTAAACATAAATCAGGTAGGATAATATTTTCAGATGTATCCAATGTGCTTCGGTTCAGTCAGTTGTTATAGGGTTTTATCTGTTATTCTTGGATCATTTCTCAATTGTTTGTTACCTTTTCAGTTAATTGTCTTTAGTTCAATCCGAAGTCTACCCCTTAAAGGCATTATTTTTAGCAATTGTCGTGTTGCATGATATATATGAAAATAGTTGGTTAATTGATGTTCTGAAGACCTCCATTTGAATCAACTGATTTGGTGATTACTATCCAACTAGTTAGAGTTGTGTGATGATCTTGATTTCTAAGAATTATTAGTTAAGGTTTTATGATTGAATTGGATTTGGATAAGCTTAGTCGGAGTTAGAATTATTAGTATGTGTGATTTAGTTGTTATGTTAACGAATGTCTATGATTGATCACATGTGGTACCTTATAGAAATAATTATTTGATCTACACTATTTGAATATCACATGTGTTATCTATTAGTATCACATGTGGTATCTCTTGGTACCATATGTGATACCTTACTGTATCACATGTGGTATTTCGTGATATCACATGTGGTATCGACCAGTATCTTTAAGGTTAAATCTTACGATTTTGTTAAACAAAATCTCACATTTTATAAATAATGTAGTAACAGTATCTAATTTTGTAAACAAATACTTTTATTTTGTAAACAACTACCATATGTTGTATCTTTCATAGTATCGCATGTGGTTGCATCAACTATCATATGTGGTAGCAACTAGTATTGCATGTGAAAAACACTATATGCTATAAACAAGTACCACATTATTATAGAGATAATTATTTTGACCTACATTATTTGAATATCACATGTGATATCTATTGGTACCACATGTGGTATCTCTTTGTACCACATGTGGTATCAGATGCTATCACATATGGTAGTGTACAGTACCACATGTGATAGTGTTTAATACCACATATGGTAACGGATACTACCACATGTGGTAGTACCATATATCATAGTCAACATATAGCATTCTCATATATTTTGACGTTTTTATTACTCTAAATCACAATATTACATGTGATACAACTTTATTTATTTGTAATTCCAATCAATTATCGCTTTTTTTAATTTCATATGTCATGGTAATGATTTGTAATACCACATGTGGTACCTTATAGTACCACATGTGATATTGTATTGTTATCTTTTTTTTTTTTTAGACTATACTGTATTTTTGCAGTGAATGAGGGTACTTCACGTGGCCTTACTATCGCTGAGTTCATAAATGGGAAGTAAGGAGGCGATAAATTCTCGTAAAGCTGTAGTATTTGAAAGTAGTAAAATAATGAAATCGAACACCGCCACTTAGTCACCTTCTAATGTGGGTTTCACAAAAGCCGATGCTTCCACATGTGATACTATTGCTGAGTTTGTGCATAACTACCATTGAGAATTGATCGATAAGCAAATTAAGTATGCCATTAGAAACCACCTAAATGAAGACAACTGTGGAAAAATTTCATCAGGAGATGTTTAAGAAAATAATTCCGAACATATTGGAGAAGACTAGTTTGTTAATGTCTTTTGGTATATTTGAATGTATCATGGTATTTTAGAATCTAATGTTTAAGTACAATCTGTTAAATCAATTTGAATTTAATGTACCAATCTTTTTATGTTTATGTTTTCCAGTTATTTAAATGTTTTTGTGTATATTTTAAATGTTTTTTTTTGTTTTTAAATGTTTTTGTGTATATATTTTTTTGTTTTACTTCACAGGATATGCAATTGATCAGATTGCGAATCAAGTATGCATCAAAAATTCTACTTCATGAGTGTAATATTGTGACACCCGTCAAATTAGAACTAGTAATTAGTGCCTAATCAAGTTTTAATACATGTAATTAGTTCTGTGTTAGGCTAATTTGTGTATCAACTAATATATATTGTTGAATATATATATATGCAAGTATACGATTTAATTAAATCGTACGAATTTCAAATCGAATGTAATTCGGTTCAAGTAATACGGACGTTGGTGAACGATCTTATTAAATAATAAAATATTATTTAATAACACTATTATATCCAAGATATTATTTTGATAATAACTCAATGCAAATTCGTATCGTATAAATAAGGTATACGCGATTAAAAATGTTGAACGCGCAAACAAACAAAACGAGATAACGTTATATTTTTATAACTCAACTATTAAGTATGTTATGAAATACTTCAACAAAAATATCGAATAAATATTCGTATTTTTAAAACGTATAATTAAACGTATAAAATAATTATTTAACGTTTAAATGATTGGGAAAACGAACACCGCACGGGGCACGAATGCAGGAGCTGAGGAAGTGAGGCTTTCATCAAAACCACACTCCCTCCTCATTTTCTTCTTCATTTTTTCACCTACACTTTCCCTTTTCTCTCTCTCTTTTCTCTTTCAAGAAAACTAACACACCACCACCACCTTAAATCATAAAATACTACCACCAAACGACATCAAATCATCAAGATTTTTACAGAAACGGAACCACCACACTACGATCTACAATCCTATCTTTCCGGATTTTCATTTCGCCACTTTGTAAGTTTCCGACAAATTCTCGAAATTTCTCGTTTTAGCTTATTTTTACATATTATTGGGTTATTCAAGTATATATATGCCTATTAGACAAGTGAAACACGAATTTACAGCTTAAAAACGGGTTAAATTTGAGTTTTGGGTTGGAAAACGTCATCAGTCGCTGGGCTCTGTTTTGGTGTTCATCTTTGCGACACAAGCCTTGTGTCGCAGGGTGTGTCGCATAAAACCCCTTGTGTCGTATTTTGTGTCGTAAAAACTCAGTTATGTCGGACCTTTTGCGACACAATATTGTGTCGTACCTTATGTCGCAAATACCATGCGACACAATCGCTATGTAGCTGTTGAATCAGCATTGTACGCTTATGCGACACAACCCTTGTGTCGCTAAGCTCTTGTGTCGCACTTCTATGCGACACAACCCTTGTGTCGCATAACAAATTATTATGTCGCATATTGTGTCGCATAAAACAGAATATTTACAACTTTTTTTACTAAGTGTCGAGACCTAAATTTTATCACTTGATTTCACCCAAATTCAAGTCCAGATGCATTTTTCACCAAAGCAATTTAATAGAAATAAAAATTTTTCGAGCTGACCTGGCATCTCGACCCCAGCCAGGGGCCAGCCCCTTGGACCCCGCCAGGGGTTGCCACCCCTGGAACCCCGCTAACTAGGGGCGCTGCCCCCGGACCCCCGTACCTAGATTCCGTAAACACATTTCTCACCAAGTGTCAAACTTGTACAACTTCAAAACGCTTATACGATACAACTTTTCAAACATAATGGAATTTGCTTTTCAAGTATAACGCTTCGAAATCAATGTGATAACCTCAAAACTATTATTACAATTAATCACCAACGGGTTGTACACGTTTTCAAACATACAATTCAATCAACCAAATCGTAGTAATTTGGACAAGTCAATCAACCAAATCGGGGTAATTTGGACAAACAACTACAAAGGTAGTCTTTCGAGATGCCTAAACAATTAATAACCATCGCGTGTCATGGACACCTTCAGGTTACAAGTCTTCGGACCACACTTCAAGGCAAATCAATTCAAGTTATTAATTCAAACTTTCAAGGCTCAGGTGAGTCTCATGGCCCCTATTTTACTGCTTTTCAATCAGGGGTGTGATATTATTGCTCGTTTTGTTTTACAAGTTGAACGCAAGTACAAATCAAATCAAATACTACATGAGTTTCAAGCTAATCAATTTAAAGCCCTCCATAGCATAGTCTGGTAATACGTAGTAGCGTGAATGTTAGTATATGATATCATATAGGATTGACAATCCTCGTCCGGGTTAGCACGCACTAACTGGTTAAACGGACGTATTAGCATTTGGGAAGACGAGTGTGGATTAGGCACTCGTAGGAGGCATTTCAAGTTAGGTTTCCTTAAGTGGGCCTGACAACTCAAGTTAAGCTCAGACTATGTGCTCATGGCTGTATAACTTTTATTTTGCTTAATTGCATTTTAAATTCAATTATTAAATCTTGCGGTTCATACAAATATATGTGTTGACATACCAACCTGTGAGCTCACCAGCGTTTCGCTGACCAATTTTAGCATGTATCACAGGTGACCAGCAGTAGGTTGGACTGCTCAAGTAAGGATCAATTAGCTCGAGTCATCATGCAAACACTCAGAGATTTAGCTGCATTATTATATTTTGTATAGATTAATTATGTACTTAAATCTCTCAATTTCAAGCTGAGCTATTGTAAACAATATTTTTGATGTAAACTTTTGTTTTATCAATACAAGTCCAAAACGACGCATATAGTGGTCGTTCATT
Organism: Helichrysum umbraculigerum; assembly: GCA_949592205.1. Lineage (NCBI taxonomy): Eukaryota > Viridiplantae > Streptophyta > Magnoliopsida > Asterales > Asteraceae > Helichrysum > Helichrysum umbraculigerum. The sequence continues at coordinate 388,185,492 of CATIUR010000001.1, forward strand.
ATATATCTTTGTGCTGTGATTATTGATTATTAACACCCAAAACGTGCTTCCGCTAAACAATAAATTTGGGGGTGTTACAAATATCCATAAGGATAGGTTTACACTATTGCTGAGCAGTTTATTGATAGCTACACGAAAGAGTTGATCGAAAAGCGAATTGTTTATGCATTAGAAACCGCAAGAATGAAGGCATCAATGGACAGAAGTCAGGAGAGGGTGAAGGAATTGCCGAACCTACTGCACAACAATAGTCTGTTTAGTATTTTTTGGTTTTTGTGAACGTGTTTTTCTTTTTGGTTCCACAGAATCTAATACTCAAGTACATTTTGTTAAATCAATCTTAGTTTAATGTAAAGCACTTCTATTATTTTTATTTGTTTTATGTTTTTTAGCTTTTCTAAAAAATGATCATGTGTATTCCATGTGGAAGCAATTAGTATCACATGTGGTAGTAGATAGTATCACATGTGGTAGTAGATAGTATCACCTGTGATAGTAGATAATATCACGTGTGGTACCACAAAAACGTGGTTTTTATAAATATCACATGTGATACTTTATTCTACCACATGTGGTAGTATATAGTATCACATGTGATATTAATGCTTAATATTGCCCATATTATGTAGTAGCGGTAAGTAATTTTGTAAAGAAAACCTTTTTATTTTTATAAATTTCACATGTGATTGCAACAAGTACCACATGTAGATTAAGAAGAACTTAGATTGTGGTAGCAATAAATATCTCGTGGTAGGAGCAAATATCACATGTGGTAGCAGCAAATATCACACGTTATAACTTCAAGAATCACATGTAGATTAAGAACTTAGATTGTGGTAGCAACTATTACCACATGTGGATTAAGCATCATATTAGATTGTTGTTGTAACAAGTATCACATGTGGTACATCATAGTACCACATGTGGTACCTTATCATACCACATGTGGTACATCATACTACCACATGTGGTACCTCATATTACTATTTTGTTGACATACTATTTGAACAATCTTATTACATTTACATTCCAATGTACCATATTCTATCCTGTAAATCACCTTCACTCATGTAAAATAATAGAAACAACTCAGCTAGTTAGATAACATAAGAGATTGAATCACATGTGGTACTAAATAATATCACATGTCGTACCACTAAGTACATATGATAGCTTGACATAGTATCACATGTGGTACTTCACAGTATCACATGTGGTTGCACCTAGAATCACACGTGGTATTAACTAGCATATTAGATCGTGCAAAAGAATAAATGTTATAAACAAGTACCACATTATTATAGTTGTAATAGAACAAGTTAGTGCAAAACAAATAAGCATACTAAATGAAACTATCTTATCAATCTAATTACATTTGATTCTTAAAAATATCTTTAAGAATTATATAAAAAACTCAAACTGTTCAATTGTCTTCTTGCCTTGCTTCTGCTTATTCTTGTTCCCTTGCTCTATCTTCAGCCATTTTTTTAGCTTCTGCTTGCTTCTTCTCACATGTTCACAAGAATCCTCGACGAACAATCTTCTTACAACTACATTCCACTGTACAATCTTCTATCATGTAAATCACCTTCACTCATGTAAAACAAAAGAAACAACTAAACTAGTCAGATAACATAAAAGATTATATCATGTGTGGTATCATATAGTATCACACGTGGTAGTAAATAATATCACATGTGGTACCACATAGTATCACATGTGGTAGTATATAATATCACATGTGGTACCAATTACAATATAATTTTTTAATTAAAAAAACAAGCTATTGAACATAAATCAGGCGACGGTGACATTTGCAGGTAACTGAGCCATTGGTGGTGACAATGGAGATAATGGCGGCAATTGAGGCAGAGGTGGCAGTGGTGGCAATGGAGATCACGGCGGAAGTGGTGGCAATGGAGACAATGGCGGCATTGGTGGCCATGGAGTGAGTGGCGGAAAATTAAGGTGAGGAGGCGGTAAATGAGGGTCGGGTGATGACGATGGTCGGCGGCAGAAGGGTGAAGGCGTGACTGGTTGAGCAGCCAAAGGTTCCACCATATACATTTGGTTATCAAACATTTTAAACACGAGTCTGAAGTCTTGGGCAGGACCACCAGCAACCCCACAGCCCTGCCCGTTGCCGGAAATCTGTGCCCGACAATTACTCATGTCCAATATACCTGAAATCGACGTTGTGTACGACCCTAACCAATTCGTAGTTTCTTCCCTCAACACTATGAACTGCCCATGCTCCCCCGGGCAAGTCAGTAATACTCTTACTCCTACAAGACATCATCACAACCTTAAACAAAAACATTCAATTATAATCTTCTTTTAATACAGCTAATTATCCGAGTCTGATCATTTACTCTTAAACAGATAATATATATTAATATTTAAAGTACTCTATTCATCGTATACACTTTGGGTAATTGTCGATTAATCTTAGCATTAACGTGTTTAAAAAATTTGAACGGAAAGACACAACTCACCACCGAGAGGATAATCAAGAACACTAATTTCACCATCTTTGCATTGATCACAAAAGACAGTACCACTGACCATCGTATCTCCACGAGCTTCATCAATGGTTGCAACAGTAACCAACACGAGACTTGTCACTACCCAATCCATCAACATTCCGACCACATTACATTGACAAAGTACTATCGAAACTCATCACCATACAAATTAGATAATTAGGATTACACTTTTCTACACATAAAGGGGGAGAAGGAAGGATGTGGTGATGAAAGTCTCAACAACTCGGCATTATGAAAATCATCATAATAAGTTTAAAAACACACTGTCACTTGGCATTAGTGAGATTCATACCTTCGATTTGTTGATTTTTGTGAGATTGAAGATGATTAATTCGCAAACCCTAGAGATCATACAGAGCAGTTGAAATCAGTAGAAATCGATCGTATATAGTGTGTAGTTTACATATTGATCCGCATTAGTGACATTCATACCTTCGATTTGTTGATTTTTGTGAGATTGAAGATGAGAAATTCACAAACCCTAGCTAGAGATCGTACAGAGAACTGGCTTTTGATCCGTTAATGTATTTTGTTTGTTTTTTTTCATTAAATGATATAATGCTGAAGGACGAAAATACCCCTCCCACTTTAGGGAATGGACGGCTGTGATGCATTCTTTCATTCTTTTTGGATTTCATGGACTCAAATGAACGCAACTCTATTCATATATCCAAAACATAAATCGAATAGAAGCTTATAACAGTGATTGAAGGACCTCAGAAATTCGTCACATTGGATTTTTACTTATGTGTTGAATGGAGAGGGTATCCACATAATACATAAACTATATTCCCTTAGTTATATAGATAGAAGGATTATTATTATTATTATTATTATTATTATTATTATTATTATTATTGAAATCGTATCGTATATTATAAAAACATTCGATAAACATCATCAATAAAATATATGTTATAAACAAAATTGGGTCAAAGTTGTCACATATTTATAAAGATTTGGGATCAAAGGGAATGACACTTAAAGAGAGCAAGGAGGAGCATGAGTAAATAAGGTGGCAATATGGTAAATAAATTGAAGCATGAGGATAAATGTTAAGGAAAAAAATTATAACAATTATTTTTCATCTACACCCCTCCACATTTCCTCTATTTTCTTTTCTCCCTTCCACTTTCTTCCACCTTCTCCTTTCTTCTTCCTCCCCCACCCCACCCCCTACCCCACAGTCCACCACCACCAAGCTGTTGGCCACCGGATTCCGGCAGCCGCCGTCGGATTCCGATAGCCGGCGGCCGGATTTTCAAAAAAAAAAAAATTTACTTTTTTTTTGCTTTTTTTTTTTCATTTTTTTCTTCACTTTCTTTTATATTCTTTAAACCTTCTATGGTTTTTTTTTCCTTTTGAATACTTTTATGCTATTTTTTTCTCAATTACTAACAACTTGTGCTATATTTTTTATTTCGTTTTCATTATTTTTTTAAAAATTAGCATTCGAATAATACAACTATGATTCATTTACCCGTTTTTTATAAAAGAAAGATGCAATATTTTGTATTCACCAATGTTGCAGTGTGTTTGATTTAAAAACAAGATGCAGTGTTTTAGTTTGAGCGATGATGCAATGGGTTCAGTTTATAGTATGATGCATCGTGTTTAACTTAAAAGCATGATGCAGTGTTTTTAATTAAAAACAAGGATGCAATGATTCTAATTAAACATGATGCAATGTATTTAATGTAAAAGTTTGATGTAGTGTTTTTAATTAACTTAAAAGCATGATTCAATGATTCAAATTAAATATGATGCAATGTTTCTAATTAAAAAACATGATGCAATGTATTTAATTTAAAAGTTTGATGCAGTGTTCCTTATTAAAAAGCATGATGCAGTGTATTTGATTTTAAAAGTATAATGTAGCGTTTTAATTTAAAAACAAGATGTAGTGTTTTACTTTACAAGCAAGATGCAGTGTATTTAATTTTAAAAGTATGATGTAGCGTTTTAATTTAAAAGCAAGATGTAATGTTTTACTTTACAAGCAAGATGCAGTGTTTTAATTTAAAAACATGATGCAGTTACCATTAATGTAAAAGAATGATATATAGTGATTAATTTAAGAGTTAATTGATGTAATATTTTTAATTTAAAAGCAAGATGCAGTGTTTTAATTTAAAAGCAAGATGCAGTGACAAAGAAGAAAAAAAATCAAAAAGAAAAAAAAACGTTAAGTGTTTGTAGATGTATACAACTATGTGTTGACTTTTTGGTGTGCACACAACTAAATTGACCACCATTGTGTGTATTATATGTACGTGACCGATTATAACTGATAAAGTATCAAGTTGTAACAAGTAACTTATCGATCATTAATGTGAAAATGACGTGTAATGATAAGATAGTATAAAATTTGAAAAAAACCAAATGAAAATGACTTGCTCCTGTAAGGCTGGAACCATATGGCAGTACCATATGGTAGTCTGTCACCATTGTCACATCGTAATTTCATCTTTTAATTTCCTTTTCATTTTTAATCCAAAATCTATACAAATGAAATAACAATACCCAAATTCATATTCAAAGTCACAGTAAAAACACCAACTTATAAATCACCACTGTCATCTCATAAATCATCATCACCACTACTACATGATACTTGAAAATGCAACACTTGTTATGGTTGGAGATTTCATCCTTGCAACTCCGGCGACTTGCCACGATTGGAGATGTCATCGCTGCAAATCCGGCGACCTTCCATGGTCGGAGATATCATCCCTGCAACTCCGGTGAACTCCGGCCACCACTAAAACAACCGGTGCTTCAGTTTTACAGCACCGTCACTATCTCCCACGTCCCCCTCTCTAACCTCGTCGATTTGCAAGTTGTAATTTGTAGATCTAGGATTTTAAAATTTCAATCGGGTTAGGGGAGCGTCTGGTACTTATGCGGAGATGTCGGAGGATTTGTGACGATTCCGGTTCAATTTGTGATGAATCGGACGAGATCACTTTTATATCATTTGATTTCGGCATGATACAATTCATGTGTGGGTGTGTAGCCACCGGAAAAATCAACCAGAGAGGGCGAAGTGGTGGTCACCGGAGTTCTGGTCGAAGTGGTGGTCATCGGAGATAGTGGCGGCGGCTACAGTAGAAGGTGATCGGAGGTGGTGTGGGGTGGTGGGAATGTAGATGAAGAAAGTAGAAGTTTAGAAATGTAGTATTGAAAAATTAGAGGGGGTAAACTTGAAATGTAACATCCGACTTTGACTTGACATGTGGCGCAATGTTACTGTTTGACTTTTATGCCCTCCTTTCCTTGGTAGCCTGTTGTGCCTCTCTGATCCGTTCCCATTAAAAAACCCAAGTTGAAAAACAGCCGGAAGATTCTCACATGAATTTGCAATGAATATATCGTACTTTCATCAAATCCATATGAGTAATTTGGTCAGATGCACATTTAACTTTTGAAAACTTCAGAGGTTATAAAAAACCTAGCAAATTTAAGGCGTTAAATGTCAATAGATATGTTGGTGAACCGGAAACTTTAAAACCCAAACAGTAGTTCAATGGTAACCCATAGGCTTATGCCAGTATTATCATACGAAAGAAACATTGAACATAAATCGATTAATTAATCATAATATTCAAATTACAACAACTAAATCCGTAATTACTGAACATGGAGAAAACATCCATGTTTCTCTTTTCGTTTTTGGTTATTTTATTAAACAAAATCAATGCTGCTGAACTCAACATCATTTCTGCTTCGAAGTTCTTGACAGACGGGGACACACACTGCTAGAAATATTCCATTTACCAACGTTTTTAGCGACACACATCTGTAAGACGCTAAATTGTGACACATTTGACGACATCTAAAGCGACCCTGACGTTGTTTGTCTCGCAAATACCATCGCAAAATTATAGTTTAGAAGGCCAAGTCGCAATGCATGTCTTTTAATACATCGCTAAATTTGCGACTTGTGAGAAAGACATCTCTATTTATGTCTCTAATGTTGCGACATGATCAAACACATCGTTAAGCGCGTCACTAATCTTGCGACTCACTCGGATGTGACTCTATGAGCGTCTCTAATTGTACGTTGGTCTCGGAAACCAGAATTTTTTAACTTGGGTTTTTCCGGCCAAATAACTCAGAGAAGAGATATCTTGGTATTTGGTACAAGCAAATCTCAGTTAGAACGGCGGTTTGGGTTGCCAACAGAAACTACCCACTCCCTGGTGTATCGTCACTTGTGTTAAAAATTGTTTATCCAGGAATTCTCGGCATTTTTAAGAACCTCAGCAATTCAGCATGATTTGGTCATCCAACACAACGATAACATCACCATATGAGACAGCAAAGCTTCACGACACCGGAAATATAGTCTTGATAGACCAACAGAAGAAGATGATTTGGTAGAGTTTAATTTGATTATCCAATTGATACTATTCTATATCACTCGAAGCTAGCTAGGGAAAGATTACATGAGGGGCATCGAATGGCATCTATCATCATGGAAGACTAATCAAGATCCAGCTCCAGGGAAATTCACTTCGGGAGCTGATAGACTCGGTTATCCTGAAAACAAACTAAAACAAGGTGCAGTGGTTAAATTTTGGGGTGGACCATGGAGAAACTTACGGGTTAGTGGGTATTCTATGTTCGACAAAAAGTTGAATATGATATTGTGTATAGTTATAACTGAGAAGGAGATATCTTTTAAATATTACATTGAAAATAGTTGTCTCATATCGAGGGTCACCTTGAATTCTTCTGGGAAGTTACAAAGTTGTGTATGGGCAGAAGATTCTACAAAGTGGAATCTAAGCTTAACATTACCAATAGATATCTGTGATACATATAACATATGTAGTGCTTATGGAACCTGCAGTGTGAATACGAATGGACAGTCTTGTGCTTGCTTAGATGAGAAAAGATTTGTTGCCAGAAACCAAGAGGGTTGGGACATAGGTGAGTCGTCGGGTGGTTGTGTTAGGCGAATGCCGTTGAATTGCAAAAACTGATGGGTTAATCCCGATCATCACAAGAAGAAAAGTGTCAAATGGGCCAAAGTTTATGGGTCATGTAAATATTAGTATACATATTAGTTAAGTTGAAATAAAGCCCATCAATATCTCTGGTTTGGGCCGTAGGCCAACAAACAAATCCGTGCATAGAAACGATGGCAGTTAGTAGGGTTGTAACGGTTCATTAGAAGGGTTGTGTTGATTGTTGAAGCGACACATCTAGTCATGGTGTCTGTTTGTACGTGTATATATATGTATGTGTCTACAGGAACGATGTAATCATTGATTAATAATCAAAATGTAACTGTTTCTGTTATATACTTTCTATTACATATTCATGTGAAGATCGTACAGGAAGTATTATGCACATAGAGGACAGAAACATATGGCTGCAGATTGTGTTTCTGGTTCGGTCAAGAAGATCAGAAAGTCTGGGACAACAAAAACTCAGACGGATTTATCAAGTACTCTAATATAAAATTGCCAGACACACAGAGGGTACCTGGTTCAACATGAGCATGACTTTGGAGGAATGTGAAGCAAAATGCTTCAAGAATTGTACATGTATGGCTTATGCGATTCCTGACCCCACATTAGGAGGAAAGGGTTGCGTGCTTTGGTTCAAAGATCTTATAGACATCCGCGAGGATTCTACTAATGCTCGAGATATTTTTGTAAGAATTGTTTCATCTGAATTAGGTAAAACAAAATCACTTGTTACATTACTGTTACATGCTTTGAAACTAACATCATGTCTATACTAATATCATACAGTTGCTATATCTACTTCCAGAAAGAAAAGAGGAGCAAACATTAAAGTTATCCTAAGTGTAATCGTTCCGAGGGTTCATTCCGTAGGCTTCATCTCGATATGGTTGTGGTAAGCACGAAAAAAAAGGGAATAACGAGCGAGGCAATGAAGAAGTACCATTGTTTAGCTTTCCGACAGTTGCTACTGCTACTGGCAGTTTTTCAACTGATAATATACTTGAAGAGGGTGGATTTGGAGCCGTTATAAAGTAATTAATAGCACTCCGATAACAAGAAAATGTATATACATACTTTTTTATTTGTTTACAATTTTTCAAAGGCAAAGATTACGAATCTACACATTTTAAGCGGGTGATTTAAACAGAATGTACATATAAGATTGTGAAAATACTGGCATTGAAAATAGTATTCTGCAGGGTGTGCTAGACGACGGGCTAGAGATTGCAGTTAAGCGTCTCTGCAGGACTTCCAACCAAGGAGTTGATGAGCTCAAGAATGAAGTCATTTGCATTTCAAGACTTTAGCATTGGAATCTTGTGAAGCTCCTTGGATGCTGCATAAAAGGAGATGAAAAGTTATTAATCTATGAGTACATGCCGAATAAAAGTTATTAATCTAAGATGTTTCAATTTAGCATCCGGTTTGAAAGTAAATTTGGTGAAAAGTAAGTTGATTGGCGTTGGTGTATCTTCTATTGAAGTTGATAGAATGGCGAGTAATCTCTTTTGTCAATCGACTTCGTTGCCATTTACTTATTTGGGTCTCCCGGTTGGTGCTAATATGTCGAGATATCATAATTGGATTCCAATAATTGGCATTGGTGTATCTTCTATTGAAGTTGATAGAATGGCGAGTAATCTCTTTTGTCAATCGACTTCCTTGCCATTTACTTATTTGGGTCTCCCGGTTGGTGCTAATATGTCGAGATATCATAATTGGATTCCAATCATAGATAAATTTAATTCCAAACTTTCAATTTGGAAGGCCAAATCTCTATCTTTCAGGGGGTCGGCTAACTTTAATAAAAGCGGTTCTTGGAAGGTTGCCTTTATACTATTTCTCCTTATACAAAGCTCCTTTGAAAGTGCTCAAAGACTTAGAAAAGATTCGTAGATGTTTCTTTTGGGGAGGGTTGGAGGAAGATGGAAAAATTTCATGGATTGCTTGGAATAAAGTTATTTCCTCTTCTAAATTTGGTGGCTTAAATATTGGAAGTCTACATGCTAGGAATCTTGCTTTGTTGGCTAAATGGTGGTGGAGATTCTTATCCGAAGATTGCTCTCTCTGGAAAAGTGTAATTGTTTCATTACATAGATCGAGCAGTACGATTAATTTTGAAAGTGACCTTAAGAAAGTCAGTGGGTCGGGAGTTTGGAGCTCAATTGTAAATGTTGGATGGGAGCTAAAAATCTCAAATATTGATCTTTTTTCAATGTTCAAAAGATTGATTGGGAGCGGTCAAGCTACTCGATTTTGGTTTGATTATTGGGTTAGTACATCTCCATTAAATCTCAAATACCCGAGGATTTTTGCGCTAGAGTTAGACCGCAACGTGTCTTTGAATCAACGGTTGCCTTATTCGTTAGATGGTTCTGCTCAATGGTCATGGAGGCGTGACATAAGAAGAGGCAGGGAACTTGATGAGATGAATGCCTTGTTGATCGACATCCAAGGAAAATGTTTAGTAGATGGCAGAGATCGTTGGGGGTGGTCTTTGGAAAGCTCTAGTTCTCTTACAGTCAAGTCCTTAAGAGTTCTGTTGGATTCAAAATTTCTCCTTACTGATGGTCAACCGCACCCGTGGAATAAACTACTTCCAATAAAAGTGAACATTCTTATATGGCGGATTTGGAATGAAAGAATTCCCACTCGCGTTAATCTTGACAAAAGGGGTGTAGATTTACATTCTTTATTGTGTCCACTATGTGATAACTCAATTGAAACAGAACATCACATTTTTGTGGATTGCGAGGTTACAAAAGAACTTTGGATCAAATTGATGCGATGGTGGAACCTCGACTCACAACTAATGTGTGTGTCAAGTTGTCGTTCTCTGTTTTTGGTTCCTCATCAGGTTCAATTTTCAGACAAAGTGTCAAACATATTTGAAGCGGTTGTTATGGTTGCCATTTGGTGTATATGGAAGTCGAGAAACGACAAAGTCTTCAAAGGAGTGGCATGTTCGGTGGCTAAAATCATGGATGAGATTCAAGTTTTATCTTTTCTTTGGGTTTTTAGTAGATGCAAAATTTAGTCAATTACATGGGTGGATTGGAGTTGCAATCCGATAAGTATATTTATATAGGTTTAGGTGTTGTTTTTTTCCCCTTTGTTTTGTGCCCTCTTATGTTTCTATGTTTTGGCTATGTTCTTAATAGCCTTGTTTTGTTATAATATCAATTTCAGCCGTCCAAAAAAAAAAATGCCGAATAAAAGCTTAGATTCATTCATATTTGGTGAGAACCAAAGCATGCTGCTTGATTGGCCGAAGCGCTTCAACATCATCAAAGGAATTGCTCGAGGGCTTCTCTACCTGCATCACGATTCACGACTAAGAATCATTCATAGAGATCTAAAAGCTGGCAATATTCTACTAGATCAGGATATGAACCCTAAGATATCATACTTCGGCCTAGCTCGAAGTTTTAGAGGAAATGAGACCCAGGCGAATACACAAAGAGTTGTTGGCACAAAGTAAGTCATTCTAAACAACTTTTCCCTCTATTTTAATTCAATTATATGGTACTGCTTTCATTAACATTCTGATGCTTGTAGCGGTTAATGGTTTAAACAAATAGTACGTATACCATATCATAAATTACATAGTTTTATCATATCATAGTGTATATTCATGAATCTATAAATTACATTATTTAAACAAATAGTACGTATATCATCCACAGTTGCGATTTAGGAGTCGACTTATACCAGTTGAGTCAAAAATCCAAAATACGAGCTAACTCGGACCTCTGACTCTTACGAGTCGCGTGTGACTGTACCGAGTCTTATGCGACTCTCATTAGTTAAGAAATAGTATATAATGTAATAATAAAATAAAATGAAAAAATAGAAAAATAAATGATTAGAATCTATTTAAAGTAAACATTTGTGTTGATTGCCGATCAACGATTTAATTATCAACTTTCGTCGTGTTTTAGTTCACTTGAAAACAAAAAAATTTAACAGTTATATACATATTACTTATACATATTAATATGGGCAAAGCAATTGTACATATTTCACAAATGCTGTTGAATAATCACCCTTTAAGAAAAATTTGATATTTTATATTTTCAGTCCTTTAAGTTTATGTTATTTACAAAAACAGTTCATCCTTTATAGCTAACTACATGGTTCCATCCGTGCAGTTAACAGCATAGTATATTTTCCCTATTAATATATGTATTTATCATAAAATAGCGACTCTTACAAGTCGAGTCGAGTCACGAGTTAACAACTATCATATCATCGACCATCTATAAGTGTAACCGTGAATTCGTACGGAAAATTATGTAGCGGTACTCGAAGAGAATTGAGTTTACACTAAATTATCTTTGGTGGAAAAAATAAAATGTTATTAGGTTCACAATGTCCTTTAACTAACATTAAAACCGCCAATGACATAAACTCATGAACAGTTTCATGAAGAGTCAATAATGTCAATAACTCATTCACTCGAATAAAAATTTATATCCTAGACTGTTTATTAACGTCATTCAAACAAAAATCATAGTATATAATAATAATTATTATTATTATTATCGTTATTATTTAATTATTTATTAGGGGATATCATTTCTGTTGTTAAATTATGTGTTAGTGGGTGTAGTAAAACTAAAAGAGAAGATTGAACATGTGTGTATGTAAGAAAGTCAAAGGATAAAAATGTAAAATATGAATGAGTTACTAGCAATGTTTTGTAAACCGATTAGACCGGTTCGACCGGGATTTTAGGAATTTTTGACCGGTTGAAAACCAGTTTTGGGCATAGTTTGACCAGTCAACGAACAGGACGGTTTTCCGGTTTCACCGGGAACCGGACTAGTTTTTAATTTTTTTTTTTTTTTGGGGTTTTGAACCGGCGGCCCGACCAGTTGAACCGGAACCGGGACCCTCACCGGTCCGATTCAAAAAACGGTTTTCAAAACATTGGTTACTAGGAAAATTGATTGGTTAATGAGACAGACAATTTACTAATTTAGACCGTCAACAACCTACTTAATATATCTATCATTTTTTATAACTCCAACTAAATAGAAGAAAAATGCACATTTGTGTCATGAAGCAAATCCAAAAGAGAGAGCAACATATATAGCATTTACATAAGGGAGGTGATAGATACAACACCCAAATTAAAATATAAAACACACTGTACACTTGTACAATAGTTAAAGTAGATAGTACAAGTCTACAATAGCATAAATATAGTGTATAAAGCAATTTGTGTGTTGTATCTATCAACTCCCTTCTACAAGGGTAGTCTCATTTTGTACACAAAAAAATCATAATCCACCGCATGCAACACAAACATCAAACAAACAAAAAATCCTTAGTTACACGGAGAGTTATTTTCAAGCACGATGGGAATTTTAAATCGTGAGTCGTTCGCCTTCATAGCATGTTATTAGCGGCATCACCCGACGAAGAGGTAGCAAATGCTATATGACCATCAATGAAGAAGACGCCAAGTAAATTATCATCAACGTGCCTCATGATGCTATCATACACGAACTTTTGATCAGGATTAAGAGAATCCTGAGCCCGTAAATCATCAACTGGAACAACTATTTAGTACTCATATATCTTGTACTCCACGATAACCATTAGATTATATGTTGACATATGTGGTTAACTTGGAAGATCATAATCACCGAGACTCTTACCCATGGATCGAAGAAAACTTAAAATGTCATTTAAAAATCATATTTTGAACTCGCTCAACACTTTCACAATGTCATCTGTAATTAGCATTAACGTACTACTTCGTTCGTTAACGTACTCATATATCATGCCGTCTCCAATTATATAGCTTCAATTATATATGTAGTTCTACTATTTTTGTTTTCTTTCAATATTTATAATTCTCGTTGACTTCACATGGTCATACGCAAAAATTTGTACGATGTTGACTCGTATAAACCGATGAGTTTTTCATTCTTTTTTTGTAATTCTCCATTCACAAATATTTTTAGAAAATATCATATATATTGGTGGTTTAGGTTGTCAAATTGATTTTAAAAAGTAACAACGTGAATTAGAAAATCAATTAATAACAATAGTATCCTATTATTGCAAAGATATTTCAATCACATTTTGAATGGAGATGTAGTCTATTGAATTTTTTAATGCTTGCTTAAAAAGAGAACCATAGTAAAACTAATGCACATTATTTTATTATCTTTCTAACGTAAATCCTTTTTTTTTTTTGAAATAATCCTTTTAAATTTTAAATGTTTATTTACTTTTAGGCTTTTAGCTACCCTAGCATATCCATCTATAAATTTGATATGCACACATAATGAGTTCATTGTTATACTCTAGCTTTTACATGAATTCCTAACAAATTAGTCTATGGGTGCAAGAAACCGGTCAAGTTTAACTTATCTTTGCTATCTCTTATATTTTATTTTGATATATTAACACATGATAATGATAATGATAATGATAATGTTAATGTTTTAACTTTTAAACAGTTAACGAAGGCATCTCCATGGATTCAAACATTGATCGTGCAGAAACCATAAACCAATTGATTCATGAACTCCGTAAAGACGTATGTGATAATATTGTGGTTTGTGATAATATAATAATCTTTACATATAAAATCATATAGGTGTTTATATTATCGTAATGGTTGGACTCAAAGTAAGGTATTCATCAGACTCATTGTCCGTGATGACATCATCTGCACCATCATCTCCACCATCAGCTTCGTCACCAGCTTCAGAACCATCAGCTTCACCAGCAGCACCTTCCTCATTAGCATCTTCATCACCAGCTTCAATTGTTTCATTAATGAAGCTATAAACTCGACGTCGGTTTAACACCGCAACATGGTTTACCCTCACTTGATTTGCAGATTGTACGGGCATCACACCGACTACTTCCAACTCCAGTATCTCGTTTGACAGGGTGATTTCTTCCTCATCATCGGAGCTCTCGATGTTTACAACATTGTCCTAATCCCAGTTTTGTAAGTTTTCTTCACGCTTCCTTTTTCTTTCGGTTTGAGCAATCTGTGGAAGACAATAAGGAAAAGAAAAGAGCCCATTACATCAGTTTTGAGATAATAATAATAGTTGAAAACATAATTAAAATATTTAAGTTCAATCATCTTACATGTGGTATGACAGCGGGTTCTGCGTTGACATCAGTGTTAACAGTAACAGAATCGTTGAGGTCTTTGCTAGAGTCCATTGTTGTGTGATTGTAAGTGACAAAATGCTCAATATAATTGTAGTTTTAACTCCTTCATTCTGCATCTTATTTATACACATATGAGTGCTAAGATTGTGAAAGTTTGATGTTAATGACGGGCTGATTTTGCTCATCAGTTATGCCTTCCTTTGGTGCAGATTTTTAGCAATGATCAAAGCTCTAATGGACTATTTTTTGGAAGAACCACATAGAAGGCCAACTGTAGAAATCATTGAATATGAAGCCTTTCAGTCTTAATGCTTCAATAAAAGATTATGTTTGACCATTTGGTTAATAATTATATGGCATTAAATTATGAGTTATCCCCATTTGAATGGGAGCAAACGTACGTAGCATTATTTGTAACTGGTTGGAGAGTATAATTGAGTGAGGGTAATTTAGTCAATTGAGTTGTCCCCCATTTTAAGATGGTTAAGGGGATTAAGACTTTTTGGCCAAACCAATTATAAAGTAGTATAGATATACGTTAATACATATACATATTAATATGGGCAAAGCAATTGTACATATTTTACAAATGCGGTTGAACAATCACCGTTTAAGAAAAATTTGATATTTTACATTTTCAGTCCTTTAAGTTTATGTTATTTACAAAACCAGTTCATCCTTTATAGCTAACTGCATGGTTCCATCCGTGCAGTTAACAGCATAGTATATTTTCCTTATTAATATATGTATTTATCGTAAAATAGTGACTCTTACAAGTCGAATCGAATCACGAGTTAACAACTATCATATCATCGACCATCTATAAGTGTAATAGTGAATTCATACGGAAAATTATGTAGCGATACTCGAAGAGAATTGAGTTTACACTATATTATCTTTGGTGGAAAAAATAAAATGTTTTTAGGTTCACAATGTCCTTTAACTAACATTAAAACCGCCAATGACATAAACTCATGCACATTTTCTTGAAGAGTCAATAATGTCAATAACTCATTCACTCGAATAACAATTTAGAGTAAATTTCATAAATGGTCCATGTGGTTTACATTGATTTATGAAAACAGTCACTGTACTCTTTTTTCAACGTTTTCGGTCCAATAACTTTGGTTTTGCTCGCAAATGATCCCTTAGGGGACCATTTGCGAGCAAATCCAAAGTTGGACGGAGGGACCATTTGCGAGCAAAAATTCAAAGTTAAGGGACCATTTGCGAGAAAATCCAAAGTTATTGGACCGAAAACGTTGAAAAAAGAGTACAAAGACTATTTTCGTAAATCAATATAAACCACAGGGACCATTTATGGAACTTACTCAAAAATTTATAGACTAGACTGTTTATTATACGTCATTCAAACAAAAATCATAGTATAGAAATATTATTATTATTATCGTTATTATTTAATTATTTATTAGGGGATATCATTTCTGTTGTTAAATTATGTGTTAGTGGTGTGGTAAAACTAAAAGAGAAGATTGAACATGTGTGTATGTAAGAAAGTCAAAGGATAAAAATGTAAAATATGAATGAGGTTACTAGCAATGTTTTGACAACCGGTTAGACCGGTCCGGTCCGACCAAAATTTTAGGAATTTTTGACCGGTTGAAAATAAGTTTTTGGCATAGTTTGACCGGTCAACAAACAGGACGGTTTTCCGGTTGTCACTGGTTGAACCGGGAACCGGACCAGTTTTTAAATTTTTTTTTTTTTGGTTTTGACCAGTTTTGGGCCGGTTTTGAACCGGTGGTCCGACCACTTGAACCGAAACTGGGACCCTCACCGGTCCGATTCAAAAAACGGTTTTCAAAGCATCGGTTACTAGCAAAATTGATTGGTTAATGAGACAGACAATTTACTAATTTAGACCGTCAACAACCTACTTTATATATCTATCATTTTTATAACTCCAACTAAATAGAAGAAAAATGCACATTTGTGTCATGAAGCAAATCCAAAAGAGAGAGTAATATATATAGCATTTATATAAGGGAGGTGATAGATACAACACCCAAATTAATTTATACAACACAATGTACAGCAGTTAAAGCAGATAGTACAAGTCTACAATAGCATAAATATAGTGTATGAAGCAATTTGTAATTTTGTGTGTTGTATCTATCAACTCCCTTCTATAAGGGTAGTCTCATTTTGTACAAAAAAAAACATAATCCACCGCATGCAACACAAACGTCAAACAAACAAAAAATCCTTGGTCGACCCTACCAACCTCATTTGGTCCATAAAATATTAATCATAAAGACCACGGCACGATCACTTTCTGAGTTTACTCACCCACCAAAATAAACAACATCTACCGTATTTTCTTGACCCATTTGGTTTTCTAATTTTCAAAAATGAACTAAAATATTATTATTTCAGAAGTACTAGTTTATGATTTCTAGTAGATCCACGTAATGGAGGTAGAAAAGATCAAAACCTAGACCAAGCTGTTTATGCTTTCACATGTCTATATATCACTAAAATTTGTTCCAAGGAATTGAATAAAATAGGGTTATATCTTAACATTACCTAAATTATTATTCATTAAGTTGTAAAACAAATATAAAACTCAAGAAAATAGTTAGAAGGAATATTGATCACCTGAATTTGCAATGAATATATGTAACCAGGTCAACCGGTGCACATCTATTTATTTAACACTTGTTTCCTGCATTGGTAATACTGTCTAAAATGGAATAATTAGGGCGTTAATTGTTACCACTACTTGATGAATGTGATGGTGGTCCCGAAGCTTTAAAAGCCCACAAGGCAGTCAACGGTCACCGTAAATGCAACGGCTTTTATACGTACGAGAAAAAAAGAAAAAGAAGGGTAAACGGAGGACGTTTTCAAGTTTAAGTTACCCGCAGAGGGTGACTTTTTTCGACTCAAATGTACGGCCTAACCGGGTATCCCGTTACCATTTGCGATCATTTTCCTTGACCACTTCCAAGATGTTTACCTAATAAGATTCGAACTTAAAACCTCATGTGAGGACAAGATGCTTACCTAATAAGATTCGAACTTTAAACCTCATGTGTGGACATTTAGAAGTGTTACCAGAGATTCACCCTTGTAACTGAAAAAACATTACATATTCTCTTTTGAGAGCTATGATAGTGTAATGCTTAACTTCTTCCTTACCATCATTTGCTATATCAAGAGCATCCCACGCCAGAAGATAATCTGCCCGCAGAATTTTGTGAGAGATGTAACAATTTGTGTTCTAACTTTGACATCCAAACCAACTTTCTTTTTATCTTCATCTAACCATAAGTTTGGAGCTACATCCGTGATAGTAGGAGTAGTTCTAGAAGCAGAAACATCAAGTGATTTTGGAACATGCATGTGGTCCATTTAAGAGAATACCGGACACAAGTGGATCAATGGATTCAAAATTGAGCATCATTAGAGATTTAAACAATCTTTGTTCTGATTGAACGTACGATCAGATCACATAATTCCTTTAGTCCCAACACTATCTTTAAAGAACTCAAAGCTGGCTGCAAATATGATCATCATTTAGTGTTAGAAATAAGTTTCATCATATAACCAATGTAAGAGTGTGCCAGGTGGACTTATTTTGAAAATGTATCGCTTATAATCAAATAAGTTAGAAAAATAAAGCTTATCACGACCTTATGAAATTCATGTCAAGGAAATTGCACCCACCCAAACACCCACTTATGAGTCAGGTTACGGAGCATTTAATCGGTGTTGTTGATAGCTTGTAAGTTACATGCAACATAATATATATATTTTAGTTTTTATACATCCAATTTTCTAATTTTAATATAAACAACCTCTATTTTACCTAATAGCACTTAAAGTTATGTGTTATTAGTTGCATTCATGATTTCCAAATTTAAATTGTTACGGAGTAAATGTTACCGTTACTAGATGAATGTGATGGTGGCCCTGAAACATTAAAGTCAAACAGGCCGTCAATGGTCAACCCGAAAGCTAGAGGCGTATTACTTCGTATATGACAGAATAATGAATTACTCATAACATCCAACTTAGAACTAAATGCTTAATTGCCACAAATGGAGAAAGCATCCATGTTTCTCATTCCGTTTTTCGTTATGTTTTTAAAGAAAATCAACGCTGCTGAACTTGACATCATTTCATATTCACAGTTCTTGACAGATGGAGACACGTTGGTCTCAGAAACCGGAATTTTTGAACTGGGATTTTTTCAGCCTGAAAACTCCGAGAACAGATATCTTGGCATGTGGTACAAGAGAATCTCGGTTAGAACACCGGTTTGGGTTGCCAACAGAGACCACCCGCTACGAATTGCATCACCACTTGTGCTAAAAATTGATGAACCAGGAAGTCTCGTCATCTTTAACAATATGAGCATGATTTGGTCATCAAACACAACGATGATATCAACAAATGCAACTGCAAAGCTATACGACACCGGAAATCTAGTCTTGATGGACCAACAGGAGAAGATGATCTGGCAGAGTTACGATCATCCAACAGACACTTTACTATATGGCATGAAGATAGGGAAAGATTACTTGAGGGGGATTAATTGGCATCTATCCTCATGGAAAAGTAGTCAAGATCCAGCTCCAGGTGAATTCACCTGGGAGGCTGACACACACGGTTATCCAGAAAGCAAAATAAAACAAGGTGCACTCGTCAAATTTCGGGGTGAACCATGGAGAAACTCACGGGTTAATGGCTCTAATTATAGCTTGAACTTGACTCTGATATCCAGTGTAGTTATAACTGAAAAGGAGATGTCTTATAAGTTTTACGTTGAAAACAGTTCAATCATATCGAGGCTCACCTTGAATTCTTCTGGGGAGTTACAAAGTTGGGTATGGGAAGAGGATTCTAATAAGTGGAAGCTCCGCTTCACACTTCCAGTAGATATATGTGATACGTATAACCCCTGTAGTGCTTATGGAACCTGTAGTTTGGATGCAAGGCAACAGTCTTGTGCTTGCATAGATGAGAAATTTGTGCCCAGACACCAAAAAGGATGGGAAACATCTGATTGGTCAGGTGGTTGTGTTAGGCGAACACCGTTGGATTGCAAAAACGGGTCAGATGGCTTTATCAAGTACTCTAATATAAAATTGCCAGACACGGAGGGTACCTGGTTCAACATGACCATGACTTTCAAGGAATGTGAAGCAAAATGCTTAAAGAATTGTACTTGTATGGCTTATGCAATTCCCGATGGCACTTTAGGAGGAAAGGGCTGTGTGCTTTGGTTCAAAGATCTTATGGATATCCGTGAGTATCCTACTAGTGGTAGAGATATCTTTGTAAGAATGGCTTCATCTGAATTAGGTAAAAATAAAATCACCTCTTACATTACAGTTACATGGTTTTAAACTAACGTCATTTCTATGCTAATATCATACAGCTGCTTTATCGACTTCCAAAACGAAAGGAGGAGCAAACATTAAAGTTATCTTAATTGTAGTCATTCTGGGGGTTCTTTTCATAGGCTTTATCTCGATATGGTTGTTGTATGCCCGAAAAAAAAGGAATAATGAGCGACCAATGGAGGGAGGCAATGAAGAAGTACCATTGTTTAGCTTTCCTACAATTGCTACTGCCACCGCCAGTTTTTCAACCGATAATATACTAGGAGAGGGAGGATTTGGAGCCGTGTATAAGGTGATTGATACACTGTGATGACAAGAAAACGAATATACACACTTTTTTATTTATTTACTTTTATAGAAAGGCAAAGAAAACAAATCTACACATTATAAGCAAGTGATTTAAACATAAGGTACATAGATTGTAAATTACTCACACTGAAAATGGTATTCTTCAGGGTGTGTTAGAGGATGGGCTAGAGATTGCAGTTAAGCGTCTCTGCAAGACTTCCAACCAAGGAGTTGATGAGTTCAAGAATGAAGTGATTTGCATTTCAGGACTTCAGCATCGTAATCTGGTTAAGCTCCTCGGATGTTGCATAAAAGGAGATGAGAAACTATTAATCTATGAGTACATGTCAAATAAAAGTTTAGACTCATTTATATTTGGTAAGAAACAAATATGCATACCCACATTAACTGCTAATACAGATAACTCACAAATCATGTCGGTCAGATTTGAATGAAAGCATACTTCTTGATTGGACAAAGCGCTTCAACATCATCAAAGGAATTGCTCGTGGACTTCTCTACCTACATCACGATTCACGATTAAGGATTATTCACAGAGATCTAAAAGCTAGCAACATTCTACTAGATGAGGATATGAACCCTAAGATATCAGACTTTGGCCTAGCTCGAAGTTTTGGAGGAAATGAGACCCAAGGAAATACAGAAAGAGTTGTTGGCACATAGTAAGCTATTCTAAATACCTTTTCCTTCTATTTTAAACTGATTATATTAACATTCTGATGCGTGCAGCGGTTACATGCCACCAGAGTATATAATTGATGGTCTTTTCTCAATAAAGTCAGATGTATTTAGTTTTGGCGTTTTGGTGTTGGAGATAGTGAGTGGGAAGAAAAATAGAGGATTCATCCATCCCAAGCATGGAAATAATCTTATTGGACATGTAAGTTAGCTAGTGACTAACGATTTGTTCAACTTCCAGTCTTCCACAATATCATATGATTAACTAAAAAATCATACTAATTTTTTGTAAACATTTGTCCATTTTTTTTTTTGTAACTGAACTTGGGTGTTTGGGGGGCTTATTTTAATTGCTTATTTGCTTAATAAGCTCACCTATAAGTGTTTGGATAAGCCCATTTTGTGAAGCTTATTTGCTTATTTTTGGTTCTCTGCGAGGGGACTCAAAATAAGTTAGAAATTTATAGCTTATTTGCTTATAAGCAATAAGCAAATCAAATAAGCCCCCAAAACACTTGGACTCATTTCTTAGCAGAAGTTGGTTTTATTTTATTTTTAATCATAAGCCCTACAGGCATACAATTAATAGTCATTACTTTCTACAATATATTCAGGCATGGAATGTATACAACCAAGGCAGGTCGATGGAGTTGATTAATCCAACTATAGCTGAATCATGCAATCCACATGAAGTTATAAGATCAATCGAGGTCGGGTTGTTATGTGTTCAAGAAAACGCAGGAGACAGGCCAAACATGTCGTCAGTGGTTCGGATGTTAGATGAAGAGGGTGCATTACCGACACGGACACCTAAGCAACCAGCATTTTTCATGGAAAGGGATTTATTAGTAGCTGACTTATCTTCTTCAAGTGGTAATCCAGCAGGTTCAATCAATGGTTTGTCTATTACGCATTTAGATGCTCGATAGGTAGCATTTTGTTTGCTGAATTTTAATTGTTTTAAAAACCATATATCATCGGTTCACAAAATGGGCCGATTACAGAAAAGCCATCTTTTTATTTATAACAGGCTCGGCCCACATTTTCTATATATATTTTTTTAAGGGGCAATTACATATTTCCCCCTAACATTTTGCAAAATAACATATATATCCAAGCATGCATTAAAATCATTGTACATCTTGCAATAAAAACTTTTATTTGGGTATATATGATATTTTCACAAGTTTTGAAGGGGATATATGTAATTTTCCCTTTTTTTAATTGGATGTGGTAATCACAGTAACGACCACCCGTACTTTATTTCAATCCCGCAAGGAGTATAAATGTCGGGTACATCACTAGTTCACAAATCATCCGCATATGTTGAGGCACGGATTCGAACCCTGACATGTCGGTCACACATGTAGAGTCTGAGTGTTTGCGATAGCGGTACCACTTAGAGCTATGTAGAGATGAGCACAAAAACCTAAAACTCGAATTGTAACCGAAGGTAGGAGTGTATGCAATATATATTCAAGCATGGAGTGTATACAATGAAGGCAGGTCGATAGAATTGATCAATCCAAGTTTTAGCTAAATCATGCCATCCACATGAAGTTACAAGATCAGTCACGATCGGGTTGTTAATTTGTTATGTGTTCAACAAAATGCAGGTGACAGTCCAAACATGTCATCTGTGGTTCAGATGTTGGACGATGAGGGTGCATTACCGGCAACCATCATTTTTATTGGAAGAGATTTATTAGTAGCTGATCCTTTTCTTCAAGTACTAATCCAACAGGTTCAATCAAATGGTCTATCTATTACGGACTTAGATACTCAGATATGTGGCATTTCGTTTGCAAAATTTTTAAGAGTTTAAGAGCCGAATACCAACGGTCAATGGATCCATCACGTTTACAGAGTCTATCTTTGGATAATTGAAGAGAACATATATATTTGTACAATTAATGAGCAATTTATCAAGTACAAAAACAATAACTAAGTACGCTACACTACAATCAAAATTTAGCACGGATGTCAAAATTTGCACAAAATCATAATTTCGCGTAAGACTCTTCAAATTTTCACATAACTATCAAATGTATATTAAAGAATCTATATATTACATGGTTAAAATAAATAAGTATGTATATCATCTACCATCCATAAGTCCAGTGGTGAAATCGTACACTAAAAATTATGTAGCCGCGTTCGAATAGAATTGAGCTTACACTATACTGTATTATAGTTTAGTGTAAAAGACAGGTTTTTAATTTCATTGCCTTCCCAAACTATAATCAAAACCACCGATGACATAGTCATACGATAAATGTTAACAACTCGCTAACTCATTCACCCAAAAAAAAATATTCTACTATGTACTAAGAGCTACGAGTAATTATTAGATGTCATTCAAACAAAAGTCACAATGAATTAATGATTGAGTAAATTTATGTTATTATTAATATTAAAATATTGTTTGCATAACTCCTGCAACTAAATAGAAGAAAAATGAACAAATTTTAAAAACGGAGTAGTAGTCTCAATTGAACAACAGAACTAGAATACATCGGGCTCACATCCACCGCAACACAAATATCAAAACAAAAGATACCCTTTACCTTTTTTGTCGACCCTACCAATCTCATTAGTCTATAGAAATTGGGTGGGATCACTTTCTACGTTTACTGCAAGATATAGAAAATGGATCCACAATAAATGGTGTTACACTGTTGCTCACCCACCAAAATAAACGTCTATTGTATTTTCTTGACCCATATATACAACCGAGTTCAGTTTTTCAATTTTTTCAAAAGGAATCAAGATTTGGGTGCAAACACTCTGAAGTGACCACGCCAACTTCCTGGAAAGGGAGGGTTTTACCTGGTTTAAATGTTTGTGACGGTGGACTCATATCCCATTGATTAGTTGGCCTAAAGGTCTGGGTGATGGTTTAAAAAAAAAAAAAAAGATTTTTCTATATTTATTCCAAGGAATATAAAAAGAAGGTTTATCTAACATGTGTTTTAACAACGTACACATGTTAACTCACTTATTATTCTTAAAATCATGTATTATAAATAAAAACTTTCAGTACACATCAATAAAGTATAATAGTTGCAAACAAAACTGGGTGTTGTCACATATTTATAAAACTCAAGTTGAAAAACAGTCAGAAGATTCTCACCTGAATTTGCAAAGAATATCAAGTATCATCACACTTTCATCAAATGATCAAATCCATATGGGTAACCTGGTCAGATGCACATTTATTTTTTTTAAAGACTTCAGAGGTTATAAAACTGGCAAATTTAAGGCGTTAAATGTCAATAAATGTGTTGTTGGTCCTGAAAGCCATCAGACATCAGTACTTCAATGCCAGTCCTATCATACGAAAGAAACATCCAACAAAAATCGCTTAATTAGTCATAATATTCAAAATACAACTAAATCCGTAAAGGCTGAAAATGGAGAGAACATACATGTTTCTCTTTTCGTTTTTGGTTATTTTTATAACCAAAATCAATGCTGTTGAACTCGACATCATTTCAGAGTCCCAGTTCTTGACAGACGGAGACACGTTGGTCTCAGAATCCAGAATCTTTGAACTTGGGTTTTTCCGGCCAGATAACTCAGAGAACAGATATCTTGGTATTTGGTACAAGCAAATCTCAGTTAGAACGGCGGTTTGGGTTGCCAACAGAAACCACCCGCTCCCCGGTGTATCGCCGCTTGCGTTAAAAATTGTTGATCCAGGAATTCTCGGCATTTTTAACAACTTCAGCATGATTTGGTCATCCAACACAACGATGACATCACTGTATGCGACAGCAAAGCTTCATGACACCGGAAATCTAGTCTTGATAGACCAACAGGAGAAGATGATCTGGCAGAGTTTCGATTACCCAACTGATACTCTTCTTTATCACATGAAGCTAGGGAAAGATTACATGAGGGGCATCGAATGGCATCTATCATCATGGAAGACTAATCAAGATCCAGCTCCAGGGAAATTCACTTGGGGAGCTGATACACTCGGTTATCCTGAAAGCAAACTAAAACAAGGTGCAGTGGTCAAATTTCGGGGTGGACCATGGAGAAACTTACGGGTTAGTGAGTATTCTATGTTCGACAAAAAGTTGAATCTGATAATGTGTATAGTTATAATTGAGAAGGAGATATCTTTTAAATATTACATTGAAAACAGTTCTCTCATATCGAGGGTCACCTTGAATTCTTCTGGGGAGTTACAAAGTTGGGTATGGGCAGAAGATTCTAAAAAGTGGAAGCTAAGCTTAACATTACCAATAGATATCTGTGATACATATAACATATGTAGTGCTTATGGAACCTGCAGTGTGGATATAAGGCAACAGTCTTGTGCATGCTTGGATGATAAAAGATTTGTGCCCAGAAACAAAAAAGGTTGGGAAACTGCTGATTGGTCAGGTGGTTGTGTTAGGCGAACACCGCTGGATTGCAAAAATGGATCAGAAGGCTTTATCAAGTACTCTAATTTAAAACTGCCAGACGCAGAGGGTACATGGTTCAACATGAGCATGACCTTGGAGGAGTGTGAAGCAAAATGCTTAAAGAATTGTACTTGTATGGCTTACGCAATTCCTGACGCCACTTTAGGAGGAAAGGGCTGTGTGCTTTGGTTCAAAGATCTTATGGACCTCCGACAGTACCCTATTAATGGTCGAGATATTTTTGTAAGAATGGCTTCATCTGAATTAGGTAAAAATAAAATGATTTGTTACATTATTATTACATGCTTCTAAACTAACATCATATCTATGCTAATATCATACAGTTGCTTTATCGACTTCCAAAAAGAAAGATGGAGCAAACATCAGAGTCATCTCAATTGTAATCATTCCGGGGGTTCTTCTCATAGGCTTCTTCTCTATATGGTTGTGGTATGCATGGAAAAAAAGGTATAATGAGCAACCAATGGAGGGAGGCAATGAAGAAGTACGAATGTTTAGCTTTCCTACAATAGCCACCGCCACAGCCAGTTTTTCAACCTATAATATACTTGGAGAGGGTGGATTTGGAGCCGTTTATAAGGTAATTAATAACACGAAATTGAATATACAAAGTTAATTTATTGATTACTTTTTACAAAAGATAAAGATTACGAATATAAACAGTATAAGCAAGCGATTCAAACAAAAGGTACATATAAATGTTAGCTCTAAAGATTGTGAAATTACTCACATTGAAAATGGTATTCTTCAGGGTGTGCTAGAGGATGGGCTAGAGATTGCAGTTAAGCGTCTCTGCAGGACTTCTAACCAAGGAGTTGATGAGTTCAAGAATGAAGTCATTTGTATTTCAAGACTTCAACATCGTAATCTGGTGAAGCTCCTTGGCTGTTGCATAAAAGGAGAAGAGAAACTATTAATCTATGAGTACATGTCAAATAAAAGCTTAGACTCGTTTATATTCGGTAAGAATCAAATATGCAGACCCAGATCACTGCTACTATAGGGAACTATCTATACAGATAACTAACCAGTGATGTTGGGCAGATGAAAACCAAAGTGTGTTCCTTGATTGGCCAAAGCGCTTCAACATCATCAAAGGAATTGCTCGAGGACTTCTCTACCTGCATCACGATTCACGATTAAGAATCATTCACAGAGATCTGAAAGCTGGCAACATTCTATTAGATCAGGACATGAACCCTAAGATATCAGACTTTGGTCTAGCTCGTAGTTTTGGAGGAAATGAGACCCAAGGAAATACACAAAGAGTAGTTGGCACATAGTAAGCCATCTAAACACCCTTTCTTCTATTTAATTCAATTCAATGGTACTACTTTTCTTAACATTCTGCGGCGTGCAGCGGTTACATGTCACCAGAGTATGTAAATGATGGTCTTTTCTCAATAAAGTCAGATGTATATAGCTTCGGCGTTTTGGTGTTGGAGATAGTAAGTGGGAAGAGAAATAGAGGATTCATCCATCCCGAGCATGCAAATAATCTTATCGGACATGTAAGTTCACTAACAACAAACTATTCCCTCAACTTGCACAATGTCATATCATGAAGGCCAAATTGATAGGCAATGTCATATTACATCCAAGATTTGTCAAGTGGGTATATACTAATATCTCACTCCAGAAAAACAGTGGAAGATTCGATTTTGCCAAGTAATGAATGCAAGATTCTATTTTTTGCCAAAAAAATTAGTGTAAGATTCAAGTTTTGTCAATAAAGGAGTGAAAGTTCAGGTTTTTTTAACAAATTAAGGATTCAAATAAAGTTCATTTACTCTACTTTTTTTTCTTGGCAAAATTTTAACTTTATGTTACCTTTTCAAGAGAGAGAGAAATTAGTACATACCTGATACCCCATATTGACTATGGATCTTAAGTTATAGTATGTCTTAATAGCACTCCCTATAAGGCTACAGTAAAAAAAAAAAAACATTAATTTCTATGATATATCTAGGCATGGAATGTATACAACGAAGGAAGGTCGATGGAATTGATTAATCCAAGTTTAGCTGAATCATGCCATCCACATGAAGTTATAAGATCAATAGAGGTCGGGTTGCTATGTGTTCAACAAAACGCAGGAGACAGGCCAAACATGTCGTCTGTGGTTCGGATGTTGGACGATGAGAGTGCAATGCCTAAACCTAATCAACCAGCATTTTTCATGGGAAGGGATTTATTAGTAGCTAACTTCTCTTCTTCAAGTACTAATCCAGCAGGTTCAATCAACGGTTTATCTATAACGGACTTAGATGCTCGATAGGCAGCGTTTAGAATCTACATAGAGATAGATAATGGCTTTACATATATTTGTAGAATTAAATATTTAATTACTATCAACCAAGAATGAAAATAAATAACTAATGAAGCTGTACAAACTAGAATTAGAATTAAAACCCTAGCTCATAAGTAAAGTTATGTACGTGGATGTAAAAAGTAGGAAATTGGACAAAGTTTTAGGTGATTTTTGAGTTTACCTTTCCTGAATTCGGGTGATCAGTCTTCAAGAGCCGATTGCGGAGTTCCGTCGATTGATCGTAGAGGATGAGGGCAAGTGGGACCGTACTACGATTTTATTCAATTAAAATTGGTTGCTGATCTTTTCTTATACGCTAATAAAATCAAAGGAAAAGTACACGACTTTAATTTTTTTTGGATTTGATTTATTTTATAATCAGAAACGAAGATAAATTGTCATCAAATTTGTTATTTATAGGTAACAGATCTATTTAATTGATTAATATTGGTGAGGAAAGAGAATTTAGTAAATAATCATAACCACTTTCAACTTCAATATCTCTTTTTTAATTATAATTTTCTAAAGTTGATCGATAAATATTAATCAATTAAGTAGGTATGTTACTTATAAATATGGAATTCTATGAAAAAATTGCATTTGTGCAATTTCACATAAAACACATCTATAACTTGATTACAAATTAAAAGTTCGTGTACCTTATATATAAATAGGTGAAAATTATACTACATTTTTCTATACTTTTCCCTAAAATAGAAAGACAACTTTAACATCAAGGACTTTTTATTATTACTAGTCGAGTACTCGCAAAATACGGTCGTAACTTATGCATACAAAATGGTGTTAAATCTATTATGGTAAAAACATTGTTTTACATACCCTTGGAGTGTTTTGCGAAACTAGCTTATAATTGTAGCTGAAAGCTTATAACTGAAGCTAGTATCTTGATCTTATTTTTTAAGTTGAAAATTAGAGCTCATTTTCTAATAACTAATTGGAGCTTAAATATGTAAATTGACATAAAAAATATAATAAATATTTTTCTTCAGAGCTACTCCATTTGTCCCGGTCAAAATGTTTACTTAATCATCACCAATTAAAAATCATACCAACCCACTAAAATCTTTTTTTAATTGATTAAAATAGGAAATAAACATTTATATGGGATAAATAAAATAGAAAGGATGACATCCTCAGTGAATCTTAGATAATAATATGTTTAATGAACTCTTAAAATTTTATCTAACAAACAATATAAGAAATTTAAATTTATATAAAAAATAAATTTAAGCTCCAATAAACCACATTTACCTACCGTGTATAATCGCTTGCAACCCAAAAGCACTATTGTGATCCCAACAAATCATGTACATGGTATTGTCGTAGCTAGGTCGCAAGTATATCTTACTTGATTAGCTCTAAAAATATACTTTAGGCTGTTAAATATTATATACTTCATCACAATGAAATGGATGGAGGGAATAAAACCCATATAATATAGGTCATCTTGAACACACCTTGTTGGATAACGCGAAAAAGAAAAAAAAGTAATAATAATAATAAAATTGAGCAAGCTCACCAAACAGTAAATCAAACTTATTCATCATATTCATAAGTAAAACAAAATGAAGGCAAAAGATTCATATGCGATCATTGCAATCGTAAAATACTTGATATAAACATTTTATGGCTTACGGAAATACTATATATTGATTGATGTATATACTAAAGACGATACTAATTAAATATACAAAATAATCGACATTATTTAATTATTATTATCAAATTTGATTAGTCTAAAAAAATCCATCATCACTTTCACCTATAATTTCTCTATTCTCACTCAATACTTTTTAAAATTGTTTTGAAAATACAAGTCGATTAATAACATATGTTATAAGGGTTTTTTTGCCGAAAATAGAACAACTTATTCTCGTTTTTGTGTTTTAAGGTATCAAATATTCTTAACTTTTTAAAAGGTACAACTTATTATAAAATTATGATTAAAGGGTATATGGCTAAAAAGTTCGGAATCTTTGATACGCGAAAACATGCTAATGTCGGTGAATCGGTAAATATGATCTAAATCGGAAAATGGTTAAATGCTTCTTTGGAAAAAAAACAAGAATTATTGACTCATTAATCTTCCACAAATTGTTAATTATTTTGAACTTTTTAGCCATATACCCTTTAATCCTAATTTTAAAATAAGTTATTCCTTTTAAAAAGTTAAGAATATTTGATACCCTAAAACACAAAAACGAGAATAAGTTGTTCCTTTTTCGGCAAAAAACCCTATGTTATAAAGATTAAGTTCCTTGAATTGTCATTTGTGAAATGACATATAAAAAAGTACTTAATTTGATTACACATTGATATATGTAGAAAACCTTATATTAGTACAAATAAAGTTTTTTTTATATTCCTTTTATTTATTACAAGATCTCAAATCCGTGTATACACACAGGACGTTGATTGTTTAATTAAAATAGATGTTTTATTTAATCATTCTTAAAATTTTAGTTAAATTAGAGGGACTTAATTGATTAATTATGAATCCGAATTTTGGTTGATGGTATTATAACCCCGTTACCTTTTCTTTAGTGTTAATAGAGGTTATAATTTTTAATTTTTTTTAAAATAGAGGAACATAATTGATTAATATGATTTTAATTAGATACTATTTTATAATAATTCACATGTGATTGACCTTGATATTTATTTTACATGTATAATCACAATTTTTTCGTATGTGATCACTACTTTAATAATTTTAATCATATGTGATTTTTAAATTTATCATAAATGTGATTATGTAATGTGTTTATAGTCAGTGATTTGGATTATAATTTAAATTATCAATTAGTCTTAAAAAAATCACATGTGATTTAACACTACGGATTTATAACACTCACTAAAAATAAAATAAAATAAATCGTTGAAGGTATACCATATGATATCTTTAACTAATGATAAAAAACGCTGATTTCAATGGTGTATTATATAATTTATAGATGTACGATTTGTTAGACTTTTAGCTTTTAAAAAGAAGAAGTAAACATGAGTATTTAAAATGGAGCAATACTATTAGTTATTCAATGTTTCAAATATTTGACATTCTCTTTTGAACTTTTCTCAATAAGAAAAATATATAAAAAAAAAAAAAATTGACACCTAAATTGATAGTTATTAACAGCGTAGAAGACTAAATTCAAACTATATAATCCTTTACATATCCATAATAACATTGTAACGTGAGTTTAAGAAAAAAAATAGGGATGTTTAACATAAGATTCCTTATCACACAAATATGTCTAGATTTGGTCGTTCATTAATAATAATAGATACATCTATATAGCTGTGAGAAACATATATAAACAAATAATAATGTTGAGATTTAAAATGAGCAATCGTTAAGACTTAAGAATATATACGTATTAAACTTACTTATTACAAATGGGAGTTGATAGATACAATATTAAAATTATTTCATACACCAAAGTTATGCTTGTACATACTTGTACAGTAAGCTATTACTATTGTACAATGTGGTATATTAAACAATTTTGATGTTTTATTTATCAATTCCCGTTACAAATTGATTATCATATTGTTAAAACTTAAAACAAAATTTTTTTTTCCCAATTATTACTCGTACAAATTAGATTTGGATTTACATTCCAACCAAATATATAATATATTTTAAATTATAAAAAATAATAGAGTACTATTAATGTAAATTATCTACATCTTTTAAAAATATGAAATTGAGTACCTATATGATTTAAAGACCAACTTCAATTTCGTACGCTTATTAAATTAAAATTAATTAAAAAATAATAATGAATTAAATACTAAATTATCCATATATATGGTTCCAGGTGAGTTGACTATACAATTTTCAGTAGACTTTTTTTATATCCATTGAATCTTACTAACTTTTAATCTGGACCATTGCAACCTTTATTTGTTGGTTATGGGTGGGTTTTTTTTGGACGGTTTTTTTTTCCCGCACACAAGGAGTAATTCATTTTTGTTGACGTAGTATTAATAATATATTATATGTTACCTATTTAATTTAGGTAAATATTTTGTTTTTGTTTGATAACTTTTTATATATAATGTTTGGAATAATTCTGAATATATATTTATAATCAGTGTAATTTTATCTACATTTCGATATAAATTTTATCGTCATATGATATATATTTAACGAACGTATTTTATTGTCTCGAAATCAACCCTTTTTTATATCAAAATGTAGATAAAAATAAACTGGCCGTAGTGGTATATTTGAATTAATACAGAAGGTATATAAGAAAAGTTAAAAGCGAAAACCACAATAGTACGTTAATAACATTATTTGAATATAATATACATTTTGATATTAATCCCCATGTATATTTTTTAGGTTGTATTCGGTCTTCATACTTTCTAGCCTCCATTATCAATAATAACATTTAAGGGTCTGTTTACACGTACTATTTTTTTTATGTATGTAATTATGTCAATTGTAATGTTCCAATCTGTGGTGTAATTGTAACAAAGGTCCAAACATAATTCAGCTGTCAAAATTGTAACAAAGGTCCAAACATAATTCAGCTGTCAACTTTCTGTATTATCATGGTGGTATTTACCAACATTATTAAAGATTTAAATACTTAAATGAGCATTATTCTGTTGTTACACACAGACGCATTGTTACACGCTATTATGCACAAACATTTGGTATATGTTAACACTTTCCATGCAAATAGAGTTGTATATGTACATTAACTTTACGATATTACTAAGGTTTTTTATGATATCCATTTAACTAGGCAACGTCCAGGTTAGATACTAGTTGTGATTGGTTATTTGGAGTTCAATATTGAAATTGGAAGACATAAGTCCGCTTTTTATATTATATTATATTATATTATTTATTTATTTATAAGATTCTTATCATATGTTAGTGAACACTAAAAAACCCTTTTACAATATGATATTATCGCCTTTATTGTAAGTTAAGTACCAAGAGATAACATCATAAAGTATATCTAGTATGAAGTATGTATAAAACAATTATGGAAGACTAATCAAGATCCATCTACAAGGGAACTTACGTGGGGGCGTGGGGCGCTGATTTACATGGTTATCCTGAAAACAAATTAAAACAAGGTTCAGTTGTTAGATTTCGGGGTGATTCATGGAGTAATCAACACCTTAGTACCTTACTGGGGTTTCGCAATTTAACAGTAGTGATGACGTACCTCCGTATCGGTACGACGATACCGAAACACCTTGCCCCTAAAGAGAACCTTTAAAGCATAACAGGCATACAAGGAAATATCAAGTCACAGGTCTTCTTCCTACCGAAGGATAATGTCTGATGAGTTGTCACATCTAATTAATGCTGCAAGTGGCGGCGGTAACATTTATATCCCCCGGACAATAGAGGGATACCGAAATGGGTAAAAGAATGACATGTGAAGCATTATAAATAGCCGTCCAACCACCAGTTGTTGGGCATTGATGACAGACATTAAATATGCTCTGATACCGAAAGAGACCATTGACTTTCGTGGCGTATAACTCGTGTCTACCTAAACGGTAGTCAGGGTTACCGATAGGGAATTGCCAACCGAAAGGGATATCTCCCCTTTCGGTTCAAGGTCTCATCACCAGCACACAGAGCAATCCTTCGGTCCTGCCTTCCGAAATAGACTCCAACCTTCCGAAATAGACTCCAACCCTCAATAGACTCCAACCCTCAATAGACTCCAACCCTTGGAGCAACATTTGGCGCCATCCGTGGGACCGAAAGATTACAACCTGCTCATAACCCAATAAACCAGTGTGGCAAATATAGCACCAGGAGATTCACCTTCGGCGGGACAGGATGTCAGGGGTGAGACAGGTGCGCCAACGAACGATATCACACCTATATTCGTTAAAAACAATTTCGAGAAGTTACGAACAATCATGGATACCATCGAGAAGGAAGACCCGAGATGGGCACCTCGGAGGCTATCATACGAAGGCCCCGATACGTCGGAGGATGAAATGACAAGTCGCTCAGGGAACACACCCAAGAAATCCCGGAAGATGGAAGAGCGTAAAATGCTCTCCAAAAAGAAACGACCTAGGTCGAAGGGAAAGCGTGCCAAAAGGTTGCGGAGAACCGAGACCAAGTCGTCAAAGAAGAATTATGCTACAACGTCAAGTGGCTACACCGCAACCACAAGCGATACTTCCTTAAGTAAAGACAGTTTGGAGGATGAATTGAATTCTCCCTACAAACCATCGGTTGCAAGAAGGTTCACCTCCCGAATAGCTAATTGCCGAAGACCTTCCCGAATGAGAATGCCCTCTCACGTGAGGATTTATGACGGAACAACAGACCCGGATGACCACTTGAGCCTCTTTTCGGGAGTGGCTGAAATGAAACAGTGGTCCATGCCTCTATGGTGCCATATGTTCGCACAGACATTATCCGGGTCAGCTCGAATGTGGTTTGATAGTCTTCTAGAGGGAAAGATTGCTAGTTTTGAAGAGTTAAGGAGAGCTTTCTCCACACACTTCACCTCCCAAAAAAGGTACACTCGACACGCTGTGGAAATACATGACATAAAGTAGCGAGAGAGCGAAACACTTCAAGAGTTCATGGATCGGTTCAAGACGGAGAGTATCGAAATAGGTGGCACCACTGAACTCATGCAGATCTCTGGCTTCATGCATGGGATACGAAACAAGCAGCTCATCGAAAAGTTAAACAACAAAGTGCCGAATTAAACGGAAGAAATGTGGGGAATTACTAAAGCCTTCATACGAGGAAAGGAAGCAGCGGCCTCGCAGGTTCCTGACTCCACCACCCGAAAGGTGATGCCCAAAGGGCAGAATACTTGGAAAGGCAACGTGACTCCTCATCCATTCCTGACTTACGGTTCAAGCAGACCGGAGCACCGCAAAGTTCCTCAATCTACTATCCCACCGGCCACGTCTCACCGAAGGAATATGCCCTTCACGGCGCTCACAAAAACGCCCAGTGAAATCTTGGCCACTGAAGAAGCTCGTTCGATCTTCAAACCTCCGGGCCCCCTAACCGGAACTCCCGAGCGGAGGAATATGGATAGGTTCTGCGAATTCCATAATGATCGGGGCCATCATACAAACGACTGTTTTCAACTTCGAAAACAAATCGAAGAAGCATTGAAATCAGGACAGCTCACTCATCTGATAAAGGATGTTAGGGGTGGGACAGCCGTTAAACAGGAAAGTAAAGCCATCGTACCACTTAGTCAGAAAGACAGTGGGTCGAAAGGGCGCGGAAAATCTATAATGGTGACATACTCCGAATGGAATTGGTACAAACGAAAGGAACGCTCAGAGGACTGGATGGAGGAGCCAATCACTTTCCCAAATGTACCAGGAAATCTTCCGACTAGCGACCCACTGGTCATAAAAGCTGAAGTCGAAAATCAAATGGTACATCGGATTTACGTGGATGGAGGTAGCGCATCCGAAATCATGTATGCGCATTGTTTCCGAGTGTTGGAACCGGAAGTTCAGCAAAAGATTCGGAATATCGGAGGACCCCTCGTAGGATTCGCAGGTGAAAGAGTATGGCCGATGGGTGAAGTAGCTATACCGGTAACCTTTGGTGAATACCCATTAAGCCGAACGATAATCCTACGATTCTTAGTGGTCGACGCGCCCTCGTCCTACAACATTCTACTAGGGCGTCCAGGCCTATCTGCCCTACGGGCTGTAGCATCCACCATGCATGCAATCATGAAGTTCCCAACTTCACATGGCATCGCAACGGTCAGAGCAGATAGAAGAGAAGTTCGCGAAAGCTTGCAAGCAGAAAGGGAATTGTATGAAGAAGGCTTTCACGAGGCCCCGGCCAAAAAAACACTGGAACCTAGGGGCTCGAAGGATATACGCCCGAAGAAACTGAAGAAAAGGTTATTCTTAATCCTCAATACTCGGAGCAACCAGTATCAATCGGTAGCAGAATACCGGAACATGTAAAAACGGGGTTACTACTCCTGTTAAAAAAGAACATGGACGTCTTTGCATGGACAGAGTCCGACATGACCGGTGTACCGAGGGACATTATCGAACACCGTCTGAACGCAGACAGAGGTATAAGACCTGTGGTGCAGAAGAAGAGGTCGTTGGCACCGGAAAGGAGCAAAGCGGCATGTGAGGCAGTGGATAAGCTAGTAGATGCCGGAATTGTAAGGGAAGTAAAGTACCGTACCTGGATCGCCAACCCGGTAATGGTAAAGAAGAATGACGGTTCATGGAGAATGTGCGTCGATTTCAAGGATATTAACGCCGCTTGCCCGAAGGACCCTTACCCCTTACCGGAAATAGATTGGAAGGTCGAAGCTCTTTCTGGCTTCAAGTATAAATGTTTTCTGGACGCATACAAGGGATACCACCAGATTCAGATGGCAAAAGAAGATGAAGACAAAACAGCTTTTCACACAGATCAAGGGGTATACTGCTACCGAAAGATGCCTTTCGGTTTAAAGAATGCGGGAGCGACATATCAGCGATTGGTCGACCGAAGTTTCAAGGAACAGATCGGGAGAAACCTGGAATCCTATGTCGATGATATAGTGATAAAAAGCAGGGCGCCGCAAGCAATGCTTGCCGATGTACAAGAAGCCTTCGACAACCTCCGGAAGATTAACATGAAACTAAACCCAAAAAAATGTATTTTTGGGGTGGAAGAAGGCAAATTCTTGGGACATATCATCACGGAAAGAGGTATAAGGGCAAACCCTGACAAAACAAAGTCGACATGCGTCCGCCGAAGACAATAAAGGAGGTCCAAAGCCTAAACGGGAAATTGGCAGCATTAAACAGATATCTGTCACGCTCAGCCGAAAGATCACTTCCGTTCTTCAAAACATTGAAAAACGGTGTAAACAAACGAAACTTCAAATGGACGGTTGAGGCCGACAGGGCCTTCGAAGAAATAAAGCTTGCCCTCGTATCCCTACCGATGCTTGTAGCACCGAAAACAGGAGAATCACTGTACCTATATCTAGCGGCAGCAAATGAAGCAGTCAGTGCGGTATTAATGGCCGAAAGGGAAGGTAAACAGCTACCAATATATTTCATCAGCCGGGCACTACACGGTCCGGAAATGAATTATTCTCCCCTAGAAAAGTTGGCTTTATCTTTGGTTCATGCCTCGAGACGCCTAAGACGATACTTCCAGGCACATCAAGTAATCGTTATAACCGATCAGCCAATCCGGCAGGTACTGCACAAACCGGAAGTATCAGGCCGATTAGCAAAATGGGCAATCGAGCTTGGCGAACATGGCATTGAATATCAGTCACGAACAGCAATCAAAGGCCAGATATTGGCGGATTTCGTTGCAGAAATGCCGACGAGGGAAGCACCAAAAGAAACCGAATGGAGCTTATTCACCGATGGGGCATCAAATAGCTTCGGCTCTGGTGCATGACTTATCCTTACAGATCCCATGGGAATAGAGCACACGTATGCACTGCGCTTCGGTTTCGATGCATCCAACAATGAGGCAGAGTACGAAGCATTGCTAGCAGGGCTTCGTTTGGCCTCACGATTGGGTGTTGAGAGGTTAAAGGTTTTCGTAGACTCGAAGCTAGTAGCCAATCAAATAAATGGAGACTACGAGGCAAGAGGTAACGTGATGAAAAGGTACCGAGACAAAGCGAAAATATTGATGAATAATTTCGAAAGAGCAACGATAGAACAAGTACCACGAAGCAAGAACCACAAAGCAGATGCATTGAGTAAATTAGCTTCGGTGGCTTTCGAACACCTAACAAAAAAAGTTCTCGTGGAAACACTGGGCAACCCCTCGGTCATGTGCGACGAAGTAAATTTGGTTGTGACCGAAGATGGGACAACTTGGATGACACCAATTTATATCCTTCCGGAGGATGACAGGGAGGCACAATAGATAGCTGCTAAATCCTTACGGTTTGAGGTCGAAGACGGGATTCTATACAAAAAATCATACTTGGGACCAATGTTACAGTGTGTCGGACCCCTTCAGGCCAATTACGTCATTAGAGAAATTCATGAGGGTTCATGTGGGTTACACTCGGGTCCAAGGTCGGTGGTGGCAAAAGCGATGAACGCAGGCTATTACTGGCCTACAATGCATCAGGATGCGGTACAAGAGATACGAAAGTGTAGGGCCTGCCAAATTCATGCGCCAATACCCAAACTGCCGAAACAGAATATGATACCCGTTGTAAGTGCTTGGCCTTTCCGAAAATGGGGAATGGATATAGTTGGTCCTTTCACACAAGCTCCAGGAAAATTAAAATTTCTCCTAGTGGCGGTAGACTATTTTACAAAGTGGGTCGAAGCAGTACCACTAGCAAGGATAACAGGAAAAAGTGTGAAGAAATTCGTATGGGATAATATTGTTTGCCGTTTCGGCGTGCCTAGGGAGATTGTTACAGATAACGGGAAGCAGTTTGCAGACAACCCCTTCAGAGGATGGTGCGAAGAAATGAATGTGAAGCAAATATTCACGTCGGTAGCTCAACCCCAGGGAAATGGTCAAGTAGAAAGGATAAACCGAAGCATTGTAGAAGGACTAAAAGCACGGATAGACACGGACGGTTCCAATTGGACAGACCACTTGCCACATGTGCTGTGGGCACATAGAACCATGATAAAAACAAGTCATGGAGAAACACCTTTCAGCCTAACCTATGGATCAGAGGCCATTATACCGACAGAAATCGAAATCCCGACTTACCGAACCTTAGGCGAAAGGGATGCCGGAAACGACAAAGAATTGTTGCTAAACCTGGACTTGTTAGAAGAAAGACGTGAGATAGCCGCCATCAGAGAGGCTAACCTTAAGAAGAAGATAGAGCAATACTACAACCAACGCGTCAGGCTTTCGACATTCCGTGTCGGAGACTATGTGTTACGGAA
This sequence comes from Helichrysum umbraculigerum, assembly GCA_949592205.1. Classification (NCBI taxonomy): domain Eukaryota; kingdom Viridiplantae; phylum Streptophyta; class Magnoliopsida; order Asterales; family Asteraceae; genus Helichrysum; species Helichrysum umbraculigerum. Next base: position 388,224,183 of record CATIUR010000001.1, read on the forward strand.
AAATGAAGCAAGCAGACAACAGAGCCTAGGGAAGATGGGTCCAAAATGGGAAGGTCCATATCGTATAGCCAAGGCTTACGGCAACGGTTCCTACGAGCTCATAGATGAAAAGGGAAAAGCATTGCCTAGAAGTTGGAATGGAGTGAACCTCCGAAAATTCTACTTCTGAATATACCGATAGGGGGACTAATTTTAATACTAGTCCCAATTGTACTTTTGTTAAATATTAATATATTTACGCTGTGAGCAGAGGTTTACCACTTCGCAATTTGGTACAAGACATAGGGTTGAGCTTACCTCTCTAACTCGCTCCGGCACACCGACATAGGTTGGTGTACCGAAATAATGGTTGCAAATGATCAACTTAGGGTCACATAAATCTGCAAAGGACGCTTTGCTTAACGATAACTGACCAACAAAATTGTCAATAGCCTTCGGCCCATGACAAGAGTTACGGCCTAATCAAGTGCCGAAATATAAATACAAATTGTCAATAGCCTTCGGCCCATGACAAGAATTACGCCCTAACTAAGGGTCGAAATATAACCAAACATACAATAGTTACGGCCTAATTAACCAGATGCCAAATAAAAAATAGTCCAACAAACACACAACAGTTCATGCACGAGTAATAAACGGAATAAAACAGGTTAATAGACAAACGGCACGAGGCCGACGAATATATTACAGCAAAATACTATTCGGGAATGTATCAACTAAAATTTACACATTTCTAAGTATCAGGGGTCGGAGCAGGCTTAACAGCTTTAAAATCCTCGATCGAGACATCACCACTTTCGGCAATCTTCTGAAGATAGGGATATTGCACTTGTCCCAAGTCATCAGCAGCAGCGTCTAGACGACTTTCGGCCTCCGGGTCATAACCCTCCGACGTCTCGACAGGAACATTCATCCTCGCATTGTGGTAACCGATGACCACGCCCTCATGACGACCATAGGCTATGGCCGCATTCTGAACAACAGCAACAGATTGCAAGTATTCATAGCTCTGACGAAGGGTCTCGAAGGCATGACCGGAAGAATGAGCGGCGAACCATCTACGTTCCTCCCGCAATTTTTAATTTTCCTTGGTCAGCTCATCAATTACCTGCTGCTTCGACCGTTCCATTGCTAGAAGCCTTTCGGCGCCACTGCTCCTTTCGGTAGCTAGGGATCTTTCATGATCGGCAACGGAGGCGGAGAGCTCATCAATTTGCTCTCGCATACGGGTCTCTCTCTCTAAGGCTTTATTATTCCTCTTCTCCATCGATCGCAGCCTTTCGGTCACCACCCAAAAGTTAACCTCATCCAGGAGACCTCCATCAACCCTTGCTTGAAGCCCAGCAATGCGAGCGTTACGCTCCTGCAGGACGGCAAAAGCTTTCTTCATATTCTGTCTCTCCTGACGCAGGGCTTCGTAACATGCTTCCCACCTACGAACTGCCTCCCTCCCATGGGTAACGGCAGCGGCCTGATGATGGTAGTAATCAGGCATAACCTACAAAAAAAAAAAAAAAAAAAAAAAAAAAAAAAAAAAAAAAAAAAAACTTAGTATACATTTCGTAATCCTCGTTTGGATATATTAAAAATTACTAGTCTTCGTACCTGGACGGAGGATTTGGTGGCCATGGCACGTTTCTCACCATGGGTAGCTAGCCCGCGTATCAGCTCTCGGCAGACGAAGGGATCATCGAGAACATCTTTATTTTTTATGTCCCATTGGGGACGAAAGATCTTCTCACCGTACTCCGCCTCCAGTTCATTAACATCAACCTCGGCATATCGAGACTTAGGAGCATGAGAATCCACCCCGCTCGCATACTCCTCAAACTTATGTAAATTACCCCCATCTCCCAAAAACCTTCCCCCACCATCGTCATACCTATTGTCAGTCTTATCCTCTGACCCACTCGGTATATCATCAACATCCACAACCTCTTCCTGCCTGGCACCGACAACGTTACCTGTGGACAACGGCCGCTCATGTCTCGAACCTATAAGACGAAAAACATCTTGCGGGTCAATACACCGATCACCTGGACTACTTTTCAGCTTCTGGAAGCCTGGATCATTCATAAAAACTTCGGGTGTGGACCACCCGGAAGCAGGGGGTGTACCACCCGGAAAAGAATCGTTGAAAGTATCAAAGTCAGAATTATCACCTTCGATCTCGGTATCTGTTGACTCATCGACTAGATGACGTTGAGAAGACTCGATCGCTTGTTTTTTCTTCTTTGGTGGAGACTTAACAGGTTGAGCTGCACGTTTAAGTCTCTTCGCAGGCTTGTCACCTTCGGCTTCGGCACCATCCTTCTTTTTCGGCTGCTTGTTACCTTCGGCTTCGCCACCATCTTTCCTTTTCGGCTGCGAAACCTTGGTAGAAATCTCAGGTAAAGGTGCAGGTTCGACAAGCTGCACAGTTTCATCCGAAGGAGGAACAACGATATCTGGCCGAACAGAGGTATGCACTGGCTCTTCCGGCAGACGCGGGCGAGAGCCGGCAGTAACTTCGGTCAAGTCCTTCTTCTGAAGGAAGGCTCTCAAACTCATCTCTGCGCAAAGATAAAGAGAAACGGTTAGCTCAAATAAACAAACTGTAAAGATTAGCATCTACCGACAGCCGAAACAGAAAGCAACGAGGTCACACACACCTGCCCCTTCGAACATCAAAGTCGGAATCGAATCCGCATCCGCCCAAACCCGACTAATGCCAGCAACGACCAATGCTTGCTCAAAAAAGCTACGGACACGCATTTTATTTGTAATCAATGTCCTAACAAGGTCGGCCCCAGCTTCGGCGTCGGTTGGCATGTCATCCTTTATAACAGCACCGAAGGGTTTCCAAACCATCTTAAAGGGCACGGCGGAAGCTTTGATATAAAAAAAAAATGATCTTTCCATTTTTTCACACTGGTAGGGTATTGAGTGATGCAACCTTCTATCGGTTTCGGTCGAACCTCGACCGTAATCCAATTACCCTTCCGGCTAAGGGTATAGAAACGACGAAACAAGGGAACTGTGGGTTCGAAATCAAGGGATCGACATTGAATTTCGAAACAAGAAATTTTAAGTGCGGCCCCGGGAGTTAGTTGAGATATGTGAAAATTGTGGTATTGCATCACAGTAAGGAAGAAGCGGGAAAAAGGTATACGCAGGTTTGAGCAATTAAAAAAGCGGGTATAAACACCTATCATGCCCTCCGGGAACTCGTCTATACGTTTATTGGGTCCCGGAGCGGTAGGGTTAAGATCCATGGGTATATTGAAGGTGGCACAAAAAATATTAACACTGGTCTGAGTCATTACGGAGAAGCTCTTATCCCAGTTGTCGATAGCCATACCGTCGGCCATGTCGAAGGATTATATAACTACATATACCAAAAGGAAAAGGAAGGCTATAAAAACAGAAACCAACATACAACTCATATAAAGTCCGGTACCGTACAACTATGACCGAAGGGGGAGCATGGCAGGAAGACCTTTATAAAGGAAAATAATAATAAAAAAAATGTGATGAAAAAGAAATAGAGAGTACCTTAAACGAAGGGAGAATTTAACTTTCGGCAGCAGAGCAGGCGGGTTTCGGTATGCCAGAAATGTCTTTCGGTCGCAGAGCTAAAAGAGTAAGAAATTATGTGAAAATGACCCGGTTTGCACATATTTATAAGAGGTAAATATGACCGTTACGGGAATGCGTACCGACGCGCCCTTCTGGCTGACCTACGCGCCCTTCTGACAGATTGACATGACAAAGTAATGATGACTTTACACGCGTCAGCATGCAAGGTTAGCGACAAGGCTGACTACGCAGACCTACCTAGCTTCGGCCTTCTACGCCCAAAAAAAAAAAAATTATTAATGAATCTATTCCGGCATAAAACTCTAATTTTTTGCCAAAATAGATTGGGGGGCTGATGACGTACCTCCGTATCGGTACGACGATACCGAAACACCTTGCCCCTAAAGAGAACCTTTAAAGCATAACAGGCCTACAAGGAAATATCAAGTCACGGGTCTTCTTCCTACCGAAGGATAATGTCTGATGAGTTGTCACATCTAATTAATGCTGCAAGTGGCAGCGGTAACATTTATATCCCCCGGACAATAGAGGGATACCGAAATGGGTAAAAGAAGGACATGTGAAGCATTATAAATAGCCGTCCAACCACCAGTTGTTAAGCATTGATGACAGGCATTAAATATGCTCTGATACCGAAAGAGACCATTGACTTTCGTGGCGTATAACTCGTGTCTACCCAAACGGTAGTCAGGGTTACCGATAGGGAATCGCCAACCGAAAGGGATATCTCCCCTTTCGGTTCAAGGTCTCATCACCAGCACACAAAGCAATCCTTCGGTCCTGCCTTCCGAAATAGACTCCAACCCTCACTAGACGTGTTACTTCACCCTTGGAGCAACAAGTAGCTTGACATTTGTATACGATGTGGTTACCACTTATATTTTGAAAATAATTCTATTCTATCTAGGACAACTTTGAATTCATCGGGGCAGTTAGAAAATTCAGTGTGGGTAGAAGATGGTAAAAAGTGGCAGCTAGGTTTGACATTACCGAGAGAGATATGTGATACGTATAACGTTTGTGGTGCATATGGAAGTTGCAGTCTTGATACGGTCACACAGTCTTGTGCTTGTTTGGATGAGAAAAGATTTGTGCCACGAAACAAAAAGCATTGGAACACTGCTGATTGGTCGGGTGGTTGTGTTAGGCGAACACCGTTGGATTGTAAAGATGGGTCGGAAGGGTTTATTAAGTACTCTAATGTAAAGCTGCCAGACACAGAGAATACGTGGTTTAACATGATTATGACTCTGAAAGAATGTGAAGCAGAATGTTTACAGAATTGTTCTTGTATGGCTTATGCAAATCCCGACTCCAGTTTAGGAGGAAGGGGCTGCGTGCTTTGATTCAATGATCTTTTAGACATTCGTTTATATTCTAGAGGCAGTGGTTGTCAAGATATTTTTGTAAGAATGGCTTCCTCTGAATTAGGTAAAAATATAATCAGTTGTAGTTACATTGTGGTTAATTCATTACATGTTTGGAAATTAATCAATTTTGTTGCTACATGCTAATATCATACAGTTGGTCAATCAAGTTTCAAAACGAAGGTAGAAGCACACATTATAATCATTCTTACCTGTGGTCATTGCGATGGTTTTGATCATAGGCATCATATCTACATGGTTGTGGTATACACTATGCAGGAAAGAAGAAAAAACATGCTGAGCAAATGGTGTGCAAATTCATCAGTAAACTGATTGGTTTATTTAATAAAATAAAAAAAATAAAAATCCAAGGTAGTGTGTACAGTGAATGGATGCATGTTTTCAGTATATTTTCTTTTTGAAATGTCTTACATTTTGAATATATAGATGTCTCTGAAAGCCAGCTATTAATGTTTAGCTTCTCTACAATAGCCACTGCCACTGTCAACTTTTCCACCAGCAATATACTTGGAAAGGGTGGATTTGGACATGTTTATAAGGTAACCAATTATCGTACAATTGTTACAGATGTTAAGTCTAAACAGTGGAACAATTGTATTTTAAATATAACCGATGAACATCAGCCCTGAAGTTTCCGAAATTACTTACATTATGAAGAGTGTTATTCAGGGTGTGCTAAAAGACGGGCTAGAGATTGCAGTTAAGCGTCTCTCCAAGACTTACTGTCAAGGAGTTGACGAATTCAAGAATGAAGCCATCTGTGTTTCGAAATTACAGCACCGAAATCTTGTGAAGCTCCTGGGCTGCTGCATACAAGGAGATGAGAAACTGTTAATCTATGAGTACATGCCTAATAAAAGCTTAGACTCATTCATATTCGGTCAGAATTATATACTACAAAATCTCACATTGAATACCAACTTTAGAAACCGTCATACAATGAACTAAACAAACATTTTTGGCAGATGAAACGCAAAGCATGTTCCTTGATTGGGAAAAGCGGTTCAACATCATCAAAGGAATTGCACGCGGACTTCTATACCTGCATCATGATTCACGATTAAGAATCATCCATAGAGATCTTAAAGCAAGTAACATTCTACTAGATTTGGATATAAATCCAAAGATATCAGACTTTGGTATAGCTAGAAGTTTTCGCGGAGATGAGACCCAAGCTAACACACACAGAGTTGTTGGTACACAGTAAGCCATTCTGGCCAAATGCCTTTTTCTTTTGGTTGTCTTTTCATTAGTCCTCTTACAAGTCTTCCGTTATGTGCAGTGGTTACATGGCCCCAGAGTATGCATTAAATGGACATTTTTCAATAAAATCATATGTATTTAGCTTTGGCGTTTTAGTGATGGAGATTGTGAGTGGGAAGAAAAACAGAGTATTCACCCATCCCAAGCATGACAATAATCTTATCGGGCATGTAAGTGTACCGGTGAAAAAATATTGTCACCGCTAAAGCTAATACTGACTAAACTTATAATCATTATTAATTTCTACGGTATGTCCAGGCATGGAGTGTATACAATGATGGCAGGCCAACAGAACTGATAGATGAAAGTTTAGCTGAATCATGCCATCCACACGAAGTATTAAGATCAATCAAGGTCGGGTTGTTATCTATTCAACAAAATGCAAGAGACAGGCCAAACATGTCGTCTGTGGTTCGGATGTTGGACGATGATGGTGCATTACCAACACCTAAACAACCCCCTTTTTACATGCAAGGGGAGTTACTTGATGATTTCATTGCAAGTACTTATCATGCAGGTTCAGTCGGTGATTTAACTATTACGGAAGTAGATGCTCGATAATATACGTATTTCTCACACACTAGCTTTATAGTAGTAACATGTTATAGATTATGAATTCTTAAATATTTATTGATAATGATAGAATTTCATTAGTAATTTACATTTGATTAAATTCGTGTTCAAGAGCTTCCCCTGACAAAAAATAAGCTGTTCCATAAGACATGGGTGGAGCTGGGATTTAGTAATTGAGGGAGGGGAATTTTTGATTATTTTTTAGTTTTAGGAGGTCAAAACTTATAAAATATCATAAATATTCCTAAAAAAACTCTTTTTTACATGATTTGGAAAAAAAAAATTTGGGAGGGCGCAACTGCCCACTAGCCCCTTCTACATCCGCCCCTGCCATCAGACCAGAACTTGATCTGAACATAAGAACACAGAATTCCATACACCAGGAGTTAATCTAAACATATGAACACAAAAGTCCATCTGATTAAGCGCACCATCTCCATCATAATCACCTTCTTTCAACATACTCATTAACTCATCATTGCTCAAATCTTGTAAACCTAATTCCGAAGCATTCTTTACCTTTTTCATGATCCATTAATTCATCAATTAATCCGTCACCACCTAATTTATCCTCCATCAGTGGTAAGTAATCATGAAATTGAGATTGTTGAGTATTAGTTGCCATTGATCAAAACACAAAAAAGATTAAAAGTAAAACTCAACACTTTTATAGTTAACTTATTACTTATGTAATTCTCATCTTAAAACAATTTTATCATTTTCATATTTAAATACTTATCACTACCATATCACGAATCACTAACTCTACATACAAAAAAGCTACCGTTATATGGAGTCATAATTACGTCGAGTCACTTATTTTAACAAAACTTCGTATTCCGCTTGCATGGTACGGGTATTACCCTACTTTTCATACAATGGATCTACTCCAATACATCACAATCCACGGCAACACAGATATTAAAACAAAAGGTCCTACTTACTTTTCTAGTTGACCCTACCAATTAACCTCATTTAGTTAGTCTATAGAAATTAATAGTGAAGTCCATGGCAGGATCACTCTCTACGTTGACAGCAGGATCATCAACTCAATTATTAATATTATAATTATAATCAAATTATTACTATTATTATTTTTTTTAACAAATTAGAAAAAACAGTCAATACACATCAATCAATAAAGTATAATAATTGCAAAGAAAATAGGGTCAAAGTTGTTGCATATTCACAAAACTCAATTACAAAAATTAATCAGAAGATTGATCACCTGGATTTGCAAAGAATAGAATTTTTGAGTAACCTGGTCACCAGATACACATTTAGGCGTCAAATGTTATCATTACTCCATGATGTGATGGTGGTCCTGAAACTTTAAAACCTAAATAGGAGGTAAGGCAAGACATTGACCTCAACATAAATGCCAGTACTATTATACGAATAGAACTTTGGACTTCCACTCAACCATATTATCCGAATTAGACACAGCAAAACCTTAATTGCTGAACATGGAGGGAGCATCTATGTTTCTCTTTTCATTTTTGGTTATTTCTATAAACAAAATCATCGCTGCTGAACTTGACAGCATTTCATATTCACAGTTCTTGACAGAAGGAGACACGATGGTCTCAGAAACCAGAATTTTCGAACTCGGGTTTTTCCGGCCAGATAATTCTGAGAACAGATATCTTGGTATTTGGTACAAGAAAATCTCTGTTAGAACAGCGGTTTGGGTTGCCAACAGAAACTACCGGCTCCCCGGTGTATCCCCTCTTGTGTTAAAAATTGTTGATCCAGGAATTCTCGGGATCTTTAACAATATGAGCATGATTTGGTCATCCAACACAACGATGACATTAACAAACGCAACAGCAAAGCTACATGACACCGGAAATCTAGTCTTGACGGACCAACAAGAGAGGATGATCTGGCAGAGTTTCGATTATCCAACTGATACTATTCTATATGGCATGAAGATAGGGAGAGATTACTTGAGGGGCATCGAATGGCATCTATCCTCATGGAGAAGTAGTCAAGATCCAGCTCCAGGTGAATTCACTTGGGAGGCTGACACACACGGTTATCCGGAAAGTAAACTAAAACAAGGTACAGTGGTCAAATTTCGGGGTGGACCATGGAGAAACACACGGGTTACTGCGCATGCTACATACAGTTTGAGCTTGACTCTGATATACAGTGTAGTTATAACTGACAAGGAGATGTCTTTTAGATATTACGTCGAAAACAGTTCTATCATATCAAGACTCACCTTGAATTCTTCTGGGGAGTTACAAAGTTGGGTATGGGCAGAAGATTCTAAAAAGTGGAAGCTCAGCTTAACATTACCAATAGATATCTGTGATACATATAACATTTGTAGTGCTTATGGAACCTGCAGTGTGGATATAAGGCAACAGTCTTGTGCATGCTTGGATGATAAAAGATTTGTGCCCAGAAATAAAAAAAGTTGGGAAATTGCTGATTGGTCAGGTGGTTGTGTTAGGCGAACACCGTTGGATTGCAAAAATGGATCAGCAGGCTTTATCAAGTACTCTAGTTTAAAACTGCCAGACGCAGAGGGTACATGGTTCAACATGAGCATGACCTTGGAGGAATGTGAAGCAAAATGCTTGAAGAATTGTACTTGTATGGCTTACGCAATTCCTGACGCCACTTTAGGAGGAAAGGGCTGTGTGCTTTGGTTCAAAGATCTTATGGACCTCCGACAGTATCCTATTAGTGGTCGAGATATTTTTGTAAAAATGGATTCATCTGAATTAGGTAAAAATAAAAAAAGATTTGTCACATTATTATTACATGCTTTTAAACTAACATCATTTCTATGCTAATATCATACAGTTGCTTTATCGACTTCCAAAAAGAAAGACGGAGCAAACATTAGAGTCATCTCAATTGTAATCGTTCTGGGGGTTCTTCTCATAGGCTTCTTCTCTATATGGTTGTGGTATGCACGGAAAAAAAGGAATAATGAACGACCAATGGAGGGAGGCGATGAAGAAATACAAATGTTTAGCTTTCCTACAATAGCCACCGCCACAGCCAGTTTTTCAACCTATAATATACTTGGAGAGGGTGGATTTGGAGTCGTTTATAAGGTAATTAATAACAAGAAATTGAATATACAGAGTTTTTTTTATCGATTACTTTCTTGAGAAAGACAAAGATTACAAATATAAACAGTATAAGCAAGCGATTCAAACAAAAGGTACATATAAATGTTAGCTCTAAAGATTGTGAAATTACTCACACTGAAAATGGTATTCTTCAGGGTGTGCTAGAGGATGGGCTAGAGATTGCAGTTAAGCGTCTCTGCAGGACTTCTAACCAAGGAGTTGATGAGTTCAAGAATGAAGTCATTTGTATTTCAAGACTTCAACATCGTAATCTGGTGAAGCTCCTTGGCTGTTGCATAAAAGGAGAAGAGAAACTATTAATCTATGAGTACATGTCAAATAAAAGTTTAGACTCGTTTATATTTGGTAAGAATCAAATATGCAGACCCACATCAACTGCTACTAATGGGAACTATCTATACAGATAACTAACCAATGATGTTGGGCAGATGAAAACCAAAGTGTGTTCCTTGATTGGCCAAAGCGCTTCAACATCATCAAAGGAATTGCTCGAGGACTTCTCTACCTGCATCATGATTCCCGATTAAGAATCATTCATAGAGATCTGAAAGCTGGCAACATTCTACTAGATCAGGACATGAACCCTAAGATATCAGACTTTGGTCTAGCACGAAGTTTTGGAGGAAATGAGACCCAAGGAAATACACAAAGAGTTGTTGGCACACAGTAAGCCATCTAAACACCCTTTCTTCTATTTAATTCGATTCAATGGTACTATTTTTCTTAACTTTCTGAGGCGTGCAGTGGTTACATGTCACCGGAGTATGTAAATGATGGTCTTTTCTCAATAAAGTCAGATGTATATAGCTTCGGCGTTTTGGTGTTGGAGATAATAAGTGGGAAGAGAAATAGAGGATTCATCCATCCCGAGCATGGAAATAATCTTATCGGACATGTAAGTTCACTAACAACAAACTATTCCCTCAACTTGCACAATGTCATATCATGTAGGCCAAATTGATAGGCAATGTCATATTATATCCAAGATTTGTCAAGTGGGTATATACTATTATCTCACTCCAGAAAAACATTGGAAGATTCGATTTTGCCAAGTAATGAATGCAAGATTCTATTTTTTGCCAAAAAAATTAGTGTAAGATTCAAGTTTTGTCAATAAAGGAGTGAAAGTTCAGGTTTTTTAACAAATTAAGGACTCAAATAAAGTTCATTTACTCTACTTATTTTTACCAAACTGCTATATATTTTTTCAAACTTAACTTAGACTCATTTCTTGGCAAAATTTGAATTTTATGTTACCTTTTCAAGAGAGAGAGAAATTAGTACATACCTGATACCCCATATTGACTAATTATGGATCTTAAGTTATAGTATGTCTTAATAGCGCTCCCTATAAGGCTACAGTCAAAAAACATTAATTTCTATAATATATCTAGGCATGGAATGTATACAACGACGGAAGGTCGATGGAATTGATTAATCCAAGTTTAGCTGAATCATGCAATCCACATGAAGTTATAAGATCAATAGAGGTCGGGTTGCTATGTGTTCAACAAAATGCAGGAGACAGGCCAAACATGTCGTCTGTGGTTCGGATGTTGGACGATGAGAGTGCAATGCCTAAACCTAAGCAACCAGCATTTTTCATGGGAAGGGATTTATTAGTAGCTAACTTCTCTTCTTCAAGTACTAATCCAGCAGGTTCAATCAACGGTTTATCTATTACGGACTTAGACGCTCGATAGGCAGCATTCCCTTTGCAGAATTTACATAGAGATTAATAGTTAAAGGATTCATCACTTTCACACACCACGACAACAAGATATGTTTGTATAATTGCAGATAATCATATAATTTGTAGAATTAAACATTAAGTTATCAAGTATAAACACATTAACTAATTTAGCTGTACAAAATAAAATTAAAACTAAAACCCTAGGCCTAACCCGTAAGTAAAGTAATGTACGTCAAATGTAAGTTAGGTGATTTGTCAGATACCTTCCTTTAACTCGAGTGATCAAGAGTCTTCGATAGCCAATTGCGGAGGTCCGATCGACGGTGGACGGCGGCAGGGCAGCATAAACCGTCGATTGATCGTATTATAAAATATAAACCCTCCATTGACAATTATAACTGAATTTATTCTTTCTATTAAAGTAAAGATCCGGAAATCAAATATTTCAAATAATTTAATTTCAAAAACATTGAATGATAAAGTGTAAATTGTTTTTTTTTTTTTTTTCCTTGAGAATGAATAGGTTGGGTTTTAGAGCATTTGTGCTAGATGTTGAATTCGATGTTCATTCCAATATTGAAATTTAACACGGGTATGAATTTGAGGGGAGTAGTTCATTGTTCGACTCGAAGTTCAAATGGGTTCACAAAAATAGTTTAGAACCAATCTGAAAATTAGAAAAGAAAAAACCATTTGCTTCGGCGTTTAGGTTGGCACGTTGATGTTGAATGCCGGTCCGGTATGGTGAACGTCGGAAACCTACGTTCAAGTTGATGAACGCTATCAGTTTGCCCGTCCCACTCCCTTTGTTCTAACAAGGTTCAAATGAGTACAACAACTTTTTGTGAGAATGATAGAACCAATAGGAATGCATCACGTGTCACTAAACCCACTTTCCTCACATTTTAAAAATTAATTATCTCCCAAACTGTAACACCCCAAAATTTACTGTTGAGCGGAAGCATACTTTGGGGTGCTACTAATCAATACACAAAGCACATAAGATACATAATGAACGACTCTACATGCGTCGTTTACCAATACATTGATATTATAAAAGTCTTACACTGTTATAATAGTTTACAAAAGCTCGTAAGCCAAGTGATAGAGATTCTAGGGCATTACTAATTATACAAAATATAGAAATGCAAAGGAATCTCCTGATGTCTGTATGCGACTCGAGCTAATGGGCATCTTGAGTGAGCAGACCTACTGCTGCTGCGATCCTGAGAATACATGCTAAAATGGTCAGCTAAAAGGTGGTGAGCTCACAGGTTTAATGATAAAGTATAATGTATGAACCACAAGATTTTAAGTATAATAATTTGCAATTAAACAAATAAGTAAATGATAAATGATGTATATAACTGCCATGAGCACATAGTCTGAGCTTAACTGAGGTGTCATGATCACAATCAAGTGCCTGAGCGAGGGTGCCTCTCTGCGAGTGCCTAATCTACACTCGTATGAACAAATGATAATGCGTCCGTTTGACCAGTCAGTGCGTGCTGACCCGGACGGGGAGTGTCAATCCCATATGGTACCATACACTAACATTCACGCTACAAAGTATTACCAAACTATGCTTGGAGGACTTAAATGATTAGATGATAAACTCATGCAGAATATAGCGATATTTGATACTTGCGTTCACATGTAAAACAAAACAAGCATGTATTCTCACCCCTAGAGTAAAAACAGTAAAATAGGGGCTATGAGACTCACCTGAGTCTGATGAGATGCTATCAAGCACTAATGACGGTATATAAGAGAAATGATGTCGTCTCTAACGACTGAAACTTGCTGGGCGTCCTAAACGCGCAAAGTTTTAAATGATTAGATATCGAAATCTGCTGGGCGTATTAAATGCGCAAGGTTTTAATGATTAGATGTCTCAACAAACCATCTATGCTAGTCGTTCCCTCAACTAGTTATGTCCAAATACTTTGGTTTGATTGATTGTGTTTTGAAAATGTGTACGGCCCGTTGGTGACGGTTGTAATAATAATCTTGACGTATTATTATTATTATTATGTTGTCATGTTACACTTGTAAAGTATGTTCCAGTGTTGTATCGTATATAAGTATTGATGTTATAACACCACAGAATTTGAAGAAACATTTATATATATATATATATATATATATATATATATATATATATCATTCGGAAGCGACTAATACAAATCATGCATTATAGATTGCGTATATCGTATTTTCATGAGTTGGTACAACAACCATAATAACTTCAAACATCAAGGTAGGTGTTATTTAAATTCAAAACATATGATTAAAACGATAACATCTTTGTATATTTCAGAGTAGGCAGTCAAACATTCTTCAAACCAACTTCTTGCCCACCCACATCAAAAGTAATCTGCAAGAAGTGAGGAGAGGGGTTAGCACGAAGCTAAGTGAATAGATCATAACTATCAATCTAAACTAGCATAGCAATTGATCACCACAAAGCATCACAACAAATACATCAACGAGGATCGGTGGTCCTTGAGGTACCCTCATGTCGCGGTGGTTCCCCAAGTAACACTTATAACCACTGAAGGCCAAACAGTGGTCTTACCGATAGTTTAGTACTATTACTACATACGACATAACTTCAATAAACAACACATGTACAAAGTCATCATGTCGTCCAAAGTAATAGTACCCAAACCCAATATCATATTGACCCCTGACAAAATAGCACATTCCATAATCATCATGGCAATATGCACTTATACAAAGCATAATAGTAAAATCAGGTTTACCCGTTGTAACCAGATTGTTACAACTAATTCAGACTGAGAGTCAATGAGCCACTCACCTTAGTAATCACAACCTCCACTCAAAGTTCTAATATTATTGAGTCTTCGGTTTATCTGTAAGCACAACAGAATAATACGAGTCAATAACTCATTCCAAATATTCGTATGCTAAATAAAGTGCGTCCTTGAAGTCAAACATGATAACTCAATTTACAACACTTCAACATATATATATCAAGCCATAAATTAACCTACCATGATACCATATTACGTGTTACTAAATCATATAAGCATATAACGTATTAATTAGAAGGAATTTAGAATGAAAACTGGTTTGCTGAAAACGGTACAGAAGCCGCCGGCTGGGTAACCGAACCCGCCGGGTTGTCCATCAAAGCCGCCGGGTAACTACCCAAATAGCCGGGTGAATTAACATTTGTGGTAACAGAACTATTATGCGTTTTAAAGGCTACAGAAGTAGCCGGGTTGGCTTAGGAGCCGCAGGCTATGGTGATGAACCCGCCGGCTAGGGTGACCAACCCGCCGGTTCCCTTGTATTACATAGAACCCGCCGGCTGGGTACTATGACCCGCCGGGTTGTTCTTCATTTTCAGCAGGTTCTCAAAACCCCAAACCACGAACCAAAAATCACAAATCACCAAATTCGAACACTATACACGATTTTTACACACAAGTAACTTAAAGTATTGTCATATATCAAGTTCTAACAACAAATAATCTCATCAATCATCAAACCTACACATGATCACACATTTAACCTATTTCTTCAAAACCTAACTTATATACATAGAATCAAAGCATTTAAAACTTACAATCAAGATAGTAACAAGGTAGATGATGATGTTGATGAGTAGTAACCAAGGATCCAAGCTTCTAACGATTGATCAATGTTTTTCCCTTTTGATTTCTTTGATACAAGTATATGTGTGTTTTTTTTTTAGTGATAGGTAAAATGGAAGGAGAAATGGGAAAGTGAAGGCCACCTAGCTATTTACACTAGGCAAAACCAGTGTAAATTATACCCGTCCTAATTCTATTGTCTGGAACCTAAAATCATTTTGCAAGACTATACATTTTATTATACCGTCAACTAAATTTATTTAAAACAAGTAATAATTCATTTATCACGATAAGTTATTTAACCATTTGACCTATTTATTTTCAGGTATCCAAATAAGTCATGCATTCACAAATACAATTTAAATAACAAATTAAATAAAGAAATTACCAATTTCTCCTAGGCCTGTAACGAGGATGTTACAGATGTTACACAAGTTCGACACTTAGTGTGAAAAAAAATGTATATTCAAGAATTTGAATGACGGGGGTCCGGGGGCAGCGCCCCTGGTAGCGGGGTTCAAGGGGTAGAGCCCCTGGCGGGGGTCAAGCTGCCAGGTCAGCTTGGAAAATTTTTATTTCTACTATATTGCTTTAGTAAAAACGCATTTGAAATTCGAATTCGGAGTAAAATCAAGTGTCAAAATCTTAGTTCCAACACTTAGTAAAACACTGGTAACAACTCATACGCGATCGGGTATCGGTTCATATGCGATCGGGTAAAAAGGTCATACGCAATCGGGTGAAGATGCATACCCGTTCGGGTGATGGTTTCTTACCTGTTCGGGTGAGGTGATGATACGCGATTGGGTGAGGCTAACTACCTGATCGGGTGACATGTGATACGCGATTGGGTGAGGTTAACCACCCGATCAGGTGACGTTCGATCTCCAGGTCTGTTCGTGCGATTTTTAGTATAAACAAGTTTTGATTCGGTTTTTGGACATAATCTACTCGATAAAACACTAATACGTGATTATATAAGTATTATAAACATGAATTTAAAGAAAAATGGTTAGTGTTCTTACAAATAAAAATTGGAACCGAAAATGATGATGATGGTGATGAGGATGATACGCGATGATGATGATGATGATGATGATGATGATCAACAGTTAGTGCTGCTGCTTCGTTGTTGATTGTGGTTGATGTTGTTGTTTTTGGTTTGGGTTTTTGATGGTGTCGAGAGAGAGCAGAGATTGAGAAAGATGAAAGAAATGAAATGGGAAGAAAGGAGAAAGAGGGTGGGTTGGGCCGGCTTAACAGGCAAGATCCACAAATTGTGGATCTTGTCTCCAACTTACAGTATTTTTGGCCCGTGCTTGTGTACCCGATCGTATAGAAATGAAATACTTTTAATTCTAAAAATTAATAATTGTATTTTCGAACTATCTTTGAGTCAAAGTATTTTATAAAAATACTATTTTTGAGATATATAAATATATCTTTGTTTTAAGTTTGAGGGACGGATATGGTTCGAATGGTTTCGTCGCGTTGAGTACGATTTGAGTAAAACGAAATATGTTTTATTTTTGTCTAAGTAAATAATAATTATTAGTAATAATAATAATAATACATTATTTATGAGTTTTGTCATGGATGTTTTGATACATACAATACGAAATACTTTATATATTATCAAAATAATATATAATAAATAATGAGTGTATTAAATAATAATTCCATATTATTTAATACTTGTGTTCACCAACGCCCGTATAAATGAATCGGAATTTGGCCGATTTTGATAATGCACGATTAAATTTAATCGCGTACTGATATATATATATATATATATATATATATATATATATATATATATATATATATATATATATATATAACAATATGCATATTGATACATACAATTAGCCTAATACATAGCACTAATTACATGTATTACTAGATGATTAGGAACTAAAATCTAGTCCTAATTTGACGGGTGTCACACAAACGGTAAGCCTAAAAATCACAAAAATTGCACCATAAAAATCAGCATTTTATTCTATCTGATTAGATATGTGACATGATATACTTTCGACGAACTTTTTTTTTCTTTTTTCGGTGGATTTTGAAAACAACTAACACATATGTTACCAGCTAATAACACATGTGATATCAGCTAGTAACACATGTGTTGCTACTTTTGTACAGTTTGTAAATCCCAAAAAAAAATCGTCGAAAGTGTACCATGTGAAATGGCAAATCGAAGAGAAAAAAATGCTGATACTTATGATGTAAATTTTATAATTTTTGAACTTACCGTTTGTGAGATATTTAATTTTAAAAACGTGGAGGAAATGAGTTTTATGACACATGGCGCATTCTTATTGGTTCTTCCATTCTCATCAAATTTTTCATTCTCATTTGAACCTTAGAGCACAGGGTGTGGTGATGTTGTTTATACAGTGTTCTGGGGAGAATGTTGTTGTTGAAGATTTTATGGTGTGGTAGACAGTGTTCTGGAATTTATGATTTTTTAATTTTTAATTTTTTCAAAGACAATTAATTGAAACAATTAACAAAATAAATTATATCAACGATAACATTTCAAGTCGCAAAAAAATTTACATAATACTTGTAGGTCCCAAACTACTAACAATATGTTGTAGAGGGGGGGGGGGGGGGTGAATACAACTAATTTCAAATTCGTGTTAACTAACTTAACAGATTTAATAGAACAGTGATATGAACAAGGTGTAATTTTCAACTTAATTCTTTTATTGATTATGAATCAAAGAATTATAACTTAGTTCTAGCGGAATTACTACCTGTTGAAACAGATTAACACTCTCCTACTTCAAGCTCAAGAACACACTATGAGCTGATTACAAAGAATGTTATTACACTTGCCCTACATCAATTGATTGATTCACATTTTGCAAAATCTGCTAAGTCTTCTAATTATAGGCGAGCATCAAGCCTTCTTGTAACTCTTCAACCAATCAAAACGATTCATGCGTCTTCAGATCCATGGGGGAATGTCGGACGTGCCCCTGGAATTCTCTGATTGTACTGCAGACACAATCTGCAGTGCGTAGACATTGTCTTACGTGCAATACACGCACCGTCGTATTGGTTAAGGAAAGCAGAGGGTGCACCATGCCACAAACGTCCACAATTGACAGTTGTAGATCTTCGTACACTGTTTCAGGACATGTCTGGACACACATATGATGCACCAAAGTGTTGTGTTAATCATAAGATTGAATCTGCAACAATCTTGATGATCTTTATTCTCTGAGCTGGCTTCAAATAAACTTCAATCCCACCGCTGGGTCTTCAGTCTCTATCTTCAACTTCATCTTCGACTTGTTGAATGTAAACAATGATAGCAAGCTCAGGAAATAACTTTCATTTGATATGTATGAAAGCTGGTCATGCAGGATTCTCTGTGCTGGTTGTGCGTATCCAGCTCACAGAAATCCTTTAGACCCAGCACACAGACTAACTTATGTGCTGTTTGAACTATTGGTTTAAGTCTCTATGCTGGCTGTACGTAAAACTTCTTTAGTGTTATATTCAAGTTGTTGTCATCATAAAATCAAGTAAAAAGGGTCATGCCTCAACAACTAAACACATGTTAAATCAAACTTTTTAATCTATCTTCTTCTAATATTTATATATAAGCCCAATGATACCATTAAAACAAAAAGCCCAACCTAAACCCATTTATAATTTAAGAGAGAAAAAAAGAAACAAAAAACAAAACAAAACCCTATTTGACCTCCATTTCTTCTTCTACGTTCTTCCTTGCCGACATCTCATATGCATCTCATCTTCTTCTTCTTTTTTCTCCATTGCTTTCTACATTTTCCATTTTTAATTTATTTGTTTTCTACAGTCTACAACTCCCATTTTAATTAAAAAACTAACAAACAAAAAAGAAATAAAGGGAAAGCAGCGTCTTGATCCGGACGGCGACCAGGAACGCCGTCGAGAACGTCGTCCGGAACGTCATTACGGTGTGGGGGAACGCCGTTCGACGGCGTTCTCAACCCAAGATTGTGATGGTAACGGGTCCATACCGTGTGCTCTCACTCCGAGTATAAAAAAAGTAAATAAAAAATAAAATAAAAATAATAATTGAGATTGCTTAAACAATTGTTTATCTACTTATTTGCTTATTTTAATAGTAGATAAGCAGATCCAAACAACTTTCTGAAAATTGCTTATATGCTTACAAATAATGTAACACCCCCAAATTTACTGTTTAGCGGAAGCATACTTTGGGTGTTACTAATCAATAATCAAAGCGCAAAGATATATAGTAAACGACTCTATATGCGTCGTTTTAATAAAATATATAAATGTTAAAATGTTTACAACATTTACAACTAATACATAGTTCGTGTTCGATTAAATGAGAGATTTCAGTACATGAGTACTTGTACAAAATATACTAATGCAAGAAAATCTCTAATATCTGCATGCTGACTCGAGCTATAGTAATCCTGAGTGCAGTCCAATCTACTGCTTAGTACCTGCGATACATGCTAAAGTGGGTCAGCTAAAGCTGGTGAGCTCACATGTTTGAGTATCAAATAATATTGTATGAACCGCAAGATTTAAGTACTGATTTGCATCCAGCAAATGAAAATGTATATGTATACAATCATGAGCGCATAGTCTGAGCTTAACTCGAGGGTCAGGATCCACCTGAGCGTTTTTGCCTCCACGAGTGCCTAATCAACACTCGTCTTCCCAAATATTAGTACATCCGTTTACCCGGTTAGTGCTTGCTAACCCGGACGAGGAGGGTCAATCATATATGGTACCATATACTAATATTCACGCTACAAACGTATTACCAAACTATGCTGACGGAGGACTTTGAAATGATTAGTTGTGTATAACTCATGTAGTATATGTAAAAGTTGTACTCGCGTTCTCATGTTAAAAACAAGCAATGTATCACACCCCTGAGTAAAACAGTAAAAAGAGGGGCCATGAGACTCACCTGAGTCTTGAAGCGTTAAATCAATAAGCGTGAGTTGATTAGCCGATTAGTGATTGTCCGAAGACTCGTAACCTGAGGGTGTCCACGACACGCGATGCTTATAAACATGATTAGGTATCTCAAAAGATCACCCTTGTTAGTTGTTCATACAACTAATGATGTCCAAATTACCTTTGGTTTGATTGTTTGTTTGTTTGCATTTTGAAAACATGTACGGCCCGTTGGTGACGGCTTGTAATAGTAATCTCAAAGTATTATTACATGTTTCGTTGTATTGTATAAGGTTTTGTTGTAGTAATTGCCCGACACTTAGATGGAAAAGTGATTACAACTTTTAATGACGGGGGTCCGGGGGCAGCGCCCCTGGTAAGCGGGGTTCCAGGGGTGGCAACCCCTGGCGGGGTCCAAGGGGCTGCCCCTGGTTGGGTAAAATCAAGTGATAAATTTTTGATCTCGACGCTTAGTAAAATCTGAGTTTTCAAGGTTCTGGTTCATGCGACATTAGGTGCGATGTAGGCTGCGACATTGATCATGGCGTCGCTAAGGGCAACATCCGCAATTTAATGCGACTTTAAGTGTTATGTCGCTATATGCGACGTTGTTGGTTCTTGCGACGTAGGGGTCGATGTCGCTATATGCGACGTTAGCAACTTAATGCGACGCTGAGGCTGATGTCGCACCATGCGACATCGTGAGAGGTGTTGCGACGCCGTAGCTGATGTCGCAATTGGGCCAAGCCAGATGCGACATCAGCGTCTGACCGGAGTTCGATGGCTGGAAAAATGGCCGGACGACTTTATTTTGGTCCGAAACTTTTACCCAACCTATATTTGGACATCATAAGTTGATACAAACCGCAAACAAGTGTTTTAACAAGGATTTACGCGTCTTCGAGAATTTGTCGGAAACTTACGCGGTGACGAATCAAAATTCCGAAAAGATGAAGTTGTAGATCGTAGCGTCGTGGTTCTTTTTCCTCAAACGAACAAGATGATTCGTGGTGGTTTAATGGTGCTTTTTAGGAGTTTAAGGTAATGGTGGTGGTGAAATCTTTGAGAGAAAAGAAAGAAGAAAAAGATAGAGAGAGAGTGTGATAATGGGAAATGGGGTGGGGAGGTGGTGAACTCACCCCCTTTGTTGGCCGGTTGGGTGGGGCCCACGGGTGTGGGCTTCACCCATTTTTCGTGCCCTGCATTCGTGCTCCGCGCGGTGTTCGTTTTCCCGATCGTTTTAAAGTTAAATATTTATTTTATACGTTTAATTAATAGTTTTAAAATACGAAAAATTACTCAATATTTTCATGGAAGTATTTTACAAAATACTTTACATTTGAGTTATAAAATTATAATCTTTAACTTGTTTTGGTTGGTCGCGCGTTTAATCTTTTAATCGTGTAGACGTTATTTGTACGATACGACGTAAATACGAAATATTATCAAAATAATACTTTGAATATAATAGTGTTATTAAATAATATTATATTATTCAATAAATTGTTCACCAACGTCCGTATTTAGTTGAATCGAATTACATTTTATTTGAAGTTTGTACGATTTAATCAAATCGCATAATTAAATATATTCATCAATTTATATTTTGATACATTAATTAACCTAACACAGAACTAATTACATGTATTACAGAGGATTAGGCACACATATGCTAGTCCTAATTTGGCGGGTGTTACAAATAAGGGGTCACTTACTTATATTGTAAACATATAAGTGCCTTAAAATAAGCAAAGCCAAACACCCTCTATATAGATAAGCAGTCAAGTAGCTTTATTTGTTTTTACTTGTAAAAAATAATCGTTAAACCGTTTTTTATTTGTAGGTGTGTTTATAGTTTAGGGTAACGTTAACGGTTCATTTGAAAAACACTACATTTTATATTTTACTACATTTTAACACCACTACATTTTACACCTACAAATTTGTTTCTAAAATGCAGTCAATTCGGTTTTTCGCTTTTTCCCCTCATTTGAGATCTTATCCTTTTATCCTTCACCTTATACTTAATGCTCACTATTTAACTGTTTAAACGAGTAGAAAAATATTTACTAGCAGAAGCTCACAATTTGCGGCAGATAAGAATTTAAATCGATCAAGAAATATAGTGATTAACCGTTGAAAAGTTGATGCAAATATTATATTTTATTGTAAGTTTTGTCATATTGATAACTTACTCATATTTGTAGTTTGGTCCTAATAAGTTGAACTCTTTCTTAATAACTTGGGTTTATTGTCTGTAAATGTATTGAACTTGTCACGAAATCCTTTTATGTGCATCCATCTTCAAAAACTTCTACTGTATACTTCCAGCTTATTAATCACTCCTATTGTATATAGTTATTAACCTGGAATCGAAATTTTGCTTATGTGGTACTAGTTACTCCACTTTTATCCACGTCGTACGCCACATAGGTGTCATGTGGGACTACATAAATGTAAGAAACTTTCTTAAATGTATCAAACTTTATTTTTTTTTGTCACATTTCATCCATTCAAGAAAACTCATGCCTTCTTCTACTTCTAGTAGGGGAGTTTCAAAAAATTGACCATGTGTTTGTGATTGTGATCATCGGTTGTACGTTACTTGGTGGTGCTTACGGTGGTGTTACCGAAAAATATGGCGATCACCGAAAAAAATGGTGTTACCGATAAATTTGGTTGGAGTTATGGACGGTGGTGATGCTGGTGATGGTTGTCTGGTGGATATAATATAGATGTTGGTTAATGTAGTGATTGTGGTGGTGTCGCTGAAATATGCGGATGAATTTAGAGAAGGTAGTGACACGGGGGATGGTTGTGAAATAGATATAAATAATTAGGATGTTTGTAATGGTAGTGGTTGTTGTGGTGCTATCGGAAAACATGATATCACCGGAAAAGATGGTGTCGCCGAAAAATATGGTTGAAGTTAATTATGGTGGTCATACCGGAGATTGTTGTAAAGTAGAGATAATGGAGATGTTTGTTAATGTAGTGGTTTTGGTTTCGCCGGAAAATGTTGTTAAAGATGATGAAGGTGATGACATCAATGTGGTGAATAAAAATGGATCCAACTTTGTTGAGATGGCAATGACGTGGCAACGACAACTCAACGATCCTTGGCCACATAAGCAAGGGGAAACCGGTTACCCTTTCTTCCGGTTAATGACTACATACAATATATAAAAGTGATTAGTAAGTCCGATGCATACAACAGAACTTTTAAAAGATGAATGCATACAAAAGGATTTTGTGATAAGTTCGATACATTTATAGCAATTAACCCTAATAACTATCAATTAACTTTTTTCTTTTTCTAAATGTTGAAGTAGTTTTATAATAATTCACTTGCGAACTTTCTAACATCTGATAAGATATCCGTTGGAAATATCTTATATTTTAAAGATTTCACGTGTCAAATAACTTTCTTTGGCTAATATGATTACGTATTTCATGTTAAGTGTGTATTTGGTTTTTTGTACGTGTAATATTTTTACTTTTATTTATTTTATTTTCTTTAGTTTTAGGTTCAATATAATTGTTCAAGTTTGATTAATAACTAGTTTTATATTGCCCGTGCGTTGCAACGGGTAAAACATTAGTTTAGTTTAGCGTCAATTTATTTCGTTTGCTTTCATTTCAATAGAAACATCTCATACATATCCTTTTCGCTTTTGAAAAAAAGAAGCTATTGTAGATGTATCATTTTTAGTTATTAATCATAAATCTAACCGATTAACAAAAGTATATTTGTTTTGATAAAATGAAATTAATTGATCTAATTTTAAATTTAGATTTTATTTCAAATGCTTCGATGTTGAATCCCCATTAATACTTCATTAATAAATACTCAAGGTTTAATATGTTTCTCGACGTTACCTTTATATGGCTAAATAATCAAGCAAAACTTAATCAAATACCATATTTCATAATTAGCACTCGTATTAGAAATTTTTGGAAAAGGTATTTGAAAATTTTAAAAGTTATATAATAAAGAATAATACTTTCTTCATATTTATGCTAAAACTCTTAGCATATGGTAATAACTAAATTATTCATCAAAAAATTACTTGTTTAGATAAATATGTATTTTTTGTATTCAATAATCAAAATCTAAAACACGAAGCGTAGTTAATATATAAAATGTTTAAATAAAACATATATACTTTTATCAAAGGATAGTTTTATGTACATCTTATTTATTGAATTTTTTAGGTCTACCAATTATAATTATTGTACGTACTTAACCAATGAAAAGTAAGTGACATATTAATTCAATATGGGCAGAGATAAATAAAATGCAAACAAAATTATTTTATGATTTGAATCAAGGTCCAAGATATAAGAGGCAAAAGACTTACCTTTATTCTATAAAGCTTTTATTTATATTAACACTCACATATGTACTTTTTAAGATAAAAAATAGATTTAAAGCAAGACAAATAACTTACTATTCATAAGTGGTTGTAAATTGATACTTAAGATAAAAAAATAGATTTAGAGTAAGACAAATAACTTACTATTCATAAGTGATTGTAAATTGATATTAGGTGATAATAATAGTGACTATTATTAGTTTTTTGGCGTTAAACTTATTTGGTAATTTATTTTCATATATAAACTTAAGTTACCTATTTATTTATATACTTTAAAAAGATTTATATGGTTGAATTGCAATTAAAGATTGATAATTGTTTCGAATAAAATATGATTTGATTTATCTTGTTTCCAATTATAGAAGAGTTTTTTATTTTATTGAGGGTTAAATTTGTCTTATGTAATTGATTACCGGTTAATTGTTTAGTCTTTTCTGATATTTAAATTTGTAAGACTTGAAAGGAAACGTGAAAACAATTTATAATGTACTATAGATTTACTGTAACAGATAAACATCTAATAAGCAATTCCAAAACACTCCATGAGTTAAACTTTTATATCTAATAAACTAGATGTATTTATTAATGTGAAAAAAGGTAAAAATAAAATAAAACCAGTTACTTTAAATCTTCATATCATATGCCACGAAACACAAAATATAAAGCCTTTCTTAAAATGAAAATTAAATTATACTTAGGAAAAACTACTTCACTTTTTAAGAAAACATCTCCAATCTCCAATTAAACTATAAAATTCGTTTTTTCCTTTATATACTTGTTATTCTTTTCTAAGTTTTGCATCTTTATTCTTTTTCGGAAAAGGAAAACTCTATCATTCACATTTGAACATATTTTATAATATTTCGTTGTTTTTACACAAAAATTAGAAGTAAAACGCTCCTTATTCTATAGGAAAACAAAAAATGAAGAATTTTTTTCCGTAACTAAACGGACCCTTATAAAACATTTTTTTTTAAAAAGCAAGTTTATATATCAATGTTTTTTTCCTTTCTTTTTTTTTTCCTGGTTAAAATATATTTGTTTCCTTCGCCTTTATTTGATTGGTTGATTATCAATTCTGTATCAGTCCATAGATAATTTTTCACATTTCCATTTTATATTTTTGTCCAAAAAAGATGCTGACTTCCAAACCAAAATACTCAACTCACATTTTTACCCCTTTTCACATTTTTTCACAAAATTATATTCTTAAAGCAAAGAGTAAGAGACATTTGACTATTAAAATGTGAGATCATAAAATTAAAATTATAAGCACTCACCAATGAGAAACTTTTGGAGACGATAAGAGTACCAACTTAACTATATGAAGTATGAACCAGTGTTTCCTCACATACCTTTGCTATAAGAATTTTATAAAACCATATTTATTACTGTATCATTTTCCCTGATAATGTACAATTGTACAAATATATACTAATAATAACAACATAGACCAAACACATGAATATTTGACCATCAAAACAGTTTGCAAACTATCTACCATCTATAAGTGTAATGGTGACTTCATTCACCGAAAACTGTGTAGCTGCACTTGAAGAGCATTGAGCTTGAAGTATATTATCTTGTGTGAAGAAACCAGGTTGTTTAGGTTCAGGCAATGTGCCTTCCCCAGACAACATTAAAACCACCGATGACATAGTCGGACGGTCTTCAGGAGAGTGTTGGACACATAATAGACCCACTTGTACTGACCGCAATGTTTCTGAAACAGAGAACGAGTCGAGTAAAGTTGCATCAATTAGTTCTATGGTCCTATCCTCTTTATACAGCCTCCATGCCTGAGCAATTTTAATTAAATTAGAGCAATACATGATCTATAAAGACTGTTTGATATTTGAGTTTAAAAATTGTGTAGGCAGCACACCACTTACATGCCCAATAAGATTATCGCCGTGGTCCTGTTCAAAGAAGCCTCTATTTTTCTTGCCACTGACAATTTCCAAGAGTAAAACGCCAAAGCTGAATACATCTGATTTTACTGAGAAAAGCCCATGAACCGCATATTCTGGTGACATGTAACCACTGCAAAAAGAATATTAATTTCGAAGGGTTAGACAATATACATATATGGTAGATGGATTATTGGTATAATTAAGTGAAAAGGTTGTTGATTTCGTACTATGTTCCCACCACCATTCTTGTATTGGATCCCATTTCATTTCCTCCAAATCGTCTAGCTAATCCAAAGTCTGATATCTTCGGATTCATATCAGAATCTAGTAACACATTACTTGCTTTAAGGTCTCTATGAATAATCCTAAGCCGTGAATCTTGATGAAGGTAAAGAAGCCCACGAGCAATCCCATTAATAATTTGGTACCGCTTGGGCCACTTCAATAATTGACTTCGGTTTTCATCTGTTAAATCATTGAACGTGTTAAGTTAGAGTAAATGATCACTCATTTAATAAACAGGACATTAAAAATTAGGTAATCAATCGGTGCAATCAACAGACCAAATATAAGTGAGTCCAGACTATTGTTGGGCATAAATTCATAGATTAAAAGCATTTCATCATCCTCCAGACAATATCCAAGAAGTTTCACAAGATTCCGATGCTGGAGTTTTGCAATACAAATCACTTCATTCTTGAACTCTTCAAGACCCTGTGTTGATGTCTTTGAGAGCCGCTTCACAGCTATTTCTTGTCCCTCATCTAGGATCCCCTGAAACAAATCTCAGCAGCTGTAATTAAGAAATTTAATTAGACATTTAGATGTACCTAAGAGAATGAATGCTCTGTAATCAATATCATTGCATTCCCACTGTTCATGGCTTAAAACATCTCAACACTCAGAACTTACAGCGGATTTACGCAGATTTAGTATAATAAGTACAAATTAATGAAAGTATGGTTATGCAAGCAGTACTAAAGACGGCTGAGTGCCTGAGTGTAATATTCCAATTTTTAGGTGCTTTTTGACTAGGAATTCATGAAAATAACTGAGGAAGTTTATGTTACATAAAGGTACTTATAATGGTTACCTTGTAAACAGGGCCAAATCCACCTTCTCCGAGCTTACAGCTAATCGAGAAGTTTTTTGTAGCATTTGTTATCTCTTTTAACGTGAATAACTGCAGCTCCATTTCTTCAGTTTGCATTTCGTTGACATTTCTGTGTCTCCCTAAAGAAGTTATAAACTATCATTAGTCATTACTACAAACACACGGTGAAACTAATTAAAGGTTACAAAGAAATTCATTTATTTATACCTTTCCTGTACAGCTCAAATATCATTTTCTTTCTCCAACAGTACACTACCATGCTAAGTGCCAGAATTACAGTCCCCATAAGTAAGGGCAATAAGACTTTCGGTATCAATTGTTTCTTCTTACTGGAGCCAGATGATTTGAGAACCTTGTGATCTTTCAAATAAACCAATTTAAAATTTAAAATTTAAAATATATAAATATGAAGTTGTTTGTATATGCATGTTAGTGTCTTAGTGAGATACCATACTAAGAGAGCTACATCCAAGATTGTTTTGGGCCATATTATCAGCTATATGATCATTGTTACTATTACTATTATATGTTACCTGACTCAGATGAAGCCATCCGTACATATATATCTTGAGCACTTCCAGATAAATCTTTTATGTCAATCAGATCACCAAACCATAGCAGGCATCCACTTCCTTCAGTTAAGTTTAAAGTTGCGTAAGCCATGCACGAGCAGTTGTTCAAGCACGCACCCTCACATTCGTCCAAATTCATTGTCTTGTTAAACCAAGAAGAGTGTGTATCTGGTAACTTAAGCCCAGAATACTTGTGAAAGCCATCTCGATTGCAATCCAAACTTTTCATCCTTACACATCCACTAGACCCATCATTAATCTCCCATTCTTTTTGGTTCCGTGGCACAAACTTATCCAAACACCGACATATAAAGTTACACGTACTATAAGAACCACATAACGAATGGGCATCACAATGATCCGTTGGGGCAGAAAAGAAAACTCTCCAACTCTGTGTTTGTCTGACCCATAATAACCGTTGCGCAATCCCGCCATAAGTGATTGTAAGCTTTGATAGAGTCGATTTGTCAACAATGTCAAACATATAGTAGACTTCCATTTCATTAATAACTACATTAAATATATAATCAGAACTCGTTTCGGGTCTTGGAGATGGTATTCCGCTAAATCCAAAACCATTCCATGACCCCAATCTAAAAACCTCAACTGAATTTTTCTTCATAATAATTTGAGGATACCCAGTAGGATCACAATGATAAGTATAATCACCTGGTGATGGATCATCTGCGCTCTTCCATGACGACAAATATGTCTCCAAACCGGTCTTAAAGTTTCTCCCAAGTTTCATGCCAGGTAAAAGTGTATCAACTGGATAATCAAAACTCTTCCAATAAAAGTTCTCAAATTTATGATCATTTTCATCTCTTACAATAAGATTTCCGGAGTCTAACAATCGTAAAACAGGACTAGTCAATGCAACTCTATTCGACATATTAGAAGAAGAAGACCATATCGTATTATTTGTACCATCTAGAAGGATAAGAGCTGCAGTGGGATTAAGAACAAGCTTTAGCACACCTAATCTGTTAGTCAGTGGAACTTGTCTGTTTGCAACCCAAACAACTGTAAGAACAGATACATTTTTATACCATATACCTACGTACCGATTTGTCGAATTACCCGGGCTGAAAAATCCCAATTCAAATGTTCCTCCAGCTGCAGTTATGGCATCGCCATCTCTTAAAGATTCAGCAACAGTTAAGGTGTCAACTGCATAAGACTTCTGATGGTGCAAAATTACAAAACACACAAGAAACAGTATGGTGGTGCCCTGCATTGATGCTTAACTTTTTATCAATAAAAAATATCACATCATTCTGTTTTCTTTGATCAAAAATTATCAAAGTCTGATGGACTTTTGGCTACTGAATATGGTTTGATTGATTTGCAAAGAAAAGATATGGAATTTACAAGTGAAAAAGATGGGTCTAGTACATGGTATTGACTATTGAGGTTGCTTCATGTGAACCCCAATTATTAAATTAATTATCCATTTGTTGACCGTTTTTTGGTAGGCTTGTAAATGACAAAAATTGCAAATGTTCAATCAATGATTGAACTATTATTACTGATGTAGATAAATACAACTAGTAGATAATATGATAAAAAGTTTGCATTTTTATTCGCTATTCTTTTTAGTTGAATATTTAGTTTTTGATATCTGTACCCCTTATTAAGCATTCCCACTTGTTTACCTTATGTCATATGGGAAATCCCCAAATTACCCTCCTTCTAGCTTACCCTCCCACGCCTCTATACGAAATGGAAACTCTCTTCGTCCCCAAGATACTCTTTCTCCGCGCCCATCTATCTGTACCCCTTATTAAGCATTCCCACTTGTTTACCTTATGTCATATGGGAAATCCCCAAATTACCCTCCTTCTAGCTTACCCTCCCACGCCTCTATACGAAATGGAAACTCTCTTCGTCCCCAAGATACTCTTTCTCCGCGCCCATCTATCTATCTAACCCTAATCAAAGATGCAGGCAAAACAACGTGAGAAGAAAAATACACTATTCTTAACCAGAAAACTCTGTCCACCCCCACCGGCTCCACCGTCGCCACAAAGATCGCCCAATCCAGGCGAATTGAGTATCAAGAACAAGGGATAATCTTTGTATTTACACTTGATTTCAGATGATTTCAGATGGTTCCACTTGATTCTACAGTTTCCACTTGATCCGATGCCATGTTAGTGCGATTCTACACGATTGCTGATCCGATGGTTCTACTTGATTCTTTTTTGGGGTTTCAATAAAACCCCGATTTATTCTACACTTGATTCTCGCACACACACCCCATTTCAGTTCTTAAGGTTCTTTCTCTATCTTGCTAAACATTTCATTTTTTTTCCAATTAGGGTTTTTCTTGTTTTCTGGAATCTTGATTTTGTTTCTCTCAGGAACTCTTTCCATTGCTTTATTCGGAAGAATTTGAAGGAAAGATTGAAACTTTATCAGGTAATTATGAGTACCCTCTTGTTAATTTTGTTAGACCTTTTTTAGTGTTGATTTATGAATATGGTTAACTGGGTTTTGTATAAAGAATTGATTATGAATATGGTTAACTGGGTTTTGTATAGTTTGCATATATGATGATTGAGGAGTCTATGAACAGAAGTAATTAGGGTATATACACGTACGAACAAATTCATATGTAACACATATATAGTCTTTTTGTGTGTGTGATTTTTTGTGTTGAGTTTGTTTTGTAATAACTTTGAAGGTTGAGGAGTCTCTGAAGAAAAGTAAAAAGAAAAAATTGAAGACTGCCGAGGTGGATGAAGAGATGGTCGAGGTTAAAATGGATGATCCTAACTCCGTAACCAATTTTAGGATTTCTGAGCCGTTGAAGAATGCCTTGAAGGCAAAGGGAATCGAGGCGCTGTTTCCGATTCAGGCTAGGACTTTTAACTCCATCTATGACGGTCTTGATTTGATTGGGAAAGCTAAAACCGGTCAGGTATAATATGTGACAGTGTTATAAATTGGTTTGTATTAGTTATAGCCTTATAGGGTTTGCACTAACGTCCTGAATTGGTTTATGAATGTATGTATGTTTTAGGGCAAAACCTTGGCGTTTATTTTGCCAATTTTGGAGTCCCTAATAAATGGACCTGAGAAAGCGACAAGGAGGACCGGATAAGGCAGGTCGCCTACGATTCTTGTGCTTTTGCCAACTAGAGAATTAGCAAAGCAGGTATTGCAACTGCCTTTTTGATTAGTTATAATTGATTAATGTTGTTGATTTAGTTGGAAGATGTTTAGGGAATATTGGTTGTTGTATGTTGTAGGTGTTTACGGATTTTAAGTACTTTGGTGAGGCTGTGGGATTGACTTCATGTTGTTTGTATGGTGGAGGAGGAGCATCTATTGGTCCTCAGACCGTGCAATTGAAAAGGGGGGTTGATATTAATGTGGGAGTAGTTGGCCGTGTTAAGGTACTGCTTGGTGACTTGGTTACGTTTTTGCTATACAGAGTGTTTTATCTATAAGTAATGTGATTTGATAATGGTGTGTAGGATCATATTGAGAGAGGGAATCTTGACTTGTGCTCATTGAAGTTTCGTATCCTTGATGAAGCTGATGAAATGTTGAGGCAAGGTTTTGTTGAAGATGTTGAATATATTTTAGGTAGGTATTGCTCACTACTTTCAGATTCAATTCTGTGGATTGTTTGTGTTGCAAGTTCGTCTTTGGATACTCATTCTTAAGCTTGGGATGGTCACAGAGGCTATGGGTTGTCATGAATATTCATTTTTAATATTAATTTGAGTTGTTTACTTTAGTGTTCAGCACTTCAACACAATCTTTCATTCTAGCAAATTGCAATTTAGTCTAGGGTTGGACGTATTTTCTTCTATTATTAGCTGCTGTTGTTGCATCTGACTGACTATCTTTGTATTGAAGGCAAGGTGAATGATGCTACTAAAGTTCAAACAGTTCTGTTTAGTGCAACTTTACCATCTTGGGTGAATCATGTAAGTCTCTTGATTAATTCTTACATTGTTTTGATATGCTTCCCCTATTACCGGATCTAAATGTGTCAAGTTTAGTCTAACTTTATCTTATTTCTATTTGTTGTTCACTTGTTTCCTCAGATTGCAGCAAAGTTTTTGAAAAAAGACAAGAAGATTGTGGATCTTGTTGGTGTTGAGGTAATGAACATATCTTAACAGTAGCTAGAGAAAACATGATTGTAAACTAATCAAAATTGATTGATGATCGAGGGCTTAATTATTTGACCATATATAAGAACATCAAAGATTTTGACCTAAAACTCCAAAAGGGTTGGTGTTATAAGATCTGGGCGTCATTTTGTTTTAGTGATGAATCACAATCGATGCTAAACGAGGATAGTTGACGCGTGTTGCGACTTGCGACGGGATCAAAAGCATATTATTAATGCTATATAGGTTAAATTATCTAAACATAAAAGTAGACCTATTTTTCTCATTGGTAGCATTTGTTATCTATCTTAACATCATCCAATTAATTTTTCACATATAGTAGCAAATTAGATTTAGACTTATAAGTTTAGGTCTAACTATCATTTTCCTTTCTTATTTTCTAGTTATAGCAATAAAAAAAAAATTATAGCAATAATATGTAATGTAAAAGCAGAAGAATGAAATAAATAATAAATGCTTATTAATAATAATAATAATAATAATAATAATAATAATAATAATAATAATAATAATAACATTAGTAAAAAAAATAATAACAATAAGATTATAAGAAGAATAAACAGTTAAATATTAAGTAGAAATTATGAAAAAGTTCAATAAAAAAAGAAAACAAATAAAAAAAAACTAAGATTTGTACTTCTTGAGATTCGAACATAGGTCATTCTATAATACCTCAATAGGCGAGGGACGGTGCCCGTTATGAACAGTAGTTTTTTTTGTTTTTAGTGGAATTAAAACATATAGATATAGAATACATGTAGACAAAGTTAACAAATAGCCTCTAGCCTAAATGGTTGGGACATCTTCCATTAAACAGGCGGTTCCCTGTTCGATCCTTGGAGGTAACATTTTTTTATGTTCTTAATTTTAATGCTCCCACACTCACAGGTTCAAAGGTGAGACCCAGCCCAGCTGCTTACAAATATTATCATATATTCATATCACATATACATCTTAAATATAATAGTAAACATAAAATGTATAAAAACTACTTATTAAATATATCTTATAATTTAGCATTAATATATAAATACTATTAAATATATCTTATAATTTTTGCATTAATATATAAATACTATTAAATATAATATTTGCTATTAAATCTCAAATTTATTATTTATAAGTTAATGCTTTGCCAATTATATTATTATATGAAATTTGCTCTCATTTGATATATAGCATCTATTAAGTTTGTCAATTTCGTCTATTATATAAAAGTTACTAATATTTTTAAAAATAAATCTAAATAATGAACCGAGTTAAAATATGAAACATTTTTTTAAAAATTTTATACAAATCTTTTATTGTAATAGATTAGAAGTAAATCTTTTTTAAGTAAGCATGCTTTTTATGTGTATTCTTTTTCACATTAAATTATTTTAATTTCCCCTTATAATCAACATATGAACAACTATGAATAGTAAAAATAGAACTTTCTATTTTTTGTCTTATTAGGCTTGAAATCAATACATATACTATGTTTACCAAAACAAGAATCAATTTTATAGGTAGCCTGATGGCCCAACTCTCATCATTGAATCAAACAAGGAAAATGATACCGCCGCTTCGTTGCGGGTGTCAAAATTCAAAACTTTTATTTAAAAATAAAATAAAAAAGACTTTAATCCGTTTCATAGCAATTACGGTATATAATATTGTAATATATGAAATGGATTAAAGTCTTTTTTATTTTATTTTTAAATAAAAGTTTTGAGTTTTGACACCCGCAGCGAAGCGCGGTATCATTTTCCTTGTTTGATTCAATGATGAGAGTTGAGCCATCAGGCTACCTATAAAATTGATTCTTGTTTTGGTAAACATAATATATGTATTGATTTCAAGCCTAATAAGACAAAAAATAAAAAGTTCTATTTTTACTATTCATAGTTGTTCATATGTTGATTATAAGGGGAAATTAAATCAAAGAAGTTGGTATAGTAGATTAGTATATATCACTAAGTTGGACCGTTTCTCCTTTTGGTAGGGTTGTAATTTGTAAATGACAAAATGTTGCACGCTTCTTCATGTAATACGCAACTAATAATTTAATATAAATAGTATCGAATTTAATGACTTTTGTTAAAGGATGGCCGCTTAAAGTTGTTGAAAGTTAGTTGGAAAGTCAACAAGCATCTATCTATTACAGTACTCCGTAGTATTTACCGGAGAAAAACATGTCGTACATACACAAAATGTTGTACATAATAAAATAATGGTAGCCCACTTAAAAATAATACTACGTACTATGTAGTTAAGGGGCCGCTTGGTTCGAACCGAGGAATGGTAATGGAAATGGCAAAGGGTATACTAAGTGTAACATTCTCGAAATGGACCTAGTTGTTTATATATTATTTCTTGATTTAAATTAATATTTAAATGTGTTTGGAAATAATATTGCTTGAATTAGTTGAAATAATTGGAATAGGAGCCGAATATTCCAATGTGATAAGTAAATTATTAATTGTTGTAAATTAATATAGTTGACGGTGCAATAAAATGTTTGGACTCGCAAATGGTTTTCGGGTTCCAGACAATAGATTGAGATGGGGTATTAAATTATACCCGTATATTGAAGGCGGTTCGTGAGGCCGACTTATATATATCCTTTCCTATTTAGGAAAGTTATTCATTTTCATTTCAAAACTCACAGAAACTCTCTGAAAACCTCCAAATCAATCCAGAAATCGAATCAGGAAGTTGTGATTCTCGTGAAACTTCATAATCATCAGATTACCATCGTTAGA
This sequence comes from Helichrysum umbraculigerum, assembly GCA_949592205.1. NCBI lineage: Eukaryota > Viridiplantae > Streptophyta > Magnoliopsida > Asterales > Asteraceae > Helichrysum > Helichrysum umbraculigerum. The sequence goes on from CATIUR010000001.1 coordinate 388,259,232, forward strand.
TTCTTCAAATAGTAAGTGTTCTTGATGTATTTAAGAATTTGATTTTGATTGAATTTGGGTAAATTGATGATTTGAAAGAATTGAATGTTAGAAATAGGTTATAAATGTTACATAGTGTTTAGGTAATGTTATTTGTGGTTTATAACTGTTTGAAATCGAGTTTGGTTGATTTGGTTATTAAAACCCGTAGGTTAGGGTTTGAACAGTTCGAACTGGGCTGGGACGACGAGGGAATCCGGCGGATTCAAGGGAATCCGGCGGATTCCGGCAGAAATGAGGGAATCCGGTCGGATTCACGGGAATCCGGCGGATTCAGTAAAAGTTGGGGAATCCGGTCGGATTCAGGGAATCCGGCGGATTCAGGTTGTTTTGTGGGAAGCCGGCGGCTTCTTAGGGAATCCGGCGGCTTGGTAGGCTGTAATCACATTTCATGTTTGATTGTTAATAGTAATGTGGTTTATATTTGATACATGTAATTATATGATAATGATTTATTGTAATCATTAATACACAATTAGGAACTAGTAATTGAAATGTTAATTGTGTTAAGTTCCTAAATGTTGAAGATTGATATAAGTTTAGTATCGATGATTATGATTACTAACTTATATTTGATATTGATTCTCAGATGTGGAGAAGGCTCAGTGATATTAGACTACTGAGTGGAGGCCTGAGGTGTCGGTGAGTGGATCTGTAACCTCAGTGTGATTTAGTTGTAATGATTTGATTTACAACAAGTAATTTATAGTATTACTTTGATAGGATGCATATGTTGAGATAACTTGCCATGTTAGTTAGGTGGTCTGCTTAATTGGCTGTTTGAGCTAGTATGTAAGATTCTGAGGTCAACTTGATTCGACAGTTGGACTTGGTTGTTATTGTAGACGACAGGAGATCTTGAAACTTGAAATGTTGGTTTGGAGATCTAGGTCGTGTGTGATTAACAACTGGTTACCGGTAATTCTGTATAGGCCAATACAGATGATTGATAAGGGTTCCCTGAGTACCAAACCGGTATTAGGGTATCTCAGGAGCCACCGGTCCTCATGACGATTGATAATGTTTGATTGGTGTAGCTTGACATTGATTGGATGTCAAGTGATTGATTGATTTTCTGTTTATTGTTATTTGATGTAAACAGATTGTTATGCTAGGTTAGACTGTTGCTTATAGTTTCATTCACTTAGCTTTATGCTAACTCCACCACAGTTCTTCCTGCAGGTTAAAATAGATGGGACATATTGGGCAGGAAGTGTTTGACTGGATGGAATGTTTGACAGGCTTTTACTCTGATGTTATTTTGATAACTAAAGAAATGTTTTGAATTATATAACACCCAGTGTGTTGAAATGTCTTGTACTTTGAATTGAAAAAAGTTTATTGACATTTTGAGTACATTGATAGTATGTTTTAAAAATACGCTTCCGTGTAGCTATTATTATATTGATTGTTTATAAAGAAACGAGGGGTGTTATAAGTTGGTATCAGAGCAATAGTTTGGGTGAATTGGACATGATAGAATGTTCAATCCTAAACTATGATTGAGTTGAGTCAAACATTCCAGTGGGTGTGGGTTTAGTTGATTAGTGAATGTGTGAGAAAATGATTAGTTGAATATGTACTAACCCTTAACAAGTTGTGAAGTGTTGTTTGATTGCAGAGACGGAGGGACATGAGTATCTGATTGGTATATTTCATGTTTCCTCAACACTAGTGGGCTTAAGATTGCCAGGTAATCTTTGATAAGCCTTTGTTAATTTACATTAACTTGAATTGTTTACTCTGTTATGTTGAGTAAGCTTTGTTATGAAGTTACTTGAGTCAGACTGATATGATTCCCTAGTTTTGAGTCAACTAAGGATTGCTATATGTTGATATTAGGTGAGAGGTATTGAATGGGATACTCATTGTAGTGGTTATTTCTGATTGAATTGAAATTGCAGAAATGTGATTGAATGAGTAGATAAAGAGTTGATTAAGGTTTAACATGATTGATGTTAGAACCTAAGGAGTGTCTTTATTGGGAGACAAGATGATTGATAGTACTATATTAGTAGATTGATCACAGGTTGTGATCTAAAATTCTTGTTAAGGATTTTTGTGTCATCTGATTTGAGAATGACTGCTATTTGAGGAAATATGTGTTTATGTGGCTATATGATATGTTTTGACTATAGCTAAACCTTTGAGCTAAACCAAGACTGATAGGTTTATAAGAAATATGGCTTATGATAAAGCTAAATTGATTAAGGAAGTGGTAGATCTTTCTGGTCAATTGTAAATTAAGAAATGAAATGTCTTATAGTAACATGATTGAGTAGATTTGTGGTGACATTAATGCTTGATAGTATAGCATATGTCAAAGTGATGCTAGTAAATTATGATGTGTCCTAAATTTTGTAGTAAATAGGGACATTGAATTGTGTTTAGTATTAAAATTATGATGATAGGTTATCATATGTTTGAGGTTTCAGATAAGTGATATACTGAGTGATTCAGTTGTTGAAAATTAGAACATTGTGTGTATGTGAAATGGCTTGCATATGTAAGATGAAATATGTAAGTAGTAAACTGATTTTGAGTGTGTATCAGCTGATAGAAACTACTAAATAGATGTTGATTGATTTGAAATCATGAAGTATTTAATATATATGAGATAAGAGTATATCACATTGATAATTATAATGTAGAGTGGCCTGAGGATGGATTGTGAAGAACATAATCTTGCAACGCCTGATCACCGTTGTTATATTATGTTGTGTCACATGAACTTGTTGAGGCTACTTGGTATAAAAGAAATGTAATGTGATTTAGAAAACTGAGCATGAAAGTATGCTAAGTGGTTTAATAGTTGTTTTGATAAAAAAAAAAAACAATTGGTTGATAGAACTGTAACATCTAGAATGTAAATGTGAGAGTGTAAATAATGTTTGTCATTGATAGTTGTTTTGTTGATGAACATAAATGACAAATTGGATTCTGTTAAATAGGTAATTGTGATTGATAATGATAGATTACCTGTTGGTGGATTTGTATAGTGTTTAAATGAATCACTATGTTGTAGCTGGCTTGTATGAAGCCAAAGTTGAGATAGGTTGATATTGTCTTGCTTGAGGAATTCCAAGTATTATTGAATGTAATAATGTGAGGTTTATGTTTGAAAGTAAACATACAATATGAAATAGCTTGTATGGAGCCAAGATTGATGTAGGTTGACCTTGTCCTTGTGAAGGATTGATAAGATTATTGAATGTAATAATTTGAAATATATGTTTGAAATTGAACATATAAGATGAAATGGTTTGTTGTGAGTTAATATTGATAGTGTATTAACTTTGAAAGTCAAACCATGAATAGAGAATTGTGTATAAAATAAATTGCTTGTGATTGGTTGAGGAAAGGTCAAACTTGAGAAAAGCAATCAGATGATTTTATTGATTGATTGATTGAAATCAAAGTTGACATGTAGTCAACTGTGTGTGTTGAGATAGTCTAACATAGATTGAAATGTTATGATTGTGTGGAATGTGATTGAATTCCTAGATTGGTCACATTATGTTGAAACGGGTCATTGAAAATCCAAAGGAGATAGATGAATGATCTAAGTTTGTGAGACTTGAGTTATTACTTAAAGCTAGTATTAAGTAATTGAAATAGTGTTAAGTATAATTGAGTATTCAGTTGGGTAATATTTGATATTTGAACTGAATATGTGTTGAAGAATTATACAGATATGAAGTCATTGTTTGATATGACAGTTATAATTTGCTAAGATATGTTAGAATGATTAAATCACATTGATTAGAATTGCGATAGGAAAATCTTACCAGTGTGTGAAGCTTGTGATAATAGCTTTGATTGGGTAAGAAGGTGAGATAAGAAATAATTGAAAGCTATTATTATTAGTTGCCTAGGTTGATTGGTATCTTATAGTGAATCACTTAAGTATTGAAAGAATTTAATGGATTCTTTAGTTATTTGTTGATTGTATACAAATAAAGTAAGTGATGAAGTGATAAATTGAGATTAGATCCATATAAGAAATGATATGAAAGGATATCTGAAAGTGAATTATGCTAAAGGTTTAGCTTAACCTTAGTTAATAATTGAGGAAATATGAATTGAATAGTTGGTCATATTTTAAGAAATCCGGTATGAAATTAAGCGTAATGATCATTATTTTGATAGTTTAAGAATAATGATTGCTTGACATTTGGGGCTGAAAACCTGATGTGTATAATTGTAAGTGTTAGAAAGTAAGAGAAACCTTGAGATTGATAGGTGATGATTGTATTTACCAAACTTTTCTTGAAAGTTTAGAATGAAATGTTTAAGTTATATACTAGTTGATAAGTATATAAGTGAAACATAGAGTTATTGATTATTCCATGTCCTGTGGTATGGATATGTGATGATTAGTAGTATTGAGAAGGCTTGATAAAGACTGTAACAGTCTGAATGGCCTAGTATATAGAATGAAATAAAATTGTTGTGTATGTATCCATTTTAGAGAATATCTAAAATAGTGTAGGTATGTATGTGTGGTATACATGATAATAAATGGCATGATAAGTTTTAATAGATTGAATTAAAATGTGCCATAAGATATGTGGAGGTTAGTTAATTGTGATTAACTTGATGTAGATTTTGTTGGAAATGTGTTGGAAAGTAGCACATTTTGATAATGTGATATTGTGATGCTTGACCTGTAGTATCATAATATGTGGATTAAGACTGGCTTAGTTGCTAGATTAATGGGATCTAGTGTTAAATGACTAAGTGATTATGTGATTAAAGTTGTATAACTTCTAATTGCTTGTGATTAGTAGTTTAAGATTGTAAGGTTGAATTAAATTAACTAGTTGCTGAGATAAGATTATGATGTCTTACCAGTTTAAGTAATATACAAATTCTAACTTGATGGTTAGTTAAACTTTGGAGATATATAGTGAGTATTGATAGATGTACTGAACTGTATAATCATTAGTGTTGTGATTATTGGAAGTGTTATTGTTGTTGTTAACAATTGATAGGTTGTAATGAAAGGAATTACAAGTAGAAATAAGTCAATGTAGAGGTTGGTTGAATGTAGGTAATATTTGATTGTGGTACTATTGCTGATTGAGCAAAGTACTTGTTGATTGTAGTTTTACCTACTGAGTGCGACCTCTGCTTTGCTTATTAAAGTAATATGAATCTGGATTACTTCTAAGTAAAGGATTTCATATGATTGTAGTGATATGTGAATATGATAGGTTGTTCAAAAGAGTATAGGTATGAAACTTTTGAGTGAAAAGTTGTCCTAGAGTTGAATTTTAAATCTTTGATAGTAGAGATTTGAAATTGTTATCTGTATATTAGACTGGTTATTAGTCGTGAAACTAAAATGTTGCTAGGTACATTGGGATTTAATAAACACTGTTGTTGTGATATTGTTGCTGCTGTTTTATTGTTAACAGTGATGAACAGTGAGAATAGGTTAAAGATTTTAGCATGTTGCTAATTTCGGGTTGCATAGACCTATTAAGTAATGTTAAGTTTTACTTGTTGATTAAGTGATTGTAGGTTTCACTTGTTAAAATAAGTGTTTGTCTATAAGATATATCTGATTGATGATATTGATTAGACGCACTGTATGTGTAAGTAGGAAAAGACAGAAGCATGTACATTTGGATATGTGCATGTGGAAAGAATTCAAACAGTCTAAGTATAGTTGTAAGTTGCTATTGAGGACAAATGTATGTTAAGATATATGTGATTATATCACATTAGTTAGATTGATTGAGGTTAGATTTCGGGGACGAAATCTCTTTAAGGGGGGGAGAGTTGTAACATCCTCGAAATGGACCTAGTTGTTTATATATTATTTCTTGATTTAAATTAATATTTAAATGTGTTTGGAAATAATATTGCTTGAATTAGTTGAAATAATTGGAATAGGAGCCGAATATTCCAATGTGATAAGTAAATTATTAATTGTTGTAAATTAATATAGTTGACGGTGCAATAAAATGTTTGGACTCGCAAATGGTTTTCGGGTTCCAGACAATAGATTGAGATGGGGTATTAAATTATACCCGTATATTGAAGGCGGTTCGTGAGGCCGACTTATATATATCCTTTCCTATTTAGGAAAGTTATTCATTTTCATTTCAAAACTCACAGAAACTCTCTGAAAACCTCCAAATCAATCCAGAAATCGAATCAGGAAGTTGTGATTCTCGTGAAACTTCATAATCATCAGATTACCATCGTTAGATTCTTCAAATAGTAAGTGTTCTTGATGTATTTAAGAATTTGATTTTGATTGAATTTGGGTAAATTGATGATTTGGAAGAATTGAATGTTAGAAATAGGTTATAAATGTTACATAGTGTTTAGGTAATGTTATTTGTGGTTTATAACTGTTTGAAATCGAGTTTGGTTGATTTGGTTATTAAAACCCGTAGGTTAGGGTTTGAACAGTTCGAACTGGGCTGGGACGACGAGGGAATCCGGCGGATTCAAGGGAATCCGGCGGATTCCGGCAGAAATGAGGGAATCCGGTCGGATTCACGGGAATCCGGCGGATTCAGTAAAAGTTGGGGAATCCGGTCGGATTCAGGGAATCCGGCGGATTCAGGTTGTTTTGTGGGAAGCCGGCGGCTTCTTAGGGAATCCGGCGGCTTGGTAGGCTGTAATCACATTTCATGTTTGATTGTTAATAGTAATGTGGTTTATATTTGATACATGTAATTATATGATAATGATTTATTGTAATCATTAATACACAATTAGGAACTAGTAATTGAAATGTTAATTGTGTTAAGTTCCTAAATGTTGAAGATTGATATAAGTTTAGTATCGATGATTATGATTACTAACTTATATTTGATATTGATTCTCAGATGTGGAGAAGGCTCAGTGATATTAGACTACTGAGTGGAGGCCTGAGGTGTCGGTGAGTGGATCTGTAACCTCAGTGTGATTTAGTTGTAATGATTTGATTTACAACAAGTAATTTATAGTATTACTTTGATAGGATGCATATGTTGAGATAACTTGCCATGTTAGTTAGGTGGTCTGCTTAATTGGCTGTTTGAGCTAGTATGTAAGATTCTGAGGTCAACTTGATTCGACAGTTGGACTTGGTTGTTATTGTAGACGACAGGAGATCTTGAAACTTGAAATGTTGGTTTGGAGATCTAGGTCGTGTGTGATTAACAACTGGTTACCGGTAATTCTGTATAGGCCAATACAGATGATTGATAAGGGTTCCCTGAGTACCAAACCGGTATTAGGGTATCTCAGGAGCCACCGGTCCTCATGACGATTGATAATGTTTGATTGGTGTAGCTTGACATTGATTGGATGTCAAGTGATTGATTGATTTTCTGTTTATTGTTATTTGATGTAAACAGATTGTTATGCTAGGTTAGACTGTTGCTTATAGTTTCATTCACTTAGCTTTATGCTAACTCCACCACAGTTCTTCCTGCAGGTTAAAATAGATGGGACATATTGGGCAGGAAGTGTTTGACTGGATGGAATGTTTGACAGGCTTTTACTCTGATGTTATTTTGATAACTAAAGAAATGTTTTGAATTATATAACACCCAGTGTGTTGAAATGTCTTGTACTTTGAATTGAAAAAAGTTTATTGACATTTTGAGTACATTGATAGTATGTTTTAAAAATACGCTTCCGTGTAGCTATTTTTATATTGATTGTTTATAAAGAAACGAGGGGTGTTATACTAAGGGAATGCAATGACCATTATAGAGTATTATCATTGTCATTGATGCTGCTTGGTTCATTCAAAATAATGATTATACATATAATTATAGGTATATATATAAATATATATATATTAAATTTATATACAAGAACTGGCATAAAAAAATTTGAACTATATAGACAATATAGTGTGTGTGTTAATTAATTTATATTATAGTTATTATCTTTTTGTATATAAATGTCAGTGCGTAAATCTTGAAAAATTGAAAGATAAATAAAGGTGTTCATATCTTTTGACTATGTGCTGGTATATTGCAAGTTTGCAACCACTGAAATAAATTCTATACAAGTATAATTTATGAAATTTAGATATATACGCAAGACGAAATAATATCAGTGAATTGTAATTAATGTTATTATAAAATGATATTTTATATATTTGTTTTTATGTTAACCGAAAAAGAAAAAGTAGGGATTAGTGAGTCTTACTATTACTTGGTTCAATACCCCCAAATTAGTGGGTAATGGTGGATTGCCTAGTAATGGGTAATGATATAATAGATTGTAAGTTGTAACTAACCAAACATCATTAGTCATTAACATTCCCATTCCATACCCTTTAATATCTCCAACCAAGCACACCCTAAGTGTTACGGAGTATGTATAACTATTTTATACGTGTTAGTAATAATCATAATAGCTATATATGTTAATAATAATATACCATTCTTATTGAAGAAATAAATTGAAAAGTTTGAGAACAAATTTATTTTTTTCAACCCGTTTGTCCTAACATCAACTAACTCATTCAATATACTTATATACTCAACCAAAATAAAATTAGGAAAATAAATAAATTTTTATGAAGAACCTATTGAGTTATTATTATTTATTTATATAAAAAGGGCCATTGGGTAAGTAGCATCGTAGTGACACTTCCAACAATGAAGTTTGCAGGTTCAAATCCTGAAGATCGAACAATTGTAGGCAGGGGCGGATGGAGCCTTTTAGTAGGGGGTTCCCAGGCCCCCCATGATACTCATCCCAGTAGTGTAAAATTACTTACATTTTTTGAATGGACCCCCAAGAAAAAATTGTTGGGCCCCCTTAACGAGTTAATAAAATGAAAGCTGGGCTATTTATTCTCGTGTAGAAAGGATTTCAAATTTATTCTTTCTTATTATCTTTAAGTCTTTAACTGATAGGTATGGGCCACATTGCACATGCCTCATTTTTCTCAATTTTATATATCTTAGAATGTGAGTTTGATTGGAAAAACCGAAAAAATGCTTCACTTACATATATTTATAAAAAATCATGAGTAACTTGTTGATTTTATTTGCTATTAGAGTATGAAGGCTTGACTTTTTGAAAGTTGTAATTATAACTTTTGTTATGGAAAATTCTAACGTAGGCTACATATAATTTTTGAATGTTTTTAACTTTAAAAGTTCAAATGGTTTATCGATTGTTACAAATTGAAATTGTTGTTGACTTGTTGTATTAGATATATATAAAAATTGCCTGCTATTTACTTGTTAATTCGATATTATTATTGTTGGTCTTACAAGATTTGATGTTGTTTTAGTACCGTTTAGATGTATTTATGTTTGTTTGGACGTCATTTGAACAATTTTGGATTGTTCCGGTGCGCCTTAAAATTTTGAAAAGTATATTTTATCTTTACAGTACTTTTTTTGCCCCCCATGATACAATATTCTGGATCCGCTACTGATTGTAGGATGAGGTAATGGGGTGTGTGAATAGCCTTTAGGAAAGAATTATTTATATTATATACATCTATAATTAAAAACAATGAAAAATGTTCTGGGCCAAAAGATACGTATGACCGGACCGATGAACGCACGCATCATGGTGGGCCACATGTAGTCGCACGTGGCAAGCCATACCCATCATATGACCACTGGGTCATAACCGTCAACCCAAATACCCATCCAAAGACGACAGACATTATTTGTATGGGATTGATTTGTCTTTTTCGACATACACCCTTAAAATATATTTTTTTACCATTTTACCCTTACAAGTTTTTACTCCCCGATTCTTTGACCCCTTCTTGACTATTTCACATGCCTAATATTAATAACCTTCCAAAGGAGTGTCTCTCAATTTTCTTCCTCACTTGCTCTACGCCTCTACCCCTACTTCCACCACTGGAGTCTCACTTTCTTCTCCCAAGAGTCACCAACTTGTTCTTTAATCAGTTGGAATAGTGGACACCAAGGTATTATATGAACCCTAGATCGAAACATAATTAATTATAACCCTAAATTAATTTTAATCGTAATTGTTGCTATGGCTAGTTTCTACTTCTTCTTTTTTCTTCAAATTTATAATTCTAGCAGTAGGGTATTCAACACCCCAATTCTTGATTTTGTAAAATGTTACTGATTGTTTTAGTATTTATACTATGTAGTGGTTGAAATAGTTTTATTTCAATAACTTATTATTATTATTATTATTGTACCTCTTTTTTTTTTTTTTTAATCATTTTTCTTAATTAATTGGGTTTTGAATATTGATCCAATTGCTATTTAACATCTCAATGTTTAATCATCGGTTCATCATAGAACTTGATAATTATTTCATATTGGAGAGGGTTTAAGTGGGTTGTTTTGGGTGTTTGCAATCTTGCGAGTTTCAAATTTGGGGTGGTTTTTTACGAGAAAAAGGTTTTGGTCACTTTCCCGAAAAGATTTAAGTTCTTGTATATTGTGCTTATATTGTGAATTGTGAAATGAAAAAGTAAAAAAATGAGAGGTTAAATAGGTGAAGAATCAAATTGAGGAACGACAGCAGCTGAGAAAATAAAGGAGAAAAAAAGTTTAAAAATGGAATTTGTAAGGGTAAAATGGTCAAATAAAATATTTCGATGGTGTATAGCAAAATAGAGGTGGTGTACATATCACCTCTCATTATTTAATCATACATCATAGAAACATACACGAAAATGATTTGACTTTGTGTCTAATCATATCTTCCAACTTTAAATTTTTATTAATCATGATTAGTTTTAATTAAACACGCTGAATCGTTAATTGCTGATCATAATCAACTGGATCTTGATGGAGCTAGCAGTCATAACAATATTTCTTCTGTTTTCTTTACTTCACTTTCACAAAATTCATGCTACTGAATTAAACACCATTTCGGGTTCACAATTATTGTCCGATGAAGACACGTTGGTCTCGTCCACCGCGATTTTCGAGCTGGGATTTTTCCAGCCTGATGGCTCGGCGAACAAGTATCTCGGTATTTGGTACAAGAAAGTTAGTGTTAAAACAGTTGTATGGGTTGCAAATAGAGACCACCCAATCACAAGTGCATCACCACTTATGCTAAATATTACTGATCTAGGAAAGCTAGTACTTTTTAACAATAACACCATGATCTGGTCATCGAACACAACTACGACGACATCAAAAGATTTAACTGCAAAGCTGCTAGATACTGGGAATCTAGTCTTGATGGACACACAAGAGAAGATGATCTGGCAGAGTTTTGATTATCCAACTGATACTCTTTTACCTGGCATGAAGTTGGGAAAAGATTACTTAAGAGGAGTTGAATGGCATTTATCATCATGGAAGAGTAATCAGGATCCATCTCCAAGTGAGCTCACGTGGGGCGCTGACATACTCGGTTATCCTGAAAACAAACTAAAACAAGGGTCGGCAGTTAAATTCCGGGGTGGACCATGGAGTAATCAACGGTTTACTGGTGTTTCTCAATTTAATAGGAGCTTGACGTTTGTATACGAAGTGGTTCTTACAAAAAGTGAGGTGTCCTTTACTTATATTCTTGAAAATAGTACTATTTTATCCAGGACAACTTTGAATTCTTCGGGGCAGTTAGAAAGCTCGGTTTGGGTAGAAGATGGTAAAAAATGGCAGCTTAGTTTGACATTACCTAGAGATATTTGTGATACTTATAACATTTGTAGTGCGTATGGAAGTTGCAGTCTTGATACGGTTACACAGTCTTGTGCTTGTTTGGATGAGGAAAGATTTGTGCCGCGAAACGGAAAGCGCTGGGACACTGCTGATTGGTCAGGTGGCTGTGTTAGGAGAACACCGTTGGAATGCAAAAATGGGTCAGAAGGGTTTATTAAGTACTCTAATGTGAAACCGCCAGACACGGAGAAAACGTGGTTTAACATGAGTATGAGTCTGAAAGAATGTGAAGCACAATGCTTAAAGAATTGTTCTTGTATGGCGTATGCAAATCCGGATACTAGTTTAGGAGGAAAGGGATGCGTGCTCTGGTTCGACGATCTTATGGACATCCGTGTGTATTCTACAGGCAGTGGTGGTCAGGATATCTTTGTAAGAATGGCTTCCTCTGAATTAGGTAAAAATAAAATCAGTTATTGTTGATTGTGGTTAGTCATCACATGCTTGGAAATTAATTCATTGTGTTGCTACACTAATATCATGCAGTTGGGCAATCAAGTTTCAAAAAGGAAGGAAAATCAAAGATTAAAATTATCCTCCTTGTAATTATTCCGGTGGTTTTGATCATAGGCATTGTATCTACATGGTTGTGGTATGCAAAGAAAAAACGGAAACATGCTGAACAAATGGCTGGAGGTAAGAAACTGCGCAGCTGCATCAGTAATATATGGATTAATCAAATATAAAGAAAAAGCTAGGTAGAATAACATGTACTAATAATAGTTGCATATTTTGAGCACACTTTTTGATTGAACTGTATTATACTTCGAATGTATAGGTGTCTCTGAAAGCCAACTACCATTATTTAGCTTCTCTACAATAGCTACTGCCACTGCCAATTTTTCAACTGACAATATACTTGGAGAGGGTGGATTTGGACCTGTTTATAAGGTGATTTATAATAGTAGGATTGTTGTAAAGCTAAGTGTAACAGCGGAATTGTATTTCAAGAAACTGCTAACAAATATTAGCTCTGTAGTTTTCAAAGTTACTTACGTTGTGAAGGATGATCGTCAGGGTGCTCTAAAAGAAGGGCTAGAGATTGCAGTTAAGCGTCATTCCAAGACTTCCAGCCAAGGAATTGATGAGTTTAAGAATGAAGTCATCTGTGTATCAAAACTACAGCACCGAAATCTTGTGAAGCTTCTGGGCTGTTGCATACAAGGAGATGAGAAACTGTTAATCTATGAGTACATGCCGAATAAAAGCTTGGACTCATTCATATTTGGTGAGAATTATATACAAAAACTCACATTGAAGGCTAAATTTAGAAGCCATCCATACAATGAACTAATCATATATTTTGGCAGATAAAACAGAAAGCATGGTACTTGATTGGTCAAAACGGTTTAACATAATAAAAGGAATTGCTCGAGGACTTCTATACCTGCATCACGATTCACGATTAAGAATCATTCATAGAGATCTTAAAGCCAGTAACATTCTACTAGATATGGATATGAATCCTAAGATATCAGACTTTGGTATAGCTAGAAGTTTTGGTGGAAATGAGACCCAAGCAAACACACACAGAGTTGTTGGCACTTAGTAAGCCAATCTGACCAATCTCTTTTTCCGTTCTTTAATTCATTAGTCCTCTTATATCTTTTACGCACTCTGTTACATGCAGTGGTTACATGGCCCCAGAGTATGCATTAGATGGTCTTTTCTCAATCAAATCAGACGTATTTAGTTTTGGAGTTTTGGTGCTGGAGATAGTGAGTGGGAAGAAAAACAGAGGATTTATCCACCCCGAGCATGACAATAATCTTATCGGACATGTAAGTACTAGTGATTAACAAACTATTGTCACCACTAAAGTCTAAAGTTATTGGAACTAGAATTGTAATCACTTATGCAATTCTGTATATTATGTTCAGGCATGGAGTGTATACAATGAAGGAAGGTCAATGGAACTGATTGATGAAATTTTAGCTAAATCCTGCAATACACAGGAAGTTTTGAGATCAATTGAGGTCGGGCTGTTGTGTGTTCAACAGAATGCAGGAGATAGGCCAAACATGTCATCTGTAGTTCGGATGTTGGACGATGAGGGATCACTGCCGACACCTAAACAACCAGCGTTTTACATGCAAGGCGAGTTACTTGTAGCTGATTTCACTTCAAGCACTTATCATGCAGGTTCTGTTAGCGATTTAACTATTACGGAAGTAGAATCTCGATAATATACATATTTGTCACACCCTTTACTATGGTAATTATGTAATTTACTAAATCTTGAATATTCATTATGGTAAAAGAATAATAATATTAGTAGTGAATTACAACTGATTAAATTCATGTTCAAGAGCTTCTTCTAACAAAAAATAAGACTGTTCCATCAAATCAGGACTTAATCTAAACATAAGAACACAAAATTCCATCTGACTAAGCGCGCCATCTCCATCAAAACCGTCTTCTTTCAACATACTCATTAAATCATCATCACTCAAATCTTGTAGACCCAAAACCGAGGAATTCTTTTTAAGGCTGTTAAAAGTAATAACACCCTTATCAGCATCCATCAACAAACGAAACCCATTGCATAATTCGCCAATTTTCCCTTCACCACCCAACTTATCCGCCATCACGGGCAAGAAATCGTGGAACCCAGATTGGCTAACATTTGATGCCATGAATAGTTGTTCTATAAGAGAGAGAAATATAAATTAATTAGTTGAGGATTGGATGTATGATGAATATAATGTGTTGGGAGGGTGGTTTATATATATTTCACAAGATTCCGATGCTGGAGTTTTGCAATACATATCACTTTATTCTTGAACTCTTCAAGACCCTGTGTTGATGTCTTTGAGAGCCGCTTCACAGCTATTTCTTGTCCCTCATCTAGGATCCCCTGAAACAAATCTCAGCAGCTGTAAGAAATTTAATTAGACATTTAGACGTACCTTAGAGAATGAATGCTATGTAATCAATATCATTGCATTCCCACTGTTCATGGCTAAAAACATCTCGACACTCAGAACTTACAGCGGATTTACGCAGATCTAGTATAATAAGTACAAATTAATGAAAGTATGGTTATGCAAACAGTACTAAAGACGGCTGAGTGTAATATTCCAATTTTTAGGTGCTTTTTGACTAGGAATTCATGAAAATAACTTAGGAAGTCTATGTTACATAAAGGTACTTATAATGGTTACCTTGTAAACAGGGCCAAATCCACCTTCTCCGAGCTTACAGCTAATTGAGAAGCTTTTTGTAGCATTTGTTATCTCTTTAACGTGAATAACTGCAGCTCCATTTCTTCAGTTTGCATTTCGTTGACATTTCTGTGTCTCCCTAAAGAAGTTATATACTATCATTACTACAAACACACGGTGAAACTAATTAAAGGTTACAAAGAAACTCGTTTATTTATACCTTTCCTGTTCAGCTCAAATATCCTTTTCTTTCTCCAACAGTACACTACCATGCTAAGTGCCAGAATTACAGTCCCCATAAGTAAGGGCAATAAGACTTTCGGTATCAATTGTTTCTTCTTACTGGAGCCAGATGATTTGAGAACCTTGTGATCTTTCAAATAAACCAATTTAAAATTTAAAATATATAAATATGAAGTTGTTTGTATATGCATGTTAGTGAGATACCATACTAAGAGAGCTACATCCAAGATTGTTTTGGGCCATATTATATGTTAGGATTATATGAAGATTAATAAATAATTAATTATTGTGCCAATATGCAAGTCACGTGACTTGGCCTTTAATTTGAGAAAAACTTGCGCCGAAAGTCAAATGAAGTCGGCACAATCAAGTCGGCTACGATTATGTATTTTGGTACGAAATATTTATTTTTCTTGTTGTCCAAGTTGTAGACTTTCTATATATTATAACCCTTTGTATTTGTAACCCTAACACCTCCTAAAGTAATAAGAATTCTCTCTAGTTGGCCGTTGATTAAACCAATCGAGAAGATTGGATATAACCACGTTATATTCGTGTGTTCATTTACTATTCTCGTTATCTTAATTGCTTTGTTGATCCGTTTATTGTCGTGGGGTATAACTAGGGTTATACGTGTTCTTGTTTGGGTCCTAAAACCTATCAAAGTGGTATCAGAGCACGTGGTTTTTTCGTGTTTTGGGAACAATGGCGGATAAAAGCGAGATTAGGATTAGTAAGTTTGATGGCAGCGATTTTGGGTTTTGGAAGATGCAAATCGAGGACGTTTTTTACGAGAAGAAGTTACACCAACCGTTGTCGGGTACTAAACCCGAAGGTATGAGTGATGCCGACTGGACGTTGTTAGATCGCCAAGCACTTGGAGTAGTTCGACTTTCTCTGGCCAAGAATGTCGCCTACAACATTGCGGGGGAAACCACGACTGCGGGTTTGTTAACGGCGTTGTCTAACATGTATGAGAAACCCTCGGCTCTCAATAAGGTTTTCTTGATTCGGCAGTTGGTGAACGCGAAGATGGGTGAAGGTGCATCGCCGGCGGATCATGTGAACGAGATTAACTCGATCTTGACTAGGTTAAGATCTGTAGGGGTTACGTTTGAAGGTGAGTTGGAGGCACTTTTCTTATTATCTTCGTTGCCTGAAAGTTGGTCTGGAATGGTTACAGCTGTTAGTGGTTCATCCGGAACTACTAAGTTAACGTTTGAGGGGATCCGTGATTTGATACTCGGTGAGGGAATTAGAAGGAAAGATTCCGGTGAGTATTCGGGTTCGTCAGCTTTGAGTGTGACTGGCAGGGGGCGTAGTAAGAGTAGATCTAGATCGCGGAGGGAGCCATCGGAGAATAGGAACGTCACGTGTTGAAATTGTAAGCAACTGGGGGACTTTAGGTATCAATGTCTGAATGGTAAACTGGGTGTGAATGCGGCGGTTGATACGACTGAAGATGAGTTGCTTTGTTGCGAGGAGAAATCTTGTGGAATCCTGGGTTTTGGATTCGGGTTCATCTTTTCATGCTATCCCGTGCATGGAAGAGATGGCGAATTTTAGGTCTCATTCCGGTAGGGTTCGTCTTGCGAACGGAAGGAAACTTAAAGTTGCGGGTATTGGGGATGTTGTCCTCAAAACTCACCTTGGTAAGGATTGGGTCCTCAATAATGTGAGGTTCATTCCCAAGCTCAAGAGACGGTTGATCTCGATTGGGCAGTTGGATAATGAGCGGTACCACGTTAGGTTTGGCGATCAACAGTGGAAGGTTATCAAGGGTAGTTTGGTAATTGCTCGCGGTTATAAACGGGGAACCTTGTATATGGTTGAGATTCCTAATGAGGAATGGCTAGGTGGTGAGGTAGGTGTTGGAAATCCTAGCCGGTTTGAGCTTCACGAGATTGTTGAGAGGTCTGGAACGAGTGGGAGTTCGGGAAGAGTTGAAACTAGTAGGAGTTTGGCGTTGAGTGGGAGCCTTGGGGTTTCTATGGATTCGGTTTGTCATCTCGGTACTACTAGAGTTTTCGAGTCTTCGGGTAGATCTTCTCCAATGGCAACTAGGTTGCGACTGACCGAGGGTGGTGAGCAAGATGCTTTCCGAGAGCCGCGTTTTATAATAATTCCATACAGTGGGAGTTGGCTCGTTGGGGAAAGTTGTGTTTGCCGAAATTCATGCGCATGTTTGTGGTCGGTGATCCAACGGTGAAAGAAAGAGTGTTTGAGTGGATGTTCAAGGGTGTGATGGTATTTTCACTCGGCTGCCTTGATGGTGATATTCACGTGGTTGTTCTACCGGGTGGTCTTCTCTTTGTTGGAAAGAAAGATCGTGTGGACGAAAGGCTGTATGGATGGTTTGCTTGTGCAACGAGAGTGTTGGAGTAATGCCAGGCTTCAACCGATCTTCTCATGAACTAATGAGAAGGTGATAAACTAGAGAGATTTCTTGGTCACAGTTTAGTAGTGGAGTTCTGGTAACTAGTATCGAAAGTCTTCCGATCCGGCGAGATCGAGCGGCGTGTCCCGATAAGTTTGGTATTGGTTTGAACGGGTTCTATTAAAGTGGCGTTTAGTTACGGGTCACTGAAGTTCGGTTTATTTAATCTTCAAGTGAGAGATTGTTAGGATTATATGAAGATTAATAAATAATTAATTATTGTGCCAATATGCAAGTCACGTGACTTGGCCTTTAATTTGAGAAAAACTTGCGCCGAAAGTCAAATGAAGTCGGCACAATCAAGTCGGCTACGATTATGTATTTTCGTACGAAATATTTATTTTTCTTGTTGTCCAAGTTGTGGACTTTCTATATATTATAACCCTTTGTATTTGTAACCCTAACACCTCCTAAAGTAATAAGAATTCTCTCTAGTTGGCCGTGGATTAAACCAATCGAGAAGATTGGATATAACCACGTTATATTCGTGTGTTCATTTACTATTCTCGTTATCTTAATTGCTTTGTTGATCCGTTTATTGTCGTGGGGTATAACTAGGGTTATACGTGTTCTTGTTTGGGTCCTAAAAACCTATCATTATCAGCTATATGATCATTGTTACTATTACTATTATATGTTACCTGACTCAGATGAAGCCATCCGTACATATATATCTTGAGCACTTCCAGATAAATCTTTTATGTCAATCAGATCACCAAACCATAGCAGGCATACACTTCCTTCAGTTAAGTTTAAAGTTGTGTAAGCCATGCACGAGCAGTTGTTCAAGCACGCACCCTCACATTCGTCCAAATTCATTGTCTTGTGTATCTGGTAACTTAAAGAATACTTGTGAAAGCCATCTCGATTGCAATCCAAACTTTTCATCCTTACACATCCACTAGACCCATCATTAATCTCCCATTCTTTTTGGTTCCGTGGCACAAACTTATCCAAACACCGACATATAAAGTTACACGTACTATAAGAACCACATAACGAATAGGCATCACAATGATCCGTTGGGTCAGAAAAGAAAACTCTCCAACTCCGTGTTTGTCTGACCCATAATAACCGTTGCGCAATCCCGCCATAAGTGATTGTAAGCTTAAATAGAGTCGATTTGTCAACAATGTCAAACATATAGTAGACTTCCATTTCATTAATAACTATATTAAATATATAATCAGAACTCGTTTCGGGTCTTGGAGATGGTATTCCGCTAAATCCAAAACCATTCCATGACCCCAATCTAAAAACCTCAACTGAATTTTTCCTCACGATAATTTGAGGATATTCAGTAGGATCACAGTGATAAGTATAATCACTGGTGATGGATCATCTGCGCTCTTCCATGACGACAAATATGTCTCCAAACCGGTCTTAAAGTTTCTTCCAAGTTTCATGCCAGGTAAAAGTGTATCAACTGGATAATCAAAACTCTGCCAATAAAAGTTCTCAAAATTATGATCATTTTCATCTCTTACAATAAGATTTCCAGAGTCTAACAATCGTAAAACAGGACTAGTCAATGCAGCTCTATTCGACATATTAGAAGACGACGACCATATCGTATTATTTGTGCCATCTAGAAGGATAAGAGCTGCAGTGGGATTAAGAACAAGCTTTAGCACACCTAATCTGTTAGTCAGTGGAACTTGTCTGTTTGTGATCAAGCATTATTTTTATACCTGAGTGCAAAATGGATTGGGCCGAC
Source organism: Helichrysum umbraculigerum (assembly GCA_949592205.1). Taxonomy (NCBI): domain Eukaryota; kingdom Viridiplantae; phylum Streptophyta; class Magnoliopsida; order Asterales; family Asteraceae; genus Helichrysum; species Helichrysum umbraculigerum. The sequence goes on from CATIUR010000001.1 coordinate 388,278,483, forward strand.
TCGTTACTCTCCGCGGCTTGCGTAAGGACCCGTTATAGTGTATCGAACAACAATAAGGGTGGTATGAATCGGCGGTAGGAGATGAACAGTGATCTCCTATTGATGATGAACGTAGGAGGTGAATAGTATTGAATAGTATTGAAGGTGTATTATGAGGTGTTAGGGCATGAATAGTGATTATGCCCTATATTTATAGTATTCCACCTTCACCTTGGTGAGCAAGTTTGCCACGTGTCATCATCTCATGGTTTTGATCCTACGATGGAGTCATCATCTGGTGGTACTGTTCATCGTACGGTTGAGTCATGATCGCATGGTTGTGATCGTACGGTGGAATCACCATCTGGTGGTACTGTTCATCGTACGGCTAAGATATGATCTTGGTACTTTGAATCGTACGGTTGTAATTAACGCGTCCTGCATGTGGGTCCCCTGTAATGACGTGGACCAATAATATGGGGAGGATAAAACCCATGTCGGCCTTCGGGGAACCACCACTAACGTGGGTGGAATCCGTTACAAGGCTGTCCCCTGATAGGGGACACAAACCCTAATGCCATGGATTTATACCGCCTTCGTGAGTCGGCCCATGGGCCTCCCTGTAGGTTTGTCAGGCCTGTTAGTTGGTCCGTCCTGTGTAATGTTCGCCTGTTTAACTTGTGAGGCCCATTCAGGACGGTACACGATTAAGTCCCCCCAGTTTAGTTTGCTGAGATTTGCATCAGGGAACTAAACTCTAAGATTTCCTTTCTCAGGCGAGACATTGCCATGGTCTTTACTTACCATGTTATTTACAGGGAAGAAGCCTTATCCTTCCCTGGGTAAATGATTTTCAAATGGCATTTCGATGTTGTTTGAATCTGGGACGTTGGTTTTGTCAGGCTAGACGTGTCATTTTCTTGGCGTTTCATTTTTTTGACTGATGGTGTCCCATCATTATGTCAGAATGTGAGTGTTTACCTACCCGAGGTGTCCGTATTTATCGAAGGGTGTGCCGGTGATTGCGTGTGCGCGTGGGGTATTAATTGCTACAGCTTGCCACACGCGCCCATGCCTGAGGATTTATCTCAGTCGTACACGTGTATGGCTTGGATTAAAGCCCACGAGCCCATGGGCCTGAGGCGGTTACTTTCTTTCGCCATAAATAGGCGTACCTTGGCAGTTTTTCCATTTTACTCTCATTTCACAAACATTGTTTTCCTTCTCTGCAACTTCCGACGCTTTTTTAGAATTCCGGCAAGCATCTTTTAGGTTTGTTTTCTTGTTCCTGTGTTCTCTCTCTTGTATCCTTTAGATTGCTTTTTTATTTGTATAAAATAATGGAGCCGTCTTCGTCTGCCACTACCCCTGCCACCACTTCTGTCATGAGCGGTCCCTTGGCTAGGGTTACTGCTCAGTTTTCCGGCGGTATGGTTGATGGTATTAGGAGTAAAATAGATAGGGACACCCTCTTACAGTTGATTTCCCAGTACCCTTGTATAGATTTTTTTGAGGCGATCGCGCCGTTACCCTCCCAGCGGGCACATATGCCTCCCTCTGGAAAGGTTACTGTATACTCCGACTGGTTTTCCCTTAGTAACTTCAGGCTTCCCCCCACTCCCTTCCTGATTTCCCTATTAGAGTATTATGGTATTGGGTTCTCCCAGCTACATCCATTAGGGCTTCAAAAAATAATAATGTTCGAGGTGTATTGTAGATTACACAGGAAAGAGCCCACCCTGTTATATTTTGCTAGCCAGTTTACAATAACCAATTCTCCGGAGAGTTGGTTTTCGGTAGCCAAGCGAGGAGGCAAAAATACCAACTTTTGTGGTTCCCGGTTAGATGGTTGGAGGGGGTGGAAGGAGGGTTTTTTTTATGTTGATGACAAGTTTATCCCATCTGATAAACGGGGGGTTTTGCAGTGGGTAAACCCGCAAGCCTGGGTCTCTAGACTTGCGCCTGTAAAAAATATGAACCCTGTGATTCTTGAGACAAATCCGGAGGTTGACATGAATTTCCTTCGGCTCCTGAGACAGGCCGGAGTAGTGATGAGGCCCTACCCAGACTCCGTCCTGGCTATGGCTAGTATGAGCAGGAATTGGAACAGGGAAGGCCGCATTCTTATATGCACGTATAAAAATAAAGGTAGGGAGTGGTGGTGTTCAGGCGGCTCTCAAATGTTTAGATACCTATTTATAATGTGTAGCGTTTTAACTCTTTTTCCTCTTGCAGTGATGGATTTCAATAGCTTCCTGGCAGCTGATGACCTTTCTGGGGTGGAGATTGGTCATACCTCTGTAGATAACATACCTGCCAACGACGATGGGTCCCCCCAGCAAAGCATTCCTGTCGGATCCGACGTCCCGGAGGATTATGAAATGGTCAATGACCTCGGGGCATCCACAGGGAGAAAGAAGAAAAAGACTGCCCCAGGAGGTAGGTCGAAGAAGAAAAAGACTGGCAGTCACCCTGTTTCCTCCAGTGAAGCTGGGGGTTCCGAGGATGTTGTTTATATTTCTCAACCCTCCAGGCTGCATGACTCTGCTACAGGTATGTAATGATTCGCTAGCTTATTTGTTCCTTATGTTTTGGTAAAAATTTAATGAGTAATTTTCTTTTTCAGAGGAGGAGGAAGAGGGTGGTGAGAACCCTGCTCACCGCAAGAGGAGGAGAATTCAGTTCAGGACTGAAGACAACTCTTCTTCACGTCATCAATCAGGAAGCTCCAACAGTCTTTCCTTTGTGAAGAGGATGGCTGATGATGATGATGATGCGGTTGATTTTTTGGGCAGTGCTCGTGTTGCCACTCCTAGTGCTCCTGCTGAAGACCTCTCTGGTCTTCCTCCCTTTGTTCCCAACTGGTCCTTTCATGCTGACAACCTGGGGCACGATCTCCAATCCTGCAGAGACTATGTCCATCACGCAATGCCTCCAGCTATTGGGAAGAGAATGGCCTCCCTGAACGCTCGTCAGAGTATTAACCGGGGGATCAAGGCCACATTCGACTCTTTCATGTGGAGCATTAACACTTTGAAGGTGGCTGATCGTTTGGAGGTGCTTGCCAGGAAATTGAGGATTGACCTGAAAAATGAGCAGGCGCGGGCAGCACACGAGCGTGAACAGTTTGAGAAATTCAAAGCAGATCATGTTGGTGATATTGCCAGGGTCGACCAGATGAATTTGGAGATTGAGACTCTGAAGACTCAGTTGGCAGAGCAGGTATATTTTTATTTCCTTTGCTTTTCGTTTTCTGCTACCTGCTTGGGACTTATCACCCGAAGTGTTTCATTTGTTTAGGCCCAAAAAGCAGTCGAGATGGAAGCTTCGCTGCAAAGAGCTAATCAGGAGCTAAATGCTGCTACCCTGCAAAGGGATGAGGCCCTAGCTGCTAGGGACAGGACAGCCGAGGAAAGAGATCAGGCCCTTTCTGAAAGGGACGCTGCGACCGGAGAAAAGAAAAAGTTGCAGGCCGGTCTCCCTGACCTGATCATCACCTCAATGGGCTGTCCTGGGATTATTAATCCTTTCGGCAAGTTGGTTCAGTATTCAAGAGGCCAGGGCCGTCATGAAACAGCTACTTTGGCTGCTCAATTTTTGAACCCGCTGCCTGAAGCTCTTGCCAGGAGAATTGACCCTGACATTATGACAAAGCTTGAAGAGGCAAAGACGACCTTGAAGAATTTATCTACATCTCCCTTCCTGGAGAAGTTAGTCGAGGATCTTAATATGCCTGTCGACATGATCCTGGCTATGAAGCCATAGTTATTTTTCTTATGGACAAATTGTATATGAACGTCTAATGCTTCTTGGGCATGTATATTTTTATTTATGTTTTTAATGTATGCATGCTTCTTGTTAAGTGTTTACTTGCAAGTTTTGTTTTGAATATTTACACTGTTTGGGTGTGATGAGTGAAAGTTGAGTGGTCATGACCTGGCAAATTCTAGTTTGCCGGTTGTGCAGGAAGGTTCAGCTAGCAAGCCTAATGGCGAATGCCTGTGTCCTTCCTGCCCTGATCTGGTTCAACGCTTTGCCAACCTACTGGTTGAGGTGAACCTCTGCCAGGGATAGGGCTAGAATTCACCTTCCGCTATGGCAGGACCGTCACTCCTGGCTGCCTTTTTATGGTGGATGTATCACCTGTGTGCAGGGAGTGAGGCTATGTGGAGATGCATTGTGCAAATCCGGCCAATAGTAGGGCCTTGTGCATATGACATTCCTTGTGTAAAGGTGGTATGTCCCTGGCACATTTGTGATAGTTGTATAAACATAAACATGAAGTAAGATAACTTTAATTTGGCACGAACAACTTAGTTTTATTAATAAAAAAGTGATTCAACAAAACATGCCAAGCAGGAGGGGTGATCAAGTCCTCCTGGGTTTACAGATAGTTGTTCAGACATAACATTTTTTCAAGTTTGTTGCGTGCCATGTTCGTGGAACAGGAGTACCGTCAAGTTGTGTCAGGCTGTAAGCTCCATTGCCGTGGGCCAATGTTACTTGGTAGGGTCCTTCCCATTTCTGCCCAAGCTTTCCTGTATCTTCAACCCTGGAAGCTTCATTTTTTCTCCATACATAGTCCCCGACCTTATAATGCTTGTATTGCACCTTCCTGTTGTAGTACCTGGCCATTTTTTGTTTGTTTCTCTCTTGACGGATAGCTGCCATCTCCCTGGTTTCTTCTGTCAGATTCAAGTTTTCTTGCAGGGATATCACATTGGCATCCTCTTCAAATGTTAGGACCCTTTCTGTGGGGACACTGATCTCTGCAGGGATTACCGCCTCTGTTCCATATACTAAACTGAAAGGGGTAACCCAGGTACTATCATTCTTTGGCAATGTTCGATGTGCCCACAGGACGTTTGGGAGTTCTTCGACCCATCCAGTCCTGGACTTTCCCAACCTAGCCTTGATCCCCGCAACAATGTCCCGATTGGTTACCTCCACCTGTCCATTAGCCTGGGGGTGGGCTACAGAAGTAAATGTTTGCTTAATTGAGAGCTCTTCGCACCATGATTTGAAGGGATCAGCCGCGAATTGTGTTCCATTGTCGCTTACAATCTCATGTGGGATTCCAAAACGACACACGATGTTTTCCCAGACAAAGTTCACCATTTTCTTACCAGAGATCTGAGCCACGGGCTTTGCTTCCACCCATTTAGTGAAGTAATCAATCGCTACCACAATGAATTTCAATCCTCCAGCTGCAGGTGGGAAAGGTCCTACAATATCGATCCCCCATTTGTAGAAAGGCCATGGTGAAGTGACAGGGATGAGATCGTGCTTCGGGGTTCTGGAGATAGGTGCATGAATTTGGCAGGACTGGCACTTTCTAACTATCTCCAGGGTGTCTTGATGCATTGTGGGCCAGAAATACCCCTGGCGCATTAGCTTTCCTGTGATCGCGCGAGGGCCTGAGTGGAGGCCACAGGAGCCCTCGTGAACTTCTCTGATAAGATTCTCCGCCTGTCTAGGACCAACACACCTGAGATTTGGTCCCAGGAATGACTTCCTGAGTAATTCACCCTTTTCCATGAGATACATTGGTGCTTTAACCCTGATTTTCCTTGCCTGAGCCCTATCAGCAGGGAGTGTCTCGTTAAGTAAGTACTCCCTGATGGGGGTCATCCAATTATCTCCGTCTTCCTCCACTGGGTTAACTTCATAACTTCTGTCAATTGACTTCTGTTTTAGAACTTCGACCAACACTTCTTTGGTTAAGTGAGCAAAGGTGAGTGTAGCTAGTTTGCTTAAGATGTCAGCTTTTTTGTTTTGACTCCTTGGGACCTGATCAATTTTGAAGTGGCTGAACTTGTTTTTGATCTCTTGCACAACTTCCAGGTACTTTTTCATTGCCTGCTCTTTAGCTTCAAAGTTTCCGTTTATTTGGTTGGCCACTAACTGTGAGTCAACATACACTTGGATGGACGTGATGTCCATTTGTTCAGCAATCTTTAATCCAGCGATTAGTGCCTCATATTCAGCTTCATTATTTGTTGCGGGGAATTCGAACCTTAAAGCATAGGTGTGTTCTTCTCCAGCCGGACTTGTAAGAATTAGCCCTGCTCCTGACCCCCCAGAGCTGGCTGCCCCGTCCGTATACAGTTCCCAGGTTTCTGTTGGCGTGCTGTTGACGGTCAGTGAGCTCTTTCCTTCCGACTCCCCTGGAAGTTCAGCCCGGAAGTCTGCCATTACTTGTTCCTTCATTGCATTCCTAGGGCAAAAAGTGATTTCATGCTCACCTAACTCTATTGCCCATTTTGCCATTCTTCCTGACTTTTCTGGTTTTAGCAGCACCTGTTTGATCGGCTGGTCGGTTAGCACCACGACCGGGTGTGCTTGAAAATATCGACGCAGGCGCCTGGCCGTGTGCACCAGGGCCAGGACCAGTTTTTCTATCGGGGAATAATTTAATTCTGCCGGTTGAAGTGCTTTGCTGACGAAGTACACGGGCATTTGTATCTTGTTCCTCTCTGCAATCAGGACTGAGCTTACTGCTCCACTTGAGGGTGCCAAATACAGGGTCAGTGTCTCCCCTGGTATTGGTGCTGTGAGTGTTGGGAGTTCCGCCATGAGGGTCTTCATGTCTTGAAATGCTTGTTCAGCCTGTTCAGTCCACCTGAAGTCACTTTTTGCTGTACCCTTTAAGGTGGAGAAGAAAGGTAAGGCCCTTTCTGCCGCCTTAGATAGGAACCTGGTCAGGGCGGCCAGCTTTCCTGAAAGGCTTTGAACTTCCTGCTTTGTTTTGGGGGAAGGCATGCTTGTTACCGCCTGGACTTTTTCTGGGTTTGCCTTGAACCCGCCTGTGGTGATCACGTGTCCCAGGAACATTCCTTCTTCAACCCCAAAGCTGCATTTACTGGGATTGAGCTTCATATTAATACCCCGAAGGGTGGTAAATGTTTCTGAAATGTCTTCCAACATGCTTGCTTCTGATGTGCTTTTAATAACAAGGTCATCTACATATGCCTCGACATTTCGGCCAATTTGACCCCTGAAAGCGGAATCGATCACCCTCTGGTATGTGGCTCCTGCGTTTTTTAGTCCGAAGGGCATTTTTCTGTAACAAAAAATCCCCTGGTTGGTGTGGAATGCTGTCTTGTCTTCATCATGCTCGGCCATTTGAATTTGATGATAGCCTTTATAAGCATCCAGGAAGCATTTTAGTCTATAACTTGCTAAGGACTCAACTTTCCAGTCAATCTCAGGCAGTGGGTAATTGTCTTTTGGGCAAGCCTTGTTTAAGTCTGAGTAATCAACACACATTCTCCAGGAACCATTAGGTTTCTTTACCATGACAGGGTTGGCCACCCATGTCTGGTACTTAACTTCTCTTAGTATCCCTGCGCCCACAAGGTCTTCCACCTCTTTTTGTAAGAAGGCACTTCGTTCAGGTGCCATCCCACGCTTCTTTTGTCTGGAGGGAGTCACACCAGGTCTAACATTCAAGGCGTGCTCAGCGATGCTTCTTGGGACGCCTGTCATATCGGATGGCCGGAATGCGAAAACGTCCTGATTTTCAGTTAACAATGCTTTTAGCTGCTGCTTTACCCTGGTTGGGAGTTTCTTACCAATATACACCGTCTGGTTTGGGTGTTCTTGGTTTATCACAATCGCCTCCTGTTCGTTGTCTGGTTGAGGTGCATTCTCTGGTTCAGGCGTATTGCTCACCTGAGAACATTCAATTTGTAGTAGCCTGTCTGCATGAACAGTTGCCACTCCTTCTGGTGTTGGGAAACGTACCATACCATGTACTGTTGAAGTGATTGCTTTAAACTGGAGCATGGCTGTTCTTCCCAGTATAACATTGTACTTAGAGGGAGAGCGAACAATTACAAAATCGAGGGTAGTTGTTCTGTACCGCGGATAAGCTCCCAACGTAACTTCAAGCTTAATCTTTCCTATCGGCCAATTTGTCTCTCCTGAGAATCCTACCAGAGGTTGTAGGAATTCTTCCCTGCTATTCTTGATATGTTCTGGTAATTGTTCGAAGCAATGCTCGTACATGATCTCTGTATAACTACCACTGTCTAGATAAACTCTGCTGACTTGGAAGTTTGCTATTCTTGCCGTAATGACGAGTGGTTCTGCCGAGGGGTTTACGTGATGTATGGCTGGAAAAGATATTTCTGTCAACTCCCATAATTTCACCTGCTCTATTTTTCGTTTCTGCCTTGGGGCTAGGGGGCTGATCATGAGTATTACTGCATCAGGCTTGGGTAATTCGGCTGTGGTTTTACCTTTTTTGACTTCACCCTGTTGGAATTCCCTAGCGCCCTGGGCTAAGTGTTCTAATTTGCCCTCTTTGATTGCTTTATAAATCTGAGCTTTGAGCTCCCTGCATTCGTTGGTTTCATGGCCTGTTTCTTTGTGGAACTTGCAATATTTGCCATTTTCTTTCGCTTTAGAGTTCATAGGATTTGGCTTTTTGAATCCCCTGGCCACAGGCTCGGTTGTCAATATCTCATGCGGGGTTTTTGACAGAGAGGCAATAAGCGCATCTTTTTCCCCATGTCTGTTATAAGGCTGGAATCTATTTCCTTTTCCAAACTTTCCTCCCTGTATTCCTTTACCCTTTCCCTGATAAGGTTGAGACCTGTGGTCGTTTTTCGAATTGTTTACGGCCTGCTTGATCCTCTGATTAAGCTTGCGTTTCTCCATCGCCCTGGCATAGTCTCTTGTTTGAGACACTTGTATAGCAAAAGTTGGCGGTGTATCGCCGATGAACTTATCTACCAGCGCCTGAAATCTGCTTTCATCTAAGCAGGATATAAAACCCGACACCTGTTGGCTTTCTGGCAGTCCTGGTATTTTCAGGCATTCATCGGTGTACCTGTCAATAAAATCTTCCAGAGATTCATGATTGTGTTGTTTTATCATATGCGCCTCGACATGCGATCTTACATGTTTCTTCTTCTGGTGGAAGTGGCTTACGAATTTTCTTCTAATGTCATCAAAACAGGTGATGCTTTTTTCAGGCAAATCCCAAAACCAGGACTTAGCATAGGATCTTAGGACTGATGGGAACATTTGGCAAGCGACCGCATCCTCCCAGTGCTGAGTTTTAATAACATGGTGGAACGACTGTATGAAGTCTTCAGGGTCTGTAGTTCCATCATAAATTCCTAAATTAGCAGGCACTGTAACTCCCAAGGGGAGTGGAACGTTAGCGATAGCAGGGTGAAACTGTGTATTTGAGTCAGGGATTACGTTTTGTGGCTGTGGTGTTTTTCCTTGCATTACTGCCAGGAGATTTGCCAGCATTAGTGGTAATGGTGGGGGAGGCGGTGGTATTGCAGCTGGTTGCATTAATTGTGCCAGGAGTTGACCCAAAGCATTTGCGGTCTCCTGGACAGATGACCCCTGTGTGTTTTGGGATGGCGTTTGTTGAAATGAAGTGTTCTGAAATGGCCCCTGTTGAGGTGGCGCCTGTTGATACGAGGTTTGCTGGAAGCTATGTGCAGACGGTTGTGGAAATGGTGTTTGTTGAAATGGTGCCTGCTGGAATGATACTTGAGGGAATGGTACTTGCTGAAATGGCACCTGCTGGTATGATGCCTGCTGATAAGGTGCCTGCTGGTATGGTACCTGCTGGTATGATACCTGCTGGTATGGTACCTGCTGATATGGTACCTGCTGGAATAATGGAATGTTTTGCTGTGGAAACTGCTGGAAATTTTGCATTAGTGGCTGTTGAAATGTTTGTTGGGGAGGTGGTTGACTACCGCTTGATTGAGTCTGTGTGAACGGCTGAGAATTCGATCCGTGTAATTGTTGTTGTCCACCCCCCTGCGTTGGTCTTTGAGATTGCGCTGTTTGCCCCCCTGGAGTACTGAAATCCAGATGGCGGCGTGCTTCTTCTAGCCGTTGGCTCCATGTAGCCATTTCTCCAGCAGTTGGCGGCGGTATTTGTGTGTTTTGAGGCCTAAACTGCATCGTGTTTTCACCGGCCATTGGAGTTGGACCGGTATTTGATGTCATGATGCCTGAGCTACTGAGTCTGAGTAGAGTTAGTTAAAAAAAACATTTATTAGCTCAATAAAAGAGTTAGGGTTTCAACAAATGGATGGCGCCATTTGATCAAGCATTATTTTTATACCTGAGTGCAAAATGGATTGGGCCGACTCGTTACTCTCCGCGGCTTGCGTAAGGACCCGTTATAGTGTATCGAACAACAATAAGGGTGGTATGAATCGGCGGTAGGAGATGAACAGTGATCTCCTATTGATGATGAACGTAGGAGGTGAATAGTATTGAATAGTATTGAAGGTGTATTATGAGGTGTTAGGGCATGAATAGTGATTATGCCCTATATTTATAGTATTCCACCTTCACCTTGGTGAGCAAGTTTGCCACGTGTCATCATCTCATGGTTTTGATCCTACGATGGAGTCATCATCTGGTGGTACTGTTCATCGTACGGTTGAGTCATGATCGCATGGTTGTGATCGTACGGTGGAATCACCATCTGGTGGTACTGTTCATCGTACGGCTAAGATATGATCTTGGTACTTTGAATCGTACGGTTGTAATTAACGCGTCCTGCATGTGGGTCCCCTGTAATGACGTGGACCAATAATATGGGGAGGATAAAACCCATGTCGGCCTTCGGGGAACCACCACTAACGTGGGTGGAATCCGTTACAAGGCTGTCCCCTGATAGGGGACACAAACCCTAATGCCATGGATTTATACCGCCTTCGTGAGTCGGCCCATGGGCCTCCCTGTAGGTTTGTCAGGCCTGTTAGTTGGTCCGTCCTGTGTAATGTTCGCCTGTTTAACTTGTGAGGCCCATTCAGGACGGTACACGATTAGTTTGCAACCCAAACAACTGTAAGAACAGATACATTTTTTATACCATATACCTACGTACCGATTTGTCGAATTACCCGGGCTGAAAAATCCCAATTCAAATGTTCCTCCAGCTGCGGTTATGGCATCGCCATCTCTTAAAGATTCGGCAATAGTTAAGGTGTCAACTGCATAAGACTTTTGATAGTGCAAAATTACAAAACACACAAGAAACAGTATGGTGGTGCCTGGCGTTGATGCTTAACTTTTTTTATTAATAAATATCTCACGTCATTCTGTTTTCTATGATCAAAAATTAACAAATATAAAGAGTGATGGAAGAAGGTTGGAGCACAAGATAAAGTAGAAAAGTATCTTAAAATGGACTTTTGGCTACTGAGTATGGTTTGATTGATTTGCAACGAAAAGATTTGGAATTTACAAGTGAAAAAGCTGGGGTGTGCAAATTTCGGGTAGAACCGAAAATACCCGAGAACTGAACCGGACCAGAACTGAACCGGAAATAACCAAGAATATTTGGTCCGGTTCTCGGTCCTTCAATGTGTACATTTTCAGGTCTCGGGTCGGTCCAGACCGAACCCGAAAAAAATGAAAAAAGAACTGAACCGAAAATTAATTTATAGATTCCTAAAAATATAGTTACATGACTAAGTATTATGCCTTAATAATTTTGTCTTTTGTATTGATATCTTAGATATTATGAAAGCATGTGATTACGTCAATTTATAAGTTAATTATAAGCTGTCAAATTTGTGTCTTTGCTATTTGTGTGTGTCAATATATGTATGTATAATGTAGTAGTTGGTTGAGTCCTCGGTCCTTGTTTTCATAATTGTTCGGTTCTAGGGTTGATTCGGTCCTAGCCCGGTTCGGTCCTAGCCCAGTTCGGTCCGGTCTTGGACCATGAACAGCACTATGTGAACCCCAATTATTAAATTAATTATCCACATGTTGACCGTTTTTGGTAGGCTTGTAAATGACAAAATTATCAAATGTGCAATCAATGATTGTACTATTACTGATGTAAATAAATGCTACTCCCTCCGTCCCAATTTAATTGTCCCTAGAAAGAACTACACGCAGTTCAAGATAAACACAATAATTATTACTTACTTTTTGCACAATGACATTCTAACCCCTAAGCAATTAATTTGAACTTCCTTTCACTTTTGTAATTTAATTTTTAAAGTAGGGACAATATGGTAAAAAGAATCATGTTACCTTTCTATATTTGGTAATGAACAATTAATTTGGGACATCCCAAAATGGAAATAATGGACTATTAAACCGGGACGGAGGGAGTAGATGATATGCCAAAGGCTGGTCCTACTTTTTATACCATATTTTTTACTTTTTTATTTATTTTTAATATAAAAATTTGTGCTATAAATTTAGGGTCACGTGGTGTTGTGCTGGAAAGAATGTTGTTGTTGAAGATTTTGTAGTATGGTGGACAGTGTTCTGGACAACATTTTGGAGTCAAGTACACTAATCCACTCACCATACCACTAATGTGTTAGTTTAATGGTATGGTGAGTAAAAAAAATGGTATGGTTAGCTTTTCCCATGCTAAAAAGTTTGCATTTTTATTCTCTATTATTTTTAGTTGAATATTGAGTTTTTAAATAATATATATTTATATTATATTCTGTTTTTCATAATCATAATTCATTATTATATAATTAAAATAAAAAAGATAATATACTATTTTTTTTTTTTTGAACGGCCAAATTTAATTCCCCCCATACACCACTGCCTGTGCTCGAACCCCAGACCTTCAGGGAGGCAAGCCTCCCACCTCACTTTTACCACTTGGGTAAGAGATCATTGGCAGATAATATACTAATACCTCCTGATTTCCTCTAAACACCTATATGATAATAAATCCTAGTATGATTAAAGAATAGCCAGTTAGACCACTTCCAACTCCAGCTTCTTCACTTGCTTCTTCGGTTGTGCCATGTTAGCACATCTACAACTGATGCAAGACTGATTAAACACTCTCAACCCTCCTTTCATCACTCCAGTTTTTGGGTCCCAATATACCTACATTTACATACACTAAACAAAAAATAACAATACATTAAATATAAGCTGGGACCCACATTCACCTCATCTCCTTTCTTCGGCTAACCGAAGAATGCAAACCGACGAAACAAGAGAAGAGCTCATGCCATCCATGTCGGTTTTGAAGGTAAGAAATATTGGCATCAGTCTTATATGCTAGTATTATACTTGTCTGTATTATACATTATTAAGTAGCTAGAGAAAACATGATTGTAAATTTATTATACAATTGATTGATCATCGAGCGTTTAATTATTTGACCATATAAGAACACCAAAGATTTCGACAAAACGACGACCTTCTTAAATTTCGACATGCTGATCCATCATGACATCGAGTCCGTCATTTTAATTTAGAGATGAATCACGTACAATTGATGCTAAATTAAAGTAGTTGGCCGGTATAGTAAGATTAAAGTAGAGGTTTTTCTATGGGAACAAAATATTAAAATTAATCTCTAGTTGACCGTTTCTCCTTTTGGTAGGGTCGTAAATGACAAAAATGCTACACGCTTCTTAATGTAATATACGCTAGTAATAATAATATAATAATAATATTATGATATGATATGATATGTTAAAACTAAATTAAAATACTATATAATATATCCAATTTAATGACTTTTGATAGAGTATGACCGCTTCAAGTTTTTGAAAGTTTCAGTTGGAAAGTCAACAAGCATCTCTTTAGGGCGTGTTTGGATGATAGAATGCTGAAGGATTCTGATGGAACTGGAATTCAATTCCTTAATGAAATGTGTTTGGTTGACAAAATTGACATGAATCAGATTCTACAGAATGTTCACATTCCTTCGGTTAGAGAATTTTCATTCCTTGCAAAGTCTGATGGATTTTAATTCCATTCAACCATGATTCTATTAAAGACCACAATACCCCCAAATTTATATGGCTTTCTTCTTCAATTCTTTTTTCTATATTATGAAACCAACATTTCACCCTTCTCTGTTATCACTTCCGGCGACCCCAACTCCATTGCACCACCACTGCTCCACTCACCAACACCGCACCACTCGTCACCACCGCACCACCACTCCCCTCCATCATCACCACTACCACCACTTCACTCGTCACCACCGCATCACCACAACTTCACTCATCACCACCGCACCAGCCACCACTCACCGCCATCGCACTACCAGCGAACCAGTCACCACCACCGCACTACCGTCGCTCCTTCAATTTAGGGTTTTTGCGATTGATTTACTTTGAGATCGCCGTTCTTTGATCGCCTTTCAATTTAGGGTTTTTATGATAGTGGTAGTGACGAGGGTTAACTATTAATGAGTTCGATTTGGATAAGTTTGATTCGTTAGAATTGGAGTTGCAGGTACTTGTTTGTTCGTGGTTGCTGGTAGGATAGTACCAGATCTTGAAAAAGCTAAACTTATTATAAATATATATATATATATATATATATATATATATATATATATATATATATATATATAATAAAGTGTAACACCCGCCAATTTAGGACTTTAATTAGTGCCTAAACTACTTGTAATTACGTGTATTTAGTCTTGTAATACTCTAAATATATGTAACGTTTTGGTGTAATTACATACACGCTTACGCGATTTGTTTAAATCGTACACTTACGATCCGGACGAGGTCCGACACTATTTATATGGACGTTGGTGACAAAAATTTATAAATAACATGGAATTATCTGAACGAACATTTCTTACTATAATATATTACGATAATATATTACACGAGCTTTATGTTGCATAAAACATATTCTACGCGATGAAATCGCACGAAACGCACCTCAACGAGCGATTAGTAACAAAAGTTATATTTTTATAATTTTATAACTTGAAATAAAGTATTTTGATAAAATATTTCGGTTAAATAAATATTGCGGGTTTACTTCAACATATAACGCAAAACAACATTTAAACAACTACGGGATTTAATCGACTATGACTCAAGACACAAATTCGGGGAACGAGTTCACTAGACCGAGACCCAACAGGTCGGCCCAGACCCGCGGACCCAACCCGCGACCCATGACCCATTTCCCCTTTTAAAACCCATTTTGGTTTCCTTTCATTCTCATTTCACCACCAACTTTTCTTCACCTCTTTTCTCTCAAAAATTCGGACCAAAAACAGCCCCAAATCGCCATAAAAACGCACCAAATCACGAGGCCACTTCACGAAGAAACGATCACCGTATCACGAGCTCCATCTTCATCTTCTTCGTTTTCAATTTCGAGGTATAAAACGTTAAAACTCTTTTAAATTACTTGTAAAGCTTGGTTTTACATGCTAGAACGTTTCCCCAACGAGTTTATGTCCAAAAACCGACTTAAAAATCCGATTTTTAAAGTTTTTATGCGAACAGCCCGTCTCGCGAGCCGAGATATGTTCGTCTAACGAGGCGAGTCGAGATTTGACTCGCGAAGCCATCCTGCGAATCGGAATCACCTACGAACCGAACTGACCCGCGAGTTGACCTGCGAGTCGAAGTTGACTTGCGAGTCATGTTGCCCTGTGAACCGAACTGACCCGCGAGTCGAGTTGACCTGCGATTCGAGTCGACCTGCGAGTCGAGTTCTATGCTGCGAACCCAGCTCGGTTCGCAGCCCACTTTGTCTTTCGAACCCAAATTCGGTAATAAAAGCACTAATATGAACTAAGATTTATCACTTGATTTTACACCGAAATTAGATTTCAAATGCATTTTCGATAAAGCAATATAGTAGAAATAAAAATTTTTCAAGCTGACTTGGCAGCTCGACCCCAACCAGGGGCTCTGCCCCTTGGACCCCGCCAGGGGCTGCCGCCCCTTGGACCCCGCTACCAGGGGCGCTGCCCCCGGACCCCCGTCTTTAGATGTTGTAAATACTTTTCGCACTAAGTGTCAAACACTTACAAATAACGAAACCTGATTCAACGATACATATAATAATAGCACTTTTGGATTATTATTACAAACCGTCACCAACGGGCCATACTTGTTTCCAAACTATAAACGGATTACTAAACAAACGCTTGGACATTTCCTAGTTGAGTGGACAACTAGCATGGGTGATCTTTTAAGACACCAACATATTTACTTGTGTACTTACAACCTTGTGCGTTTCGGACGCCAGAAGGTTTCAGGGTTCTGAGAACCGACATACGGACTTACATCCGCCTTACTTGGTTGATTTCACATACGCACTTACTAGACTCAGGTGAGTCTTACGGCCTCACTTTTACTGTTTTTATACTTTGGGGGAGATACTTAGCAACTGTTTTACATATGAACACAATGTACTGAACTGATTACTCTACTTTCTACACACATTGCATGAGTTACTTTTATCCACTGAAAGCCTCCTATCATAAGTTGTTAGTTATGGACTTAAGCGCAATTACTAGTAAATGAATCCATTTGGGATTGACAATCCCTGCCTGGGGTAGTAGCGCTACCACGGATTTCACCGTAGAAATAAGCATATTAGTATTTGCTACATATGAGTGTTCGGATAGCACTCACGGGGGTACTTTATATGATACTTAATTGAATCATACTTACACACTGTTAAGCTTCAACTTGTGGGCTCATGGCACTTGTGATGATTTACTGATTTACAGCTAAATCACACTGAAGGTACAGATCCACTCACCAAATACCTCAGTCTCCACTCAGTAGTCTAATGTAACTGAGTCTTCGTATTATCTGAGAACACAACATAATACACAAGTCAGTAACTCGGCATCAATAACGAACTCGTTATAGTAAACAACACACATTATAATCATGTATCATGTCTCAACATCTCAATATATCAACATTAATTAATATAAACATCGCATCATAAAACAAATGCAACACTTGCGTCACCGTGTTAAAGATTAATTTAGTTCATGACTAACACCTTCTTCCACTCTATTATTGTTGTTACCTACACTTTAGGATTCATAGAATATATATCTAGCATACAAGATCACATAATGTTGCAGAAACTGAGCTGCTGCTACTCAACAAATCGCGTCGCAATGGGAACCAATCGCGTCGCTATCTTGGTCCAATCATGTCGCATCAAACAAGGTATCGCGTCGCGATTTCATGTATATAGCGTCGCAACCCTAGTAGGTCGCGTCGCGACCTGGTTAATTCCAGCAAACCTGCGATCCAGTTTCAACAGCCCCAATTCCGAATTCTAATCCCAAAATATCAACAAACTCAGTTCCTAATCAATTATAACAGTTAACTAACAACAACTAATGTAACACCCGCCAAATTAGGACTAGTAATTAGTGCCTAATCATATGTTAATACATGTAATTAGTTCCTGGTTAGGCTAATTAATGTATCGAATTATATATATTGTTGAATATATACGAATATGCGATTTGATTAAATCGTACGCAATTTAAATCGGATGTATTTCGATTCAATATTATACGGACGTTGGTGACTCATTTTATTAAATAACGCTTTTATGTCAAAAATATTATTTTGATAATATTTCGTATTCATTCGTATCGTACAAACCAAACTTTCACGACTTAAAACATTAAACCGCGCAAACGAAATAAACTAACTTACGTTTTATAACACAAATATAAAATGATTTGTAAAATATTTAGATAATATATCGCGTAATAAATCGTAATTTAAAACTTATAATTAAAATGTAAATAATTAATTAACGCTTAAACGACGGAGCAAACGAACACCACACGGGACGCGGAGCGAAAACTGGAAAGTGGGGATAACCCCCACCTCCCATCTTTTTCTTCATTCCATCTTTCATTCTATCTCTCTCTCTTCTTTTTCTCTCTAAAAACAAACAAACCACCAATCCACCTAAATCGCAAAATACTACCACGAAACGCGACCGAATCACAAATATTTTTAGAGATTCACGACCACCTCGCAACGATCTACATTTCTACCTTTCCGGATTTCCATTTCGGCAAATTGTAAGTTTCCGACAAAATCCCGAAATCACTCGATTCTTAGTATTTTTCATTTGTGGTTGTTATTATAACTAGTATATGTCCATTACCATGTATAGAACACGAAATTACAGCTTGAAAACGGGTTAAAAATGGATTTTTGGCCGGAAAATGTTGAACAGCCGGACTTTCTGGGCTGGTATTCATCCATGCGACACAAGCATTGTGTCGCATGTTGTGTCGTATTTCCCATGTTATGTCGTATAAAACCTACTGTGTCGTATCTTATGTCGTACCAATGATTTAGTGTCGCAAGTCTTGCGACACAACCACTATGTCGCATACCCTTATACGACACAATCACTATGTCGCTGTTGAATCAGCATTTCGCATCCATGCGACACAACCCTTGTGTCGTATGGACATTGTGTCGCACTCCTATGCGACACAACCCTTGTGTCGCATAATACATTTAGTGTCGCATTATTGTGTCGCGTAAAACAGCAGGTTTTCAAATCTCAAATTCACTAAGTGTCGGAACTATATAACCTCAAACCCTTATACGATACGACTTATAAAACACTTTGGGACACACTTTTAAGTGCAAAACGCCAATTACAAAATAATAATACTTAAAGTTTATTATTACAAATCCGTCACCAACGGGCCGTACACATTTTCAAACACTTAACCAATCAACCAAATCGTAGTAATTTGGACATATATAGTTGTGTAACAACTACAAGGGTGATCTTTTGAGATACCCAATCATGATTATAACCATCGCGTGTCATGGACACCCTCAGGTTACAAGTCGTTGGACTTCATTTCTCGCTAATCAACTTACGTTTGTTTAAACGCATTCAGACTCAGGTGAGTCTCATAGCCCCTCTTTTACTGTTTTACTCAGGGGTGTGATATACTGCTCAAACTTTTAACATGTGAACGCAAGTACCAAACTTTTCATATACTACATGAGTTTTTCGAAACTAATCATTTGAAAGTCCTCCGTCAGCATAGTTGTTAATACGTTGTAGCGTGAATATTAGTATATGGTACCATATAGGATTGACCCTCCTCGTCCGGGTTAGCAAGCACTAACCGGGTAAACGGACGTACTAATATTTGGGAAGACGAATGTTGATTAGGCATTCGTGGAGGCACCTCGCCCGGAATTCTCTATAGGGGACCCGGCCCTCGAGTTAAGCTCAACTATGTGCTCATGGCTGTATACACGATGATTATCATTTAATTGCTGGATGCAATTCATCATTTAATTGCTGGATGCAATTCATTATTTAATTGCTGGATGCAATTCATTATTTAAATCTTGCGGTTCATACGATATTACTTGATTTCAAACCTGTGAGCTCACCAGCTTTATAGCTGACCTTTTAGCATATATCGCAGGTACCCAGCAGTAGGATGTTTCTGCCTCAGGACTTAGCTCGAGTCAGCATACAGACGATTGAGATTTTCTTGCATTAGTATATTTTGTACAAGTACTTATGTACTGAAATCTCATTTTATTTAAACTCGAGCTTTGTAAAGCTTTAAATGTTGTAAACATTTCAGTTATCAATATATTTTGTTAAAACGACGCATATAGAGTCGTTTGCTATTTATCTTTGTGCTTTGTTATTGGTTAGTAACACCCAAATCAAGCTTCCGCAAATCATCAAATTTGGGGGTGTTACAGATTGGTATCAGAGCCTAAGGTTATAGTGAACTAGGTTGCATTTAGTGAGCCTAGACTATGACCATTAGGCCGTATTCCTTATTAGGTATGACTGGTTCAGAGATTACAGCATACGAGTTTAATTTAACATAGCCTGATCAACTATGTACAATTAAGCAAAGATGATGTAAGATCTGAAAGTAGTTATGGCTGAACAGGATACAATAGAAGACTCTGACCTCGAGAGAACCGAGACTCAAACATGTTTATGCTAGACACTCAATAGGCTATATTATATAGGAGCTATATGAATATAGGCCTCAATCTTACTAACGATTTGTCTCAGAAATGGCAAACACACCATCAACTTCATCCCGTTCTCAATCCGGGTCGCAGAACCCAAGGGTAGCAAGGAGGAACTCCAGGTTGCCTCGAGCTGGCCCGTACTCCACTCACTCCACCTTGCCGGCTCTAGCCGCTAGGGTGAATCAACATGAGCAACGACTTCGCACCATGGATGTCGTGTTGCAGGAAACAAACGAAAACTGGAGACTTACATCCCTCGAACGCATAGAACAAGTCTCCGACGATCTTGAAACCACTAACAACAACATGGATATCCTTCGTAATCAAATAATAGAAATAAGGGTGGAAAATGCCCTTCTGCAACAAAGGATGGATGAATGTGTGCAACGCTCACTTGAGGCAGAAGAATATGCGCGTGGACTAACACAACGACTTGCACTAGCAGAAGACAACGCCCGACAAGCTAGCAGGCTTGCTAACACTGTGGACCGTCTTGTCACGATGATGGAACAAATTAATCTACGTTAAGACTAGTGTAGTCTTTGTCTTGTAATCTACCCTGTAATCTAGTAACTATCTACGCGCTATTCTATAATTCGGTCGGATGTAACAATTCCCGACATCTTTTGTAATACATCTGTAGGATGTAACCTTTAAACTCGTATCATCTATCAAGTATTCTTGCTGTTTTCGACTCATATTAATTGCCATTATTCCTGTTGATGTTATGTATTACTGCTCTTATACATGTACATCTGTGATAAATACAACTTTCTTGCAAAATCTCATGTATCTTCATTTCTTTTATTGAAGAATCATGCCGCCAAAGACCAGACCTTACACCGATGCACAGATTACCTCACTCATAACCCAGGCTGTTACTGAAGCCTTAGCTCGGAATACCCCACCAAACTCCACAAGAAACAGCGATACCGCTGGAACCTCTACCACCAAACCTTGTTCTTACAAGGACTTTCAAAGCTGCAAACCCTCGAGTTTCAAGGGTTCTGAAGGAGCCATCGGACTAATCAGATGGTTCGAGAAAATGGAAACTGTTTTCCGTGTCAGCAAATGCGCGGAGAACGACAAAGTAAACTTCACCACCTGCTCTCTTGAAGATGATGCCCACTCTTGGTGGAATTCATATACCCAATCAGTGGGTGCTGACATTGCCTACCAAATCACTTGGGAGGAATTGAAAGCCAAACTCACTGCCAAGTACTGCTCTATCGCCAAACTCCAAAAGCTGGATGAGGAGTTCTGGAACTTAAAGGTTCAGGGTGGTGACATCGATGGTTATACCACCAGGTTTCAACAACTAGCTGCTCTCCGCCCAGCTATGGTAAGCACTGAACCTGATAAAATCAGGAAGTACGCCCTTGGTCTCCCTGATTTTGTTCGGGGACACGTCATCTCTTCCAAACCAACCACCATTGACGGTGCAATCTCATTGGCCCAAGACCTGATGTCTATGAGCCAAGATTCCGAACCACCCACTTCATCCTCCCAAAACAACAAACGCAAGTGGTCTGACTACCACAACAACCACTCCAACCAACAAAACAAGAAACCCAACACCATCAAAGCTTACAACACCAACACTGATATCATCCGGGGTTACACTGGGAGCAAACCATATTGTCCCAAGTGCAGCCGACACCATGAGGGTTCCTGTGGTCCCTTTTGCAACAACTGCAAGAGGTACGGCCACCTCACCAAAGATTGCCGCTCTCCTACCAACAACAACCCCAACAACACCAGACCACCCAAAGTATGCTTTGAGTGTGGGAAACCTGGGCATTTCAGAGATTCGTGCCCAAAACTGAAGAGCAACAACAACAACAACCGCAACAACAGCAACAACAACAACACCCGCAGCAGAGCTTTCGTCATCAAATCTGGGGACGCCCGCCAAGACCCGAATGTGGTCTCGGGTATGTTCCTCCTCAACAACTTAACTGCTTCTGTTCTATTTGATACTGGTGCTGATAGAAGCTTTATCTCCGATGATTTTTGCCCATTACTTGACATCACTCCTGTTGCCTTAGATGTTAAGTACACTGTAGAGCTAGCAAATGGAAAACTTGTAGAAACCACCAGTGTGATACCCAATTGCACTTTAAACCTAGCTGACGAAACCTTTTCGATCGACCTTATACCCATTGAAATCGGAAGTTTCGACGTCATTATTAGGATGGACTGGTTGTCCAAGCATCGAGCTGAAATCGTGTGTCATGATAAAATCGTCCGTATCCCACTCGCCGATGGTGGAACCTTGATCATACAGGGGGAGACCGGTGGGACGGGACTCAATATAATCTCCTGCTTAAAAACCCGAAAATTTCTGAGAAAGGGTTACCCTGCCATACTCGCACACATCACCGAGAAGAAGTCGGAGGAGAAGCGACTTAAGGATGTGCCAATTGTTAGAGACTTTCCCGAAGTCTTTCCGGAAGAATTACCTGGTCTACCTCCGCCTAGACAGGTTGAGTTCTCGATTGATCTTGTGCCGGGTGCCGCACCGGTGGCCCGCGCACCATACCGTTTAGCCCCATCCGAACTTCAGGAGTTGTCCTCTCAGTTACAGGAACTGCTGGATCGAGGATTCATTAGACCGAGTTCTTCACCTTGGGGAGCTCCGGTCTTATTAGTCAAAAAGAAGGACGGTTCATTCCGAATGTGCATCGACTATCGAGAGTTGAATAAATTGACCGTCAAGAACCGTTATCCACTTCCTCGCATTGATGATCTATTCGACCAACTTCAGGGTTCAAGTTTCTACTCAAAAATCGACCTGCGATCAGGTTATCATCAGTTACGAGTTCGCGACACCGATATTCCAAAAACTGCTTTCAGAACTCGTTACGGGCACTACGAATTCCAAGTGATGCCATTTGGTCTAACCAACGCACCGGCTGTATTCATGGACCTCATGAACCGGGTGTGCAAACCTTACCTCGATAAGTTTGTTATTGTCTTTATCGATGACATACTCATTTATTCGCGCAACGAGCAGGAACATGCTCAACACCTTAAGATCATCCTCGAACTACTCAGACACGAGGAGCTTTACGCTAAATTCTCTAAGTGTGAGTTCTGGATTCAAACCGTTCAATTTCTTGGTCACGTGATTGACAGTCAGGGAATTCACGTGGACCCATCAAAGATCGAGGCAATCAAAGACTGGCAAGCACCCACCTCTGCAACTGAAGTACGACAATTTTTGGGTCTTGCTGGGTATTATCGACGATTTATTGAAAATTTCTCCAAAATAGCTCAATCACTCACGGTACTGACTCAGAAGGACAAAAGGTTCGATTGGACCGAAAAACAAGAGTCAGCATTCCAACTTCTTAAGCAAAAGCTTTGCAGTGCTCCAATCCTATCACTACCCAAAGGCACCGATGACTTCGTGGTATACTGCGATGCTTCCCATCAAGGTCTCGGTTGTGTGCTGATGCAACGAGACAAAGTCATTGCCTATGCCTCACGACAGCTGAAAATTTACGAAAAGAACTACACCACTCATGATCTCGAACTTGGAGCTGTCGTTTTTGCTCTCAAAATCTGGAGACATTATCTCTACGGCACTAAGTGCACAATCTTTACCGATCACAAAAGTCTCCAACATATATTCGATCAGAAGGATCTCAACATGAGGCAACGTCGATGGGTCGAGTTGCTTACCGATTACGATTGCGAGATCAAGTATCATCCAGGGAAGGCTAATGTTGTAGCCGATGCCCTCAGTCGAAAGGAACGATTAAAACCTCTTCGAGTCCGAGCCCTCAGTATGACCATTCACAACGATCTTACCATTCAAATTCATTCCGCTCAGATCGAAGCCCTGAAACCTGAAAACATCAAAAATGAAGCCTTACGGGGCATTGACAAACAATTCGAAATCAGACCTAACGGGATTAGGTAT
This sequence comes from Helichrysum umbraculigerum, assembly GCA_949592205.1. Lineage (NCBI taxonomy): Eukaryota > Viridiplantae > Streptophyta > Magnoliopsida > Asterales > Asteraceae > Helichrysum > Helichrysum umbraculigerum. The sequence goes on from CATIUR010000001.1 coordinate 388,302,174, forward strand.
TTCTCAAACCGAATCTGGTTGCCTAGTTTTGGGAACCTAAGAGACTTGGTGATGGACGAGGCTCACAAGTCTAGATATTCTATTCATCCGGGATCCGATAAGATGTACCACGGTATTAAGGAATTTTATTGGTGGCCAAACATGAAAGCCAAAATCGCCACTTATGTCAGCAAGTGTCTTACTTGCTCGAAAGTCAAAACCGAACATCAGAAACCTCCTGGTTTACTCCAACAACCTGAAATCCCTGAATGGAAATGGGAACAAATTGCCATGGATTTCATAACCAAACTACCCAAGTCGGCGAGCGGTTACGATACCATTTGGGTGATCGTCGATCGTCTCACCAAATCTGCTCACTTCCTGGCAATCAAAGAAAGCGATAAAATGGAACGCCTTACACAAATCTACATCAAGGAAATCGTTTCTCATCACGGTGTTCCAATCTCGATCATCTCTGACAGGGATGCCCGTTTCACCTCTCACTTTTGGCAATCACTTCAAAAAGCATTGGGTACCCGTCTCGATATGAGTACCGCGTACCATCCTCAAACCGATGGCCAAAGTGAACGAACCATTCAAACACTGGAAGACATGCTACGAGCCTGCGTAGTTGATTTCGGTACAAACTGGGAAAGACATCTACCATTGTGCGAATTTTCGTACAATAACAGTTATCACGCCAGCATTAAGGCTGCACCTTTTGAGGCACTGTACGGTCGTAAGTGCCGATCACCGATCTGTTGGACTGAGGTGGGAGATAGTCAACTCACTGGTCCTGAACTCATACACGCCACCACTGAGAAAATTGTGGCAATCCAAAACAGACTCAAAGCCGCACGTGATCGTCAGAAAAGTTATGCTGACGTGAGACGTAAACCACTCGAGTTCCAAGTTGGGGATCGAGTTCTCTTAAAAGTATCGCCTTGGAAAGGCGTCATCCGTTTTGGCAAACGCGGGAAGTTGAATCCCAGATACATCGGGCCTTTTGAGATCCTTGAACGGATTGGCCCCGTAGCTTATCGATTGCAGCTGCCATCCGAACTCAGCAGCGTGCACCCTACTTTTCATATTTCAAATTTGAAGAAGTGTCTGTCTGATGAGACACTTATTATTCCATTAGATGAAATTCGTGTTGACGATAAACTTCATTTCGTTGAGGAACCCGCTGAAATTATGGACCGTGAGGTCAAACAACTGAAACAAAGTCGTATTCCCATCGTCAAGGTCAGATGGAATTCGCGGCGTGGTCCGGAATTCACCTGGGAACGGGAAGACCAAATGCGACTCAAATATCCTCAACTATTCACTGATTCCACATCAAACACGACTCCGAGCTAAATTTCGGGACGAAATTCTTCTAACAGGGGGAGAATGTAACACCCGCCAAATTAGGACTAGTAATTAGTGCCTAATCATATGTTAATACATGTAATTAGTTCCTGGTTAGGCTAATTAATGTATCGAATTATATATATTGTTGAATATATACGAATATGCGATTTGATTAAATCGTACGCAATTTAAATCGGATGTATTTCGATTCAATATTATACGGACGTTGGTGACTCATTTTATTAAATAACGCTTTTATGTCAAAAATATTATTTTGATAATATTTCGTATTCATTCGTATCGTACAAACCAAACTTTCACGACTTAAAACATTAAACCGCGCAAACGAAATAAACTAACTTACGTTTTATAACACAAATATAAAATGATTTGTAAAATATTTAGATAATATATCGCGTAATAAATCGTAATTTAAAACTTATAATTAAAATGTAAATAATTAATTAACGCTTAAACGACGGAGCAAACGAACACCACACGGGACGCGGAGCGAAAACTGGAAAGTGGGGATAACCCCCACCTCCCATCTTTTTCTTCATTCCATCTTTCATTCTATCTCTCTCTCTTCTTTTTCTCTCTAAAAACAAACAAACCACCAATCCACCTAAATCGCAAAATACTACCACGAAACGCGACCGAATCACAAATATTTTTAGAGATTCACGACCACCTCGCAACGATCTACATTTCTACCTTTCCGGATTTCCATTTCGGCAAATTGTAAGTTTCCGACAAAATCCCGAAATCACTCGATTCTTAGTATTTTTCATTTGTGGTTGTTATTATAACTAGTATATGTCCATTACCATGTATAGAACACGAAATTACAGCTTGAAAACGGGTTAAAAATGGATTTTTGGCCGGAAAATGTTGAACAGCCGGACTTTCTGGGCTGGTATTCATCCATGCGACACAAGCATTGTGTCGCATGTTGTGTCGTATTTCCCATGTTATGTCGTATAAAACCTACTGTGTCGTATCTTATGTCGTACCAATGATTTAGTGTCGCAAGTCTTGCGACACAACCACTATGTCGCATACCCTTATACGACACAATCACTATGTCGCTGTTGAATCAGCATTTCGCATCCATGCGACACAACCCTTGTGTCGTATGGACATTGTGTCGCACTCCTATGCGACACAACCCTTGTGTCGCATAATACATTTAGTGTCGCATTATTGTGTCGCGTAAAACAGCAGGTTTTCAAATCTCAAATTCACTAAGTGTCGGAACTATATAACCTCAAACCCTTATACGATACGACTTATAAAACACTTTGGGACACACTTTTAAGTGCAAAACGCCAATTACAAAATAATAATACTTAAAGTTTATTATTACAAATCCGTCACCAACGGGCCGTACACATTTTCAAACACTTAACCAATCAACCAAATCGTAGTAATTTGGACATATATAGTTGTGTAACAACTACAAGGGTGATCTTTTGAGATACCCAATCATGATTATAACCATCGCGTGTCATGGACACCCTCAGGTTACAAGTCGTTGGACTTCATTTCTCGCTAATCAACTTACGTTTGTTTAAACGCATTCAGACTCAGGTGAGTCTCATAGCCCCTCTTTTACTGTTTTACTCAGGGGTGTGATATACTGCTCAAACTTTTAACATGTGAACGCAAGTACCAAACTTTTCATATACTACATGAGTTTTTCGAAACTAATCATTTGAAAGTCCTCCGTCAGCATAGTTGTTAATACGTTGTAGCGTGAATATTAGTATATGGTACCATATAGGATTGACCCTCCTCGTCCGGGTTAGCAAGCACTAACCGGGTAAACGGACGTACTAATATTTGGGAAGACGAATGTTGATTAGGCATTCGTGGAGGCACCTCGCCCGGAATTCTCTATAGGGGACCCGGCCCTCGAGTTAAGCTCAACTATGTGCTCATGGCTGTATACACGATGATTATCATTTAATTGCTGGATGCAATTCATCATTTAATTGCTGGATGCAATTCATTATTTAATTGCTGGATGCAATTCATTATTTAAATCTTGCGGTTCATACGATATTACTTGATTTCAAACCTGTGAGCTCACCAGCTTTATAGCTGACCTTTTAGCATATATCGCAGGTACCCAGCAGTAGGATGTTTGTGCCTCAGGACTTAGCTCGAGTCAGCATACAGACGATTGAGATTTTCTTGCATTAGTATATTTTGTACAAGTACTTATGTACTGAAATCTCATTTTATTTAAACTCGAGCTTTGTAAAGCTTTAAATGTTGTAAACATTTCAGTTATCAATATATTTTGTTAAAACGACGCATATAGAGTCGTTTGCTATTTATCTTTGTGCTTTGTTATTGGTTAGTAACACCCAAATCAAGCTTCCGCAAATCATCAAATTTGGGGGTGTTACAACTAACAACAACTAAGCTCATATATCATCATACCAATCATCAATTTCACATATCACACTAACCCTAGCATTTAGTATGTATATACACAAGGAACACTTACACTTGAATGATGTACAAGATGATTATGATAATCTGATGATGATGAAGCTGAGATTAATTTCCAGAATCACAAGCACCAATTTTCTTTTTGATTTCAAACTATATGGGTGTGTGTGGTTTGATACATCAGGAAACAAAATGAAGCAGGAAGTAAGTAAAAGAAATAAGTCGGTCCTCACTAACCGCCTTCAATTATACGGGTATAATTTAATACCCCTTCTCAACCTATTGTCTGGAACCCGAAAACCATTTGCGAGTCCAAACATTTTATTGTTCCGTCAACTATATTAATTTAAAACAATTAATATTTTACTAATCACAATAAGTCCTAAAACTTATTTTCTAGTTATTATCCAAATAACCATCAAAATAATTTCCTAACACATAAACAATTATTAAAAATTAGGAAATTATTATAAAACTTCTATGCCCATTTTGCGGATGTTACAAATCTCTTCCTCTTAAAAAGATTTCATCCCTGAAATCTAATCCAGCTCAATAATCCACAATGCCACAATTGTATAATATCCACAAGGATCAGTTAATACACCGGTTTATACTCGAAACCCAATAATCAGAATCCACAATAATATCACATCCGCTCCATGACAATCCATCGATATAATGATTTCAAATTTAAAATCCGTCAATATTTCAAGCTAACAGCTTTCAATCAATTCACTAATTCTGAAGAGATTGTCAAACATATTAGATACATCCCATCAAAATCCAGCAACGGTTCCAATAAATACCTAGTCTCACAATCAACTCTTTGATTTGATATATCCATCAACAGTGTCTCCATGAGTTTAAGGCAAAACATCCAAGTCATGGTTAGCATCATCAACTATTTAATCATAATAGATATACACGTCATACGTTACTCCGTGAGTAACTTATAAAGGTAATTACATGTTTCAAGTCTTTCCACATTCACATATCTCAATGTACATGCTTCTATCTTTTCCCTAAGCACAAGTACTGGTTCACAATTACAATCAATCATCAAGTTCCTGCATCATCTCGCATTGCCTTTATTAATCAAGTTATCTCAATCCATTCAGGTCAAAATCTTATAATCAAAAGATTAACAACAACAAAATTCAACCCAAAAATGGCCCACTATCAAATTCTAATTCCAGTCACCTAGGTGGTAACTTGAATCATCTCATCATCACTTAATTCTATTTCAACAGAATTAATAAACACAATGGGAGCAATTTCAGTTATCACATAACAAACAATATAAAGGTACAACTAACTCTAAGTTACATAATCATATGCCAGTATAGAGTAATACAGAAGTACCTGGAATGACGTCACTTGTCCCGACAGTTGAATTAACTGTCATAAGAAAAACTCTGCCAGCAACTGATGGCACATTCTTCCACTCATGGTAAAAATGACGACCTCCCAACCAACCCCGAATCCTATCTCATAGCCTCTGGACACTGATTTGCTCGATGACTCTCCTTATGACAAATCCAACAAACATGATTAGGATAATCACAATCCTTAGCAACATGGCCAAACACACCACACTTAATGCATCTAGAAGTCTGGGAAGTACACAATCCTGTATGTCTGGTTTTACATCTGTAACACCACTTGGGTTTATCAACTGAACCATTATGATCACTTTGTTTCCTGCTTTGCTGACTGCTCTGTCCCTTATGTTTACTTTTACCAGAAAGATCACTTTCAGAATACCGAAAAATCTTTTCCTTATTTTGCACATCTCTAGCCCGTATATCACTATTCACTGAACGAGCTAAATCAAAAGCATGTGTTAAGGAACTCGCCAATCTTACAGTGGTACGATAATCAGGTGGTAATGCTCTAACAAAACGATCAATCTTGGTTCTGTAGTCTGGAACCCACTGATGAACAAATCTCAATTTATCTGTAAACTATGTAATCAACTCATCAATAGACATCTGATCTGTCATATGTAATTCCACAAATTCCTGTCTAATACGTGACACATCAAACTCAGAACAAAATTGTTTACACATCTCATTATAAAAGTCCGACCATCTAATAGATACTTTTTGTTCTGTGGTTAAAACAGATGTAATCGAATCCCACCAAATCATAGCCTGACCTTTAAGAAGCTGAACAGCAAATGGAACTTTATCCGTCTCTTCACATTTACAAACCTCAAATTTTCTTTCAGTATCTCTCAACCAATCCAAAGTAACCGAAGGATTTGAACTACCCTGAAATTCTGAAGGTTTACTTCTCATAAATTTGTTAAAAGAACAAACCTGCCTCAGTTACTGTGGAAATCTAGCCTGTCTGTCCTGTAAAACCTGTTGTTTGAATCCTCTAAGTTCAAGTAATTCACGCTTCATCTGAGATACATATTCATCCCTGTCAATATCCTCATGAGCTGAAAATATGGTACCAGTCTGCTCATATCTATCACTCTGTGTTTCCAAAGAAGAAGTGTCCATTCGAGAAAAGTTATGGGGAATATTGGTCGGGTACTCGTTACCTGCCATATCTGTATCACAACAACAATCTCACGAATTGTTAATCGTTAGTACCTACAGACTAACAATTTCAATCAACAACTAATCCCACACCTGGAATGTTTGACTAACACAACCATAGATTTGGGATTGAACACTTATCACCAATGTCCAATTAACCCAAACCTATGCTCTGATACCAACTTATAACACCATGCTTTTCAACAACATTAGAATAATGTATTTTGACCCGGAAGCGACGTCCCAAACAAACTTTTCATTTTATTTACAAAAGTCCAACTTATAATTCAAATACATACAATAATTTATAATTACACAAACCAAAATACAGCTGTTGGGTGTTATATAATTCCAAAACATCACATTGATTTAATAAATCGATATCAGAGTCAACGCAGAAGTCGTCAAACATCCCCTCAGGTCAACACCTTCTTGCCTAACCATCCTATCAAGTCATAACCTGCAAGAAGTAAATTAAAGTGGTGGGATTAGCACAACTGCTAAGTGAGATAGAACTGTAACCGACAGTCCAATTTAGCAATAACAACTTTGTCTACAACAAATAATCACAATCACATAGTTTCACACAACATCAGAGGATCGGTGGTTGCCGCCCCTCAAGCAACACTTAGTAACCCCACTGAGCTGTAGACCAATACAGCGGTTATTCAATAACCCAACTGAGCTGCAGGCCGAAACAGCGGTTAACCGATAGCTGGTTGCTACTTTCTCACTCAACACTGGTTCCCATTAATGATGTGTACAAGGAACCCTTATCAGTCAAACAATAGCAACCCAGCCCAAACATCTTGACCTCTGATTCATCACATATGCCCAATGGCCAAGTAATCACAATCAACATATCAGACTAAACAGTCTATCAAACGATAAATCTACATTTACTCACTGTAACCAAACCTGTTATAGCTAAATCACACTGAAGGTACAGATCCACTCACCAAATACCTCAGTCTCCACTCAGTAGTCTAATGTCACCGAGTCTTCGTATTATCTGAGAACACAACATAATACACAAGTAAGTAACTCGGCATCAATAACGAACTCGTTATAGTAAACAACACACATTATAATCATGTATCATGTCTCAACATCTCAATATATCAACATTAATTAATATAAACATCGTATCATAAAACAAATGCAACACTTGCGTCACCGTGTTAAAGATTAATTTAGTTCATGACTAACACCTTCTTCCACTCTATTATTGTTGT